>JAOWBW010000237.1:1376699-1457154 GCA_026119855.1 Campanula takesimana
CAACACATCAGTCTCTCTTGACACTACTCTCGAGGACCTTACTGCAATGATAGTGTCGCGCCCCAGACCGTGGTCCTACTTGGCCCCACGCTCGGGACACGATTGGAAGACGTTATAAAACTCTTTTTGAAAATTTTTCAAAATGTAACTTTATAAGTTTAAACATTTGAAGTTAAAAGACTTCACTTGACTTGAAACAAACTTTTACAACACTTTCACAACGAAAGTACTTAGCCCGAAGGCCTTACAACTTTTAAACAAATGTACATACATCAAACATTTACCAAAATAGATGTGACCATAAGAAAGTACGGGTACTCTACCCAAAAGTTTTACATTTACATAATGTAACCTTCAAAAAAAACAAATCCCCTCTCTTACCAATCCAACGTCCTCCCGTGCCAAGTGTCCTATCCCCTGGACCCGCCTTTATCTAAAAACAGTAAACAAATAAGGGAGAGAATAAATCTCAGTAAGCTACTAAAATGCAACTACGTTACATGCTGATATGATAATCATAAAGAAACTATATCAACAGTAATTATAGCCATATAGCACATAACATCAACTCATATATCACATTAGTCACATAGCCCACACTCCGGTGGATACCAAGCCAAGGTTTACCCAATAACCATAACCGATGAGAATACCATCTGAGAAAAACCAACCGAGAACCATCTGAGCAGCATAAATAGCTGAAGCGGGATCCCGAAAAACCAAACCATAACCAATAGAACAAGTAACCAGAGAGGGAAATATGACACAAAGTCATAACCCAAATACTCACCAAAGGGAGCAATTCATCCCATCCAAGGCCAATCTGGACTGGGGAAACTAGAAGGCACAGTGGACACCTTATAGTGAACTTGGCTTATGTGCCACTATAATTCTCCCACCGCCTGACTCACAAGCTCCAATGGAAAACCTTATAGAGGACTTACCTATACCACTATAATTCTTCCATTGGCTGACTCCACACAAGACCAGCTGGACGTTTAACAAGAAGCACAGTAATGAATACTTGCTAAACACAACACGGGGCATTTAATCCAAGAAGGAACTAAGCCAAATACATCACAAGATGCACACGAAAGATTTCTGATAAGAGTGTCCATAATAAAGACATTTATTCACAACCCAATCTTTTTCACCAACGACATAAAAAGTCATACACATTCACATTTAGTCCTAAACAACCCCAAGACGACACAAAACAATATCCTCTTGTACCCCAAATAACACAAACTATCAAACCTGGAAAACAGGGCGGGTGCGCACGCCCCACCCCATAGGGTGCGCGCGCTCCCACTCATCAGATCCTCACAATATTTGGTCACTTATGGTTGTGCACGCCCCACCCAAAAGGTGCGCACACCTCCCTTCATCAGACACTTTTACTAAATTGGTCAATAGGGTCCGTGCGCCCCCTTATCTAGGGTGCGTGCGCCCCCTCCTAATTTGGGCCAAATCCAGATTCTTCCTTAGTTCAATTTTTACTCCTTCCGTCCCACAAGTATAACACATATAACATAAGTTTAGCAACTTTCTTAGCAACTTTCATTAAGATTTCTACATGGTTTCTAAACCATTCCCATACTCAGCAAAACCCAACTCTATATACTCCCTTTGTCCCAAAATTACAAGTATAGCAAATATTACCCAAATCACAAAATGAACAAGTAGAAGTATCATATATAGCATATATGACTATTTTAAAATTTAAAGGGGAATTAGTAACTTACATAGTTCCGGAAAAAAGTACCGCTGAAATAAGTTTGTTCGGCTAGAAATGACCTACTCAACGCCCTGATCATTTTTATATAATTAGTTTTTAAAACGGGTAAGTAAATAAAAAGAATTAAATCGAAATGGGTCGAACTTACCTTTTTCTTTCTTAACCTACGAAGGAATGTTGCAGAATGAAATGTAAACACAGAGAAGGAAGGAAGAAGGGATAAGTTTTATAAATATCTTACCCATTTCACAAAATGGTCACCCAACTTTCAAGGTTAACACTTAAGCCCCTTAACTTAAAATTTCAACAAGAACCCTAAAGTTCAACTTAATCATTTAACTCCTTTAATCATTATTTTTACTAACTAAGTAAATAACACAATAATCAAGTTTGATATGCAAATCATAAAATTGATGCAACACATAAAATGCACATATAAGTCAAATAAAAATTCCCAAAAATATAAAATAAATAAAAACGGGTTTTGGGGTCGCTACAATCACTCTACCTTAAAGAAAATTCGTCCCGAATTTTAGGTTACTTACCGAGGCCCTCAAACAACCAAGGGTACTTCCTCTCGATCTCTTCCCGAAGCTCCCAAGTCGATTCCTCCACATTATAATTCCTCCACACAACTCGAACAAGAGGATACTTTTGTTTCTCAATCTTGCACCTCGAATCAATGACTTGGACCGGATGTTCCTCATAAGACATACTCGGTTCAATATCCTCGGGAACCTCAGATAGAACATGAGAAGGATCATACACGTACTTCCGAAGCATAGAAACATGAAACACATTATGGATCTTATCAAGAGAAGGGGTAATGCAAGACGATACGCCCGATCTCCCACTCTTCCAAGAATCTCAAATGGGCCAATATACCTCGGAGCAAGCTTGCCTTTCTTCCATATCTTCGAATACCAACCTTAGGGGGAACCTTCAAAAACACAAAGTCACCTTTTTCGAACTCAAGGTCTCGCCTCCGATGATCAGCATAGCTTTTCTGTCTACTCTGGGCAGTACTCAAACGATCTCTAATAATTTTAACTTTATCTACTGAATCATTAACCATCTGAACACCCCAAATCTTGGCTTCTCCCACTTCATCCTAACAGATAGGAGATCGACATTTCCTCCCATACAAGGATTCATAAGGAGCCATCCCAATATGGACTGAAAACTGTTATTATAAGCAAACTCTACGAGAGGCAAATGAATATCCCAAGAATCTGCAAAATCAACTGAGCAAGCCTCAATATATCCTCAAGAATCTGAATAGTTCTTTCAGACTGACCATCTGTTTGAGGATGAAAAGCTGTACTAAATCTCAACTCTGACCAAAGCCTTCTGAAATGCTTGCCAAATCGAGATGTGAATCTAGGGTCACGATCAGACACAATACTCACTGGAACTCCATGTAACCTCACGATCTCATTAATGTACAAGGTTGCAAGCTTTTCCATAGAATAACCAATCTCAATAGGTAGAAAATGAGAAGACTTTGTCAATCTATCAACAATCACCCAAAACTGCATCAACCTTCTCGAGTACGAGGTAACCCTGTCACAAAAATCTATAGTAACATGTCCCACTTCCATTCGGAATCTCTAACGGTTGAAGCAATCCTACGGGCCTTTGATGTTCAGCTTTAACTTGTTGACATGTTAAGTACTTGGATACATAATCCGCTATTTCTCTCTTCATATTATTCCACCAAAAGTGTTGCTTCAAATTCTGATACATTTTAGTACTCCCGGGATGAATAGTATACTTTGATTTATGACCTTCATCAAGAACTTGCGTTTAACCCCATCAACATTAGGCACACACAATCGACATCTGAAAGTTAATACCCCTTCCAAACTGAGGGAAAAAATCCTCAAATTTACCTTCTTTGATTTTATCCAATATCTTTACCAACTCCGGGTCATCCTTCTGAGCTTCCTTTATTTGTTGAACTAAAGTTGGAAATACTCGAATGTTCGCAAAAATAGCTCCATGCTTTGATTCATAAGGACTCCAATCTCTATCATCCTCCAACATCTTCCATTCCCGCACCATCAATGAAGCTACATAAGACTTCTGGCTAATAGCATCAGCTACCACATTTGCCTTACCCGGATGATAAGAAATGGTGCAATCATAATCCTTCAACAGCTCCATCCATCTTCGTTGTCTATTATTCAACTCTTTCTGGGAGAAAAGATATTTCAAACTCTGATGATCTGTGAAAATTTCAAACTTTGCTCCATAAAGATAATGTTTCCACTTGTGCAATGCAAAGACAATAGCTGCAAGCTCCATGTCATGTGTAGGATAATTCTGCTCACTCGGAGTCAACTTCCTCGAAGCATATGCAATCACCCTGCCATTTTGCATTAATACACACCCGAGGCCTTCTTTAGAAGCATCACTATATATTACCAAATCATCATTACCATTAGGTAGGGCGAGAATAGGAGCTGTAGTCAATCTCTTCTTCAACTCTTCAAAACTAACTTGACATTTTTCATCCCACACATAAGGAATATTCTTTCGAGTCAACTGAGTCAAGGGAGTTGCAATCTTAGAAAACCCCTCAATGAACCTTCTGTAGTACCCAGCTAACCCCAAGAAGCTTCGAATTTCTGTAACTGATTCTGGCCTCTTCCAATTCACAATAGCCTCAACTTTGGATGAATCAACTGATATACCTTTATTAGAGATCACGTGCCCAAGAAAAGATACTTCAAAAGATACTTCATTGAGCCAAAAAGCACACTTACTGAATTTAGCAATAACTGCTTCTCACGAAGAATAGATAAAACCATTCGTAAATGCTGTTCATGCTCCTCCCAGGACTTGGAATAAACCAGAATATCATCAATAAATAAAACCACGAAGGTGTCAAGATAAGGTTTAAAGACCCTATTTATCATATCCATAAAAACAGCCGGAGCATTAGTCAACCCGAAAGGCATAACAAGAAACTCATAATGGCCATATCTACTACGAAAAGCGGTTTTAGAAATGTCTTCAGAACGGATTTTCAACTGGTGGTACCCACTCCTCAAGTCAAGTTTTGAAAAGACAACCGACCCTTGAAGTTGATCAAATAAATCATCAATATGAGGAAGCGGATATTTATTCTTTATAGTTACCTGATTCAGCTTTCTGTAGTCAATACACAGTCTCAAGGACCCATCTTTCTTTTTAACAAATAATACTGGAGCTCCCCACGGGATACACTAGGAAAAATGAATCCTCGATCAAGTAACTCTTGCAACTGAACCTTCAACTCCTTCAATTCAGCTGGGGCCATTCTGTAAGGTGCCTCAGATATAGGAGCCGTACCTGGAAGTAAGTCAATACAGAACTCGATTTCTCGGTCAGGAGGCATAGCATACTCAGAAGAAAATACATCTGAAAATTCTTTAACAATATGCACATCCTCAATATCAGGAACCCTTTTTGTAGTATCCAAAACACTAGCCAAATACCCCGCACAACCACGGTTCAACAACTTTCTAGCCTTCGTATAAGAAATAATTCGAATCTCTCTACCCCAAAGAACAGTTTCAAAAGAAAACTTAGGAACATTAGGGATAGAAAATGTGACCACTTTATTAGCACAATCAACAGACGCATAATATTTACCCAACCAATCCATACCCAAGATAACATCAAAATCTTGTAATGGTAAAATAACTAAATCAGCAGGTAAAACATGCTCACGTATATGCACATCACAAGAATGCAACACCTCATTGGTCACCAAACACTCCCATATAGGAGTAGACACCTCTAACACATAAGGCAGAGATTCAGAAGACAAATGAAATCGAGAAGCAAAATGTACAGACACATAAGAATGCGATGAGCCAGGGTCTATAAGTGTACGTGCCCTCAAACTAGACACAGAAATAATACCTCCTATCACATTCGAGGACTCTGAAGCCTGTTGCTGAGAAATGGCAAAGACACGACCCTGAACCTTAGGCTTGCTTGAGGAATCCCTCTTCTGGCCCTGAGAGGACCCAACCACACTTCCCGGTGCTTGCATCCTATACTTAGGGCAATCCCTCTGAAAATGTCCTAACTGACCACAGTTCAAACACTTGCCCTGCTTCTTCCAACATCTCTCTTCTGAATGCCCTTCTTTCTGACAATAGTTACAAACTCCTCTGCTCTGACTCCCTGAAGTGTTACTTTGATTTCTATTACCTGACTGTCTTTGAGAAGACCCTTTGAATTGTGATGATCCACCTTGATTTCCTCTACTATCACCACGTGGTTGTTGCCTAACTTGCTTCCCAGCGCCTAACAATTCCATTTTCTTCTTATGTTCCTCAATATCATGCTCCACCTGGTAGGCTCGATCAACTGCATCTTAAAAATCTTGCAACTTATGGGATACTAGCTGAGTTCTAATCACAGTTTTCAAACCTTTCACAAACCTTGTAGCCTTCCTCTCCTCAGTTGCCACTAGGTGAGTACAATACCTGGACAACTCTGAAAATTTAGCTGAATACTGAGAAATTGACATAGAACCTTGCTCCAAGCTAAGAAATTCCATCTCCTTCCTGTCTTGATCTACTCGAGGAATGAAGTGTTCTTTAATCTTTCCCAGAAAATTCTCCCAAGTATAATGTACATGAGTTTCATCCCATTGTGTTTTCAAAGCTTTCCACCAATGCTCGGCAGCTCCATTCAGCTTATAGGTAGCAAACCTGACTTGATCTTCCTCAGAACATCTCAAAGCATCAAAGATCTTTTCCATTGATTCAATCCACCTTTCAGTTTTAGATACATCGGGCTCTCCATCATAATCCATAGGCTTCATTTTTAGAAACTGCTCTAAGCCATATCTTGGTGGTACCTGTTCTCTTTCTTGCCTCTGATCATTTAAGGTTTTTATTGCTGCTTCGAACATTCCTTGAAACATAATTCGAGCCTCTTCTCTTGTATCCCCTTGCCCCGAAGAGCCGGCCTGATCTCCGTCAGTTTCACCCATTTATATGAATACCTGCATCAAACACTCAACGTTACTCACTCTATACTCTACTACCCTCCTAGGCCATTTAGTCATTCTAGACCATCTACAACCTAGCTCTGATACCAACTGTCGCACCCCAGACCCGTGTCCTACTTGGCCCCACGCTCGGGACACGATTGGAAGATGTTATAAAACTCTTTTTGAATTTTTTTCGAAATGTACCTTTATAAAGTTTAACACATTAGAAGTTCAAAGACTTCACTTGACTTGAAACAAAATTTACAAACACTTTCACAACGAAAGTACTTAGCCCGAAGGCTTACAACTTTTAAACAAATGTACATACATCAACATTTACCAAAATAGATGTGACCATAAGAAAGTACGGGTACTCTACCCAAAAAGTTTACATTTACATAATGTAACCTTCAACAAAACAAGTCCCCTCTCTTACCAATCCAACGTCCTCCCGTGCCAAGTGTCCTATCCCCTGGACCCGCCTTTATCTAAAACAGTAAACAAATAAGGGTGAGAATAAATCTCAGTAAGCTACTAAAATGCAACTACGTTACATGCTGATATGATAATCATAAAGAAACTATATCAACAGTAATCATATAGCATATAGCACATAACATCAACTCATATATCACATTAGTCACATAGCCCACACTCCGGTGGATACCAAGCCAAGGTTTACCCAATAACCATAACCGATGAGAATACCATCTGAGAAAACCAACCGAGAAAACCATCTGAGCAGCATAAATAGCTGAAGCCGGGATCCCAAAAACCAAACCATAACCAATAGAACCAAGTAACCAGAGAGATAAATATGACACAAAGTCATAACCCAAATACTCACCAAAGGGAGCAATTCATCCCATCCAAGGCCTATCTGGACTGGGGAAACTAGAAGGCACAGTGGACACCTTATAGTGAACTTGGCTTATGTGCCACTATAATTCTCCCACCGCCTGACTCACAAGCTCCAATGGAAAACCTTATAGTGGACTTACCTGTACCACTATAATTCTTCCATTGGCTGACTCCACAACAAGACCAGCTGGACTTTTAACAAGAAGCACAGTAATGAATACTTGCTAAACACAACCCGGAGCATTTAATCCAAGAAGGAACTAAGCGAAATACATCATAAGATGCACACGAAAGATTTCTGATAAAGAGTCCATAATAAGGACATTTATTCACAACCCAATCTTTTTCACCAACGACATAAAAGTCATACACATTCACATTTAGGTCCTAAACAACCCCAAGAACGACACAAACAATTATCCTCTTGTACCCCAAATAACACAAACTATCAAACCTGAAAAACAGGGCGGGTGCGCACGCCCCATCCCATAGGGTGCGCGCTCCCACTCATCAGATCCTCACAATATTTGGTCACTTAAGGGTGCGCGCGCCCCACCCAAAAGGGTGCGCACGCCTCCCTTCATCAGACACTTTTTGCCTAAATTGGTCAATAGGGTGCGTGCGCCCCCTTATCTAGGGTGCGTGCACCCCCTCCTAATTTGGGCCAAATCCCAGATTCTTCCTTAGTTCAATTTTTACTCCTTCCGTCCCACAAGTATAACACATATAACATAAGTTTAGCAACTTTCATTAGCAACTTTCATTAAGATTTCTACATGGTTTC
This sequence comes from Campanula takesimana, assembly GCA_026119855.1. Classification (NCBI taxonomy): domain Eukaryota; kingdom Viridiplantae; phylum Streptophyta; class Magnoliopsida; order Asterales; family Campanulaceae; genus Campanula; species Campanula takesimana. The sequence continues at coordinate 1,385,079 of JAOWBW010000237.1, forward strand.
TAAACCATTCCCATACTCAGCAAAACCCAACTCTATATACTCCCTTTATCCCAAAATTACAAGTATAGCAAATATTACCCAAATCACAAAATGAACAAGTAGAAGTATCATATATAGCATATATGACTATTTTAACATTTAAAGGGGAATTAGTAACTTACCTAGTTCCGGAAAAAGTACCGCTGAAATAAGTTTTGTTCGGCTAGAAATGACCTACTCAACGCCCTGATCATTTTTATATAATTAGTTTTTAAAACGGGTAAGTAAATAAAAAGAATTAAATCGAAATGGGTCGAACTTACCTTTTTCTTTCTTAACCTACGAAGGAATGTTGCAGAATGAAATTGTAAACACAGAGAAGGAAGGAAGAAGGGATAAGTTTTTATAAATATCTTACCCATTTCACAAAATGGTCACCCAACTTTCAAGGTTAACACTTAAGCCCCTTAACTTAAAATTTCAACAAGAACCCTAAAGTTCAACTTAATCATTTAACTCCTTTAATCATTATTTTTACTAACTAAGTAAATAACACAAATAATCAAGTATGATATGCAAATCATAAAATATGATGCAACACATAAAATGCACATATAAGTCAAATAAAAATTCCCAAAAATATAAAATAAATAAAAACGGGTTTTGGGATCGCTACAGATAGGCCACATATACTTTGGCAATGTCATCACTTTTGTCGACATTAACCTTCCACCATTTGGGCCCGATCACAATGAGGCCATCTACCTGTGAGAGCCCGCGCCCGTACTCGCGTAAGGATCCGTGCGAAACGCGGCTGGAATCCGCTCGGTTTCTCAAAATGGTTACCCTACTTTGGTTTTGAAAAGAAGTGTCGCCACCTCATTTTATTTAGGAAAATAGAGATAAAACCTTTTTGATTGAAAAGTGGGTTCGGGGGCTATGTTACGAGAGGAGAAGGTGTTAGGCACTCCGCTCGCCCTTTCGGTCTCTAGCATGCTTCCGCCTACGCTTCACTTTAGTTTGCCCTTTTAAAATATATTTTTATATCCTAACGTTGAGAAAAATGTGTTTTGTATGTACAAGGAGTCTTCCTAGTCTAGGTCGATTTACTTGATCGAAACCGGGAATCGGTTTGGGTGGATTCCCGATTGGTTTTCGAAAAGAGTTTTGAATCAAATAGACAAGCAAGACAATTAAAGGGGAAAGGGGGAATATTGTACAAATAATACATGTATATGAAAAGAATGGGATAAATCCCATGAAAGAATAAATGTCCACGTCGAGGTTTCGACCATTGGATACGACGCCATTCTCCGTCCCCGAGCTTATGTACCTGGCTTAGACTTATTCAAATCCAAAACTAGAAATTGGGATTTACTCCCAGATTGTTAGAGATCATTGATTAGTTCTTTGAGCTCAAATGATAATAAGAACAATAATCACAAAAAGCATTCAGCACAGGAAAGTCATGACCTTCATACATTCAGAACCAATTTACTGCATCGAGACTCAGGAATCTTGGAAAACACAAAGAATGAAAGTTGAACACCACATTCGATACATGAAGTAACCCAAATATTAGGTTCAGATGATGAGTTTAAGTGGTTCAAATAATCTCTGACATTTTTGTGTCAGAAGCTGGGAATGCCAATTCTGGAATTTGGAAGTCTGAAGGAGGGACGAAAAAGGGGACTTTTGGAGATCTAAAAAATATGTAAAAATATGTACACTTTTCTGGGTTTGTTGGGAACAAAATTTGTGTTTTTATGTAAGCCAAAAAACCAGGTTTTGACAGAGTTTTAGATGCAAGAACACAACATGGTACAAAGAAATACACATTGGACAGCACGTCTGGGACTCAAATATTAGCATGAAAACCTATTCTAAACATGTAATATGAACATGAAACCTCACAAGAATGTACTTTAACACATTATGAAAAACCTTTGTGTTTTGATCTAGATCTATAAACAAAGTTATGATAGAGAAAACAGCACATCAAAATCCTTGGTTGAAACTAAACATGCTGGACAGATTATATATGGCATGAAGATTGATAACAAAACATGGCATGGAGTTAGAGAAAACCCATAGAACTTGGGGAACTTATTTATTGATATATTATTAACATTATCATGTGTCTATTTATGAACAACGAAAAAAAATGAGAATAAACAAGAAAGAAGGAGATGAGGGCAGAATATGCACAAGCTAGGTAAGAGAGCCATATCTTGCATGGATTTAAGATTTGAGCCATGAAATCAACACCAAAATAAACTTAAAACATATATGTACATATTAGAACAGAGATATGAACATTTAGCATACATTAAACATGTTTATTTACAAAGTTAAAACATAGATTACATATGTAGCAAGGGAGACCTAGTCATTAGTTGACTAGGTTCCCACAAATTCATATAAAACTTACATGTTTTAAATCTATGATTTACAAGAAGTAAACTTACCTAGATTAGGGGGGTGGTGTGCTTCCTTTGCTTCCAAGGGAAGGCTTCTTTTTGTTTGATTGAAGTTGTTGTTGTTGTGGTTGTTGTTGTTGTGGTTTGCTTGAGTTTGAGTAGTTGTTTTGAAGTGTTTGGAGTGGTGGTTTAGTGGTGGAGGGGTTGTGGTGTTGTGGTGGTAGTGGTGGTTGAGTGGTGGTTTGATGATGGAGGTTGTTTGGTTGAAAGAAAGTGTATGGAGGGAGTGTATGGAATGTGTGTAGTGAATGTGTTCCTTTTTTTTGTTGAATGAATCCCCCTTTCTTGGATCAACATAGGAAGTATATGGAGGAGGGAGGTGATATTTCTTGGACCAAAATGCCCCTAGAGTAGGGGTAGCATGGGGGGTGAGTCCTCTTACCCGAAATCATGCAAGAGGGGTGGAAAAAATGGCCAAAAGTGATGGTGTTGTCTTGACTTTGTGCAATTTCCACTTTTTGAATGCCACTTGTCAATCCTTGGTTGATTTTGGCCCATGTGACCCCCCCTAATGCAGCCATATGTCCAGGAAATGTGGGAGTAAATATGTCATTATTTCCGGCTCCGTGTTCCCGCTCCGCAACAGCTTGCAACTGCTCCGTCGTGCGCGTTCCGGTGTCCCGGTTGTCCGCGGGCCCAACTCAAAAGTTGCTCCTCGTATTATTCTGGTCATAATGGCATATCTATAATATTTTAATAAGTAAGGAAATAACATAATATAATTTTAAGCCCAAAGGATGACCGGTAATAGGCGTTCTAGGGGTACGGAGCCCGCCGTAAGGTCCCGACGCTCGATTTTTGAAGAATACGCCTGTTTACTCGGTTTTGAGCCCTGATCATGAATTCGGACTCAGTTTTTCCATCCGATGCACCGATAAGGCGTACGGTAATCACGAACGGCCAAATCTAAGGTTTTAGGTCAATTATCGCGCTTAGACCGAATCAAATGGTTGGTTTTAGGGGTGCGAGATCGGGGTGTCTACACTACCTCAAAGTGAGAGCAAGAGGGAGACCTATTTTGAGAGTCTTGGTTGACGGTGGTTCCGCACTTAACCTAACACCCGGTAGAATCATGGGCATACTGGGGCTTAAGAGTTCAGATTTAAAGCCCTCTACTCAAGTAATCCGAGGTTATAACAGCACTGCCCGAACAGTCATGGGTATGGTAGAAATAGACATTGAGTTTGGGAGCATGGTTATGTCAGTCCCGTTTCAAGTGCTCGATGTCCCGTCTTCATTCAATTTTCTCTTAGGCCGACCGTGGATACACAGTTCCAACGCCGTCCCTTCAACTCTCCATCAATGTGTCAAGTTCAGAAATGGAGATGAAATAGTGACCGTCATGGCATAAAATGTCACTATCCACAAAAAAGGGGAACCCGTTCATCAAGTGCAACATGGGTTAGCCGACTCTACTCTCTCTGGCATCTCAATCAACGCCATTGACAAAGAAGGGGGAAACGGATCATGGACCCTCGGCAATCGCAAAGTCCTCCGCATGATGAGGAATATGAATTACTTTCCTGGTTTAGGCCTAGGGAAATATCAACAAGGAAGGATGCAGCCTATTGAAGTCCCTTTTGTTAAGAACAAGTTCGGTTTGGGATATGAGCCTTCCAAAGATGACTTGAAATACGGGCAAGCCATCAAGAATGAAAAGGCCCGAGCTCGGAGGGAAGGCCGGCATTATGAGATTCCCAATTTGAGACCTTATCGCAAGATACTGAATGGTTACTTTGTCCGTCAAGGGGAAGATGTTCCGTACATGATCTTTCCCGAGCCATGGGTTAACAACAAAGGCATCAGAAAGCCCGGTATCGAAATCTTTTCCGATTGTGAGATCCAGAAGCATGAAGAGGAACCAACTCCTATGTTACCCCGAGAATGGTGGGGTAAGAAAGTGAGCATAGAGTCCGAGACAAAGATTACCGTGTGTAGACACCCCACCTTGGACCGCTCACCCCGATTGCACATTTGATTTTGTGTTTCTCCCTCTTTTAAGTACTTTTTGTTAGTTTTTGTTACTTCCGTTAAGTTCCTGACTGACTTTGTTAAGTCCAGGGACTAAACTGAATAACAAGGCTGGCTTTCTAGTCCATTCTGTCAAAAAAGCCATCTCTGAGTCGCGCGCCTCCGACCATAGGAGCCAGAAGCGCGGGCCTTCCACCCCCAAGGTAAGAAGCGCGCTCCTCTGGGCGTCAGTTACAGATTTCTGTCCAAGAATCTCTCCCTTGGTCATCTTACATGATTTTACCCAGGAAAGATTTCTTGATGACTGAGTTTTGGCACCAAAAACATATATTTTCTACCTATAAATACATCCCTTTTCCACCATTTTTAAGGACCGAAAATTCTCTCTACAAAAACTATACCAAAATCACTTCCAAGGTTTCTTTCAAGTAATTCACCAAGAAGTGTTTGAAGGTCTTCGAAGCATAGGTAAAAGTCCATTTTTTCCTTTTCTTCTCTACTTCATATCTTCTCTCTTTTACTTTAATCAACGTGCAATCACCCAAACATTTTCGGACATGACACCGGAGACTACTTCACTTCATTGAAGCTAATCAAGGAGTTATCTCCCTACATTTCAAACACCACCCTTTTAAACCCCCTTTTATTATAGTCAAAAATAGGAAGAACGTCATTTTATTTATGTAGACTTTGATCAAGCAAGACCAACATTAGTTGGGCGAGGTGGGTGTTTAATTACTTCCCATCTCGTAACCTAACCTCCGAACCTCCAAACAAGAATCTCTGTTTTCATAATCAAACTTAGGCTATACATTAGGTTTTTCTTATGTTCCTCTAAAACATAGGTGGCGACTCTACAAAATTAAAATAAGTTAGACATCCTAGGATCCTTCCACCGCTCTAGCCAAGCAGTGGTCCCTCCCGGGGTATCTACACCGTGGGGGTAGAATTGACGGATTTAGCCTCCATGTTCGAAGAATTGGCCATCATGGACGAGTGCCAAATCAATGCCATCTATGACACCGACAGGAGAAGGGAAACCATCTGTCACGACCCGAAAACTAGGCTCTATTTTATTAGTAATAAATAATTATTATTTATTTATTTGCTTATTTATTTATTAGAATTATTAATTATTTAAATATTTATGTGTGCATATTATGTTTCATAATAATTGTGCCTAGCATTTTATTTGAGTCATTTGTGTTAGTGCGGTATTGTTGGGTCTTAATAATTAGTGGAAGTATTATAGTTGAGCTAGTTAGTGGGGGAAGGGGGCTAGGTGCAACATTTCAAATAATTTCCCCTACTCCCTCTCTTCTCCCTCACCCTATCACCCTCACTCACACTCCACCTCCATCTCTCCCAGCTCATTTCTCTCTCTCTCTTCCATAGCAAAGGTGAGTTTTCTCTCTTCCTTCTCTCTTCATTTCCTTCCTCTTCCTCTCATTATTTATCATTTCTTAAAACATGAATCTTGTTTAGATCGTCGATAGGATCGTAGGAAGCCAAAAATATTGGAAATCCATCATCTTTGAGAAATCTCAAGTAAGTTGCTTTTCCCCTATTTTATGCTAGAAATGCTACTCCATGTTTATTTGATGTTATGAATGCTATTTATTGCATCTTGGGTTGATTTGGGAGTGATTTGCATTTTGTTCATTTTTGTGAAAATTTGGTATTGGAATCATCTTTGATTGAGGTCTTTAGATGTTATTCCTTTTGGTTCAAAATGGTGTAGGTACCTTAGTTCACATTTTGGTAGTGTTAGAAATGGTGAAGATTGGGTTTGTTTTGGATTTGGGGTTGTTAATGGTAGAAACCCAGATTTTTGGCCGGAATTTGCCTTTCCGGGCAAGGAGGCGCGCGCACCCTCCCATAGGAGGCGCGCGCACCCTTATGCCCTTCTTGAACAAAAATGCTTCTGTTTCTTGGAGGCGCGCGCACCCTCCCATAGGAGGCGCGCGCACCCTCTCCTCCTCCAAACTTGATTTTCCTTCTGATCAAGGAGGCGCGCGCACCCTCCCATAGGAGGCGCGCGCACCCTCTCCCCTGTTGTGAAATTTATTTCCCTTTTTGTCCAATCTTTCGAGGGCCATATCTTGTTCATCCGGACTCCGTTTTAGGCGTATAAATTATCGTTTTAAAGCTCTCCTTAAGCTCTTCGAGATGAGTGAGTAAATTTGGTGGAGTGCTCGATTTAACTGGATCCTTTATGGTCAAATGTGATATGGGAATTGTGTTATCATTGTTAAGATTGTTGGAACACTTTAATTGAGTGTTGTTGGTTCATTTCACTTTCTTGGTGACTTCTTGGTATGGATCCCTACTTTGGAACCCGATGTTGTTTAATTAAGCTAGTATTTATTACTTAGCATTTATTTGAAAGCCCAGCTGGTATTTGTGGTTGTGTCGGGCGATGCGAGATATTGTGATGGCACCGGCCAAGTCCATTATGGTGTCGACCATTGTTTTGCCCTTATTTTCCTCTTCCAGATTGGCCTTGGTTGAGACGTTTGGAGCATGACTTTGTGGCATGGCTCCCACCCTTTGTGGCACATTTCTTTGTTATTGGTTCCGGTACCGGGGATTTCTCTTCAGCTTTCATGCTATTATGAAGATGTTGATGGTTAATTGCCGAAGCTGCGCAGCGACCTTTATTTGGTTTATCGGTTTTGAAAACCTTGGCTATATCCTTTGTTATGTGTTTATTTCCGCTGCTATCTGATATATGACAATTGCTATGTGTTATGTGATTTATTATTGATTATTGCATCATAGCATGTCATGTAGTTGCATTAGTAACTTATTGAGATTTATCTCACCCCCTTTCTTTTTATCTTTGTTTTTCCTTAACCCCCCCCAGGTGGAAAGGATTAGACTCGCTGATCACGAGACAGGACGTCGCGAGGGTTGAGCTTTTGGGGCAAGTAGCATTGGTGGGTTTACATTATATAAATGTGTAACCTTTTGGGATATTTGTACCAAACATTGACGTCACTAGGATTTGTATATTTTATAAATTTGGCGTATAAGCTTACGGAGTTTATACAAGTTTTACTTTGTTGTTCAAGTTGATTTACAAAACCTTGTGTTATCATCTTTTGGGTATAAAAGGAAATTTTTATCTTCATTATTTTAGAGTTTATTGTTTAAGTCGACGTCCAGATCGCGGTCTCGGGCCCGCGGGGTTCGGGGTCGCGACACCATCAGCGAGATCCAGCCAAGCTCAGAACCAATCAGCAACTGGTATTCTACAAAGGGACCCGTGGTATCCGAGGAATTATTAGTCGAGAAGATGGGCTGCATTCCGCGCAAGGTTACAAAGAAATACTTGTTCACATTCACTTTCGAGTCCGAGTGTATTTCCGATACCCTCACCCAAGAGGATATGGAGGCCATAACCGAGCGTGTGCTCCCTTTCTTTGTTAATGAAAAATTTGATCTTTTTGAGTACCTCGAGATTGCAAACATCATGAATGATGAATTAACTAATAATGAATTTAAAATGAACTAGTTAATAACGATTTAAATAATGATGAAATAGACCACGAAAACACAACATACTTAAATGAACTTGCTCAACAGGTCCGTAGTCATGGTGAAAATGGTCCAGGGGCTGACAAAGAATTGCATGTTGTTAATCTGGGTACCGATGAGGAGCCAAAAGAAACCAAGATCAGAAGCTTCTTCAAGGGGGAAGAGAAAGACAGATTGACCGCACTGCTCAGAGAGTTCGTGGATGTATTTGCATGGTCATACAAAGAGATTTCGGGTTTGGACAGAAAGGTCGCCAAACACAAGATTCTGATCAGAGACGACGCTAAGCCGACAAAGCAGAAACTCAGAAAGATCAAGCCAGAATGGTCTTTACAAGTCAAGGAAGAGATAGAGAAGCTTCTCAGTGTGGGCTTCATCAAGGTTATTGAATATCCGACATGGCTAGCCAACGTAGTGACAGTCAGAAAGGCTAATGGCAAGGTCCGTGTATGTGTGGATTTTCGGGATTTGAACAAAGCTTCTCAAAAAGATGACTTTCCACTACCCAACATCGACATGCTAGTCGAATCCACTGCTGCCTACAAGGTCCGCTCATTTGTGGATGGTTTCGCTGGGTACAATCAGATTCTCATGGTAGAAGAAGATCAACACAAGACTGCTTTCACAACACCGTGGGGCACCTTTTTCTACACTGTTATGCCGTTTGGGTTAAGGAACGCCGGGGATACTTATCAAAGGGCTGTTACAGACTTGTTCCATGACATGATTCACACAGAGATCGAGGTCTATGTGGACGACATGATCATCCACTCGAAAGGGACCGATGGTCAACATTTGATCGACCTTCGTAAGTTCTTTGAAAGGCTTCGACAACACAAGATGAGGCTCAATCTCGCAAAGTGCACTTTTGGGGTCATCCGAGGCAAGGTTCTTGGCTACATGGTTGCCGAGAGGGGAATTGAAGCAGATCCCTAAAAAATCAAGGCAATCATTGACATGTTGGGTTTCGTAGTCACATGCGCAGCGGAAATTAGCATTCAAAATTTTATGAAACCCAAAGCCCATAGATCCATTCATATGATTAAATCAAATACAACAATATGAATACTAGAAAAACTAACCCTTGATGACTTTGAATTTGGTCTTTGATCTTGGTGGAGAACTTGAAGCTTTAATCACAAGAGTAAGAACACGAACTTTGAAGATGATAAGCTTCACCCTCTAGCAGTATCCACACCACGAACGAATATCAAGAACACTTGATCTTGGTTGCTAGACCAAAATTGTGAAACACGTTTTCACAATGAATATGAATTATATGGAATTTTATTTGTGTATTATTTTGTTCTTCAATCTAAGATGTCTTAGAACAAAATAAAACTCTCTCAAACTCTTTGGAGACTTGCACAAAAGTTATATTGTATTCTGGCCCGAATTTTGCTGTTTATATACAAGTTAGACCTATTCCAAATAGGAAACTTGTCTCTAAACCCGTCCAAAATTATTTTCCAAAACAAATTAGGAAACCAGTCCCGACATGGTGTGCGGCCGCCCAAAACCCTTGTGCGGTCGCACATCTATCTGGAAGGTTTCTGGTACTAACTGACCTAAACTGTGCGGCCGCCCAATACATCCTGTGCGGTCGCCCACTTGTCCAGATTCCCAAAGTTTCCAAAATTCCAATATAGTCCTTATTTAAGATTCGTTCTATTGTGTCTGACCCTCTAGGATTATACTAAGTTGGCAATGGGTTCAAACATGAAACCATAAGATATGATTAGGTTCTAGCAAACCGTCATACCTACCCAAATAGTATAACTAGATACAAGTTCGCATTCCTTTAGAACATGTCATAATCCCTTTGTCCACGATGTCATTGAACACAAGTCATGGTCAACAAGTCAACTTGTTTTTGTTCAATACTTTCTCGATTCCGAATATGTTGATAATCCAAATGACATTGATCTAATCAATTCATTTGAGTCCGGCCGAACATTTTCATCAACATCATTCCTACGAGAGGCCCAAGCTTGACATCTCTCCGAAGAGGGACAAATCCATTTAGCTTATTACTCTTCCCTGCGTGGATCCGATTATGCCAATCATACCCTTTATAACTTCCTGGTTAAAGGTAGCATTTGAGTATGTCAAACATAATGTTCATCAAGTGGAAGACTATAATAACTTCATGTCTAAGGATTCAAATGACATAACTAATATGAGATATATGTACTACATAGACCATGACATAAATCTCATACAGCGGGTCATGTCCAGTACCTTGTTCCAAACAAGTACCCATAAATCTAACATGATCATCCCATGATCATTTACCCTTTATACTAGTGCTTAACAAGTACTAGGGACGGAGATTATTATAAGTAAACATGAACAACAATAATAATTAAAACATTTCTTTATTGATATGAAATAAATGATAACAATTACAACGTTTATTAAACATGCCTAGGGCATCACTACCAACATGACATACCTCCTCCCAAAACACAGAAAAAAATCAAAGGTTTCATGGGCAGACTCCAGTACATCAGTCGGTTTGTGCACCAGCTTACTTCCATGTGTGAGCCAATCTTCAAGCTACTAAAGAAAAATGTGGCTCTAGAATGGATCGACGCTTGCCAAGAAGCCTTCGACCAAGTAAGGCATTACTTGACATGCCCTCCAGTTTTGGTTCCACCTCACAAGGAGAAGCCACTCTTGCTCTACCTCACATTGAATGATGAAGCCCTTGGGGCTATGCTAGCACAACAGCAACGAGACTCCACAAAGGAGAATGCCATTTTTTTTGTCAGTCACCGATTTCAAGGAGGCGAAAAGAACTACTCCGTCTTGGAGAAGTCATGTGCAGCACTAGTTTGGGTCACTCAAAAGCTCAAACATTACATGGAAACCTTTCCAATCAAGCTAGTAGCAAAAGTAGACCCGCTCCGCTACATCTTTGAGAAGCCTTTCATGTCAACAAAGATAGCTAAATGGTATTTCATGCTCGCCGGCTATGATATCACTTACGTCACACTCAAATCCACCAGGGGGAAAGTGTTCAGTGATCAGCTTGCTAAATTTCCGTGTGACGAAGTGAAGGGGGAAGACTTACAATTTCCCAACGAGCACTTGGTTTGCACTACAACCGAGGAAAATAAGTGGCAACTTTTTTTTGATGGCGCAGCCAATAAGCACGGTTATGGGATAGGAATGTTGCTTTTCGATCCAAAGGACATTTACACTCCGATCGCAATCCGTCTTGAATTCGAAGCTACCAACAACATTGCCGAATATGAAGCATGTATAGAGGGGCTAGAAGAAGCACTAGAATGAAATGTCACAGAGCTAGAAGTATTCGGTGACTCCCTGCTCCTTATAAATCAGACATCGGGTAAATGGCGAATCTAAGACCCGACCCTCCAACTGTATGGTCAACACCTCGAGGAATTAGCTGAACAGTTCCAAGACATCACGTTTAATTATTTGCCGAGGGATAAGAACCGCTTTGCTGATGCTTTAGCTACCTTAGCCTCACTAGTTGAGATGCCCAAAGGAAAAATGGTGAAACCCTTCAAAATTTCAAGAAGGACTAGTCCGGAATACTGCATGAGTATTGAGATCAATGAAGTCCAAGATAACCCCCCATGGTACACAGACATCATGAACTTTCTCACCAACGGCACATTTCCTGAGAACAGTAATAGGAAAACTCGAGTAGCACTACAAAAGCTAGCCGCTAGATATGTATTGATTGGGAACCGAGTCTACAATAGACATCATCAAGGGATCAATCTTTTGTGTGCAAATGAGTCCGAAGCTTAAGAAATCATGCACGAAGTCCACGAAGGCGAGTGTGGGCCCCACATGAATGGGATTATGTTAGCCAAAAAGATACTCTGTATTGGGTACTATTGGACTACAATGGAAAGAGACTGTATCGAGAAAGTCAAGAAATGCTCCAAGTGCCAGTTCCATGCTAATCTGCAACATGCTCCACCTTCACAATTGTACAACATAACCACAGCGTGGCCATTCTCTTGTTGGGGTATAGATATCATCGGAAAAGTCCATCCTACAGGAAGCAACGGACAGTCATTCATTTTAGTGGACGTGGACTATTTCACAAAGTGGGTCGAAGCACAAGCTTACCGAGTCCTCAACGCCAAGAAGGTGGCCGAGTTCGTGAAGAAAGACATCATGTGCCGATATGGTATTCCTCACGGGATCATCTCTGACAATGGGTCTCACTTTGAGAAAAAAATGGATGCACGTTTGGTTAACTACAAAATTACCAAGCACAAGTCATCCCCGTACCGTCCCTAAGCCAATGGAGCGGTCAAAGCAGCAAATAAGACAATCGAGGTCATCATACGAAAAATGGCTTCAACAGGACAAGATTGGCCCGAGAAATTACCGCTAGCATTGTGGGGCTACCGCACATCAATACGGTCAACAACGGGAGAAACTCCATATTCATTGGTTTATGGTTCCGAAGCCGTACTCCCAGTCGAACTCGAGGTTCCTTCTTTACGGGTCATACTCGAGAACCAAGTCAACGAGGTTGATTGGATGCAAAGTCGATACGAGTAACTACTCGACGAAAAGAGGTTAAGAGCGTTTGAACGCACAAGGGCTTATCAACAAAGAATGGTAAGGGCTTTCAACAAAAAGGTGAAGCCTCGAAATATCAAGGTGGGAGATTTGGTCCTAAGACAACATCCTCCCAATGCCATGAATCCCCTTGGGAAGTCCTCGATGGATAGGTCCTTATGTGGTCAATAAGATACTATGCGGCGGTACGGTCCGACTCGTAGACTTGGATGGTGACCAATGGCTATAGGAGGTCAACCTCGACAAGCTCAAGAAGTTCTACGCTTAACAAATAAAGACCATTAAAAAAATGGTCTTCATTTGTTTGAACTACGGAGACCTGAGCCTCTCTACGAGAGGAACGTAGACAACCTTCGGGTGCGGTCTAAAACAATATCTTTTTACCCAATCATGTCATAATGCAATTTTTATTCTTCTCTTAAATCATTCTTGCCATTACAACGGATATGTTGAGCAATAAAAGATATTAAAACATTAAATCCTAACAAATGATCTATTAATTGCAATCTTGGGGTACAAAGAAATTTCTAATATTTCTTCGGTTTGGGAACCCATTGCTTCTTGCTACGGCCCTTGACTTTCTTAGGTGGCGGCAGAGCATTCTCGGAACCTCCAAGACGAGAGAAGATGCTAGGACGGGAAGGAGCTTCATCAACAACCTTCCCTTTGCCTTTGTCAAAAGAGGCCTTGATCGGAGCCTTGTATGGACGCTTCCACACACAACGAGAATTACCCTTACCATTCCCCTTCTTTTTCTTCCAAAAATAGCGTGGCCTATGGGCTTCAACATGAACCAATGGTTTCGAAGGTTCCACAATAACCTCATTGGGTCTTCCCAAACGATCAAAAACACTAGGACGTGCCTTCACAATGGGGACAAGTATTGACTTTTCACCCTCCAGGACGGACACTTTTACCTCAAAAGAGAAGGTTATTGGAGCCATTCTTGACAATAATTTAGGGCTTAAAGTGATAAGAAGTAGTGAAGAATATTGCTGTGTGACCAAACTGGTCGAAATGGGTTCAAATTTATAGCTGTTGGGGAATCCAGTTCAGAAAAAAAAGGGGTTGTAAATCAGCAGCCAAGACGCGGGAGGCTCCCCCCCTTGGACTTGAAATGCGCGCACCTCCCATGTCCAATTCTAGACATGCGCGCCTTTGACAGACAACAGAACAGAACAGGCCTTGTCAGTTCAACAATAATCCAGGCATTTCAACGCCTTCAACCTGCAAACAGTTCAGAATCCGCAGCAACAAAGCAACATTCCGCAACAACACCAAAACACTTTGGGCACACATTTGTTTGTAAAAAGGTCGACACATAAGATCGAGTCTAGATAAATATAAAAAAATGTAGATAAAGAGCTAAGACTGTAAATACGTGCTAAATGTTATTACATGTTTAAATAATAAAATGTTCATGCACTCATCCTCCCCAGTCTACTCTGAGTTATCACCAGCGGCACTGTGCTCACCCTCATCGCCACTCTCGGTCTCCTCATCATCATCGGACTCTTCCTCAGACACTTCAACGGTGATCTCATGACGGGTTCTCTTTGGCGCCCTTACCGACGAACTGGCACCCCCACGACTCAAGCTCCTACTTAGTGACTGCCTATCCGACTGCACAGCTTCATCCACATCAAGAGCAGCATATCTGCATCCTCGCCCCATACTACGGGCATCCCGAGCCATGCCTCTAGCAGCTCCAGATATGGTCCCTGCAGCCTCCCTGGTCAGGTTCGCCATGTCCCTATAGAGCTCCAGCACTTTCTCCTCCAGCTGGCGCAGCCTCCTCCGCTCCTCTGGGACTATCTCCCTCTTCTCCTCAATAATCCCAAAGTTCTAGTACGTATAGTACGAAGGAGGCAGACGAGGATCAAAGCAATAACCTACACCGGTGGGGTAAAACTGCACAGAAGTAGAAGGAGCAGGCTGTGTTCCCCATGGGTCGGCATATATAAAGCTCGGCATCAGATTGTTCGCTCGGAAGAGGCCGTAGTCCTGATAAAGAAGGACGAATAGGGTAGCATCAACCCCTACCATATACATGGCCCTATCATCCTCAGACAATGCCCCCCAGTTACGAGGGCAGAAAGGAGGAAACTCTGGAACCGCCGGCCTAGGCGGGTTGTGGTAAACCACCATCTGGCTCCCATGCTTCCAGTATACCCTCTCTCCCAAGTACATGGCCATGCACTCCACGAAGCTCATCAGAAGTCTTGAGCGGGTATGGAACAGTGTATGCTCTATGCTACCATAAATCGGTCTCCAGGGAAACAATGACTGAGATACGGACTCAGGCCTCAGACCATACAGATATTTCCTGCTGAAACCAAGCCAATGGGGGAAGTTCCAGTCTTCACATTTCTGGCCTTGTAAGACCACCTAGCACAATCAGGATACAGGGGCTGACCCTCTCTCTCAATCCTGAAGTCCCTCATGCCTAGAATGGCAAATGCCCACAGCTGCAAATAGAAGCAAAGGCAGAAATTAAACATAGTTGAAAGTGCAGAAAGGACAGAAATCTAAAAAGGCAAAAACGGTAAAGGTACCTCCCAAGTGAGATAAAATCCCGTGACCGAGATCCTAGTCGAACGACTAGTCAAATCCATACCGTGATAGCAAGCAGCCAGACCCGCTGCACCCCAGTTGTATTGAGCAGCCTGGTCCAGATCAACCAGAAGGTCCAACAGGGACAGGGAAGCAGAACACCCCCAGTCGCGAACAAGGTATGAGACAAAATATACCAGATAAAGCAACGGGCCACCGTGCCGACCCGGTCAGCAGTAACACCTCGGGACTCAACCGCGAGGACATCAAAGTAAGCCCTAATCTTCCCCCAGGTCACTGGAAGATCTTCACTACGAACCCGCAATCCACCAAGGCCATCCGCTTGTCAGGCGTCCGAGCAGTCCCCCTCACACCAAAAGGGACAGGCACCCCAGAAAAAGGCAAACCGGTCAGAGCCGTAAATTCAGTTGGGGTCATAGTCACCTCCCCCATCGGCAAGTGAAAAGTGTGAGTGGTATCCCACCATCTCTCCATTAAGGCCTGAATCACATCGGGATCATTCTTCAGTGAAGGCAAACCCATAATAAAAGAGCCAAAGCACGTAGCTGCAACCCTAGCCCGTACATTCTCAGGCAATTTTTTCAACACAGAAACGGGTGCTTGAGCCCCACCTCGGATTTCGGTCAATCGGTTCCACCTCTGAAACGAAACAAGAGTCAAAGAAAAATTCGCCAGCATAACAGCTAGAAAATGGTCAAACCCAACATAAAATTCAACATGGCAGTGTTATGACGTGCAAACAAGTGTGTGAACATGCAAATGGGTGTCCAAACATTCTCTTCACAACAAATCAACAATAACAACAACATGCAACCATGATCAAAAGGGTTACTGCAGCAGTATCACGGACAAAATGGTATGACCCTAGAATGCAAAATTGTCAAAGAAGATGAAGAATGCTTACCAATCCCGCGGATACAAAGTGGGAGATATGAGTATGGGACTCATAAGTAAGCTGTATTGGGTCCATGGCTTCAACCCCGACCTCGGCTTATTCGCCCATGGGCATCTCAAAAGGAGGAGTTTGATAAGAACTCGACATGATTCCTCGATGGAATGGTCTTAAATGAGCAAAGGAAGCGTTTTAGGATGTTTTCCTAACAAAAATTTGACTCAGAATGCAGAGGGTTTGGGTAATTTTTGAACTTGGCTCGAACAGAATGAGTAGTTTCTGAATATATGCTGAACTTAAATGTGATGCGCGCGCCTCCTGATGCCCTTATGTGCCGCGCGCGCGTCCCACAGCCATTCTTAGATGCGGGCACCTCCCGTCCCCTGTCAGGTCCAGGTGCAAGTTCCTATGCAGGAATAAATACATCACATCAATGTTCATTCAACTCCCATCTGAGTTTTCAGCTCCATTCATAATTTTCCTCTCTAAAAGGAAAACAGTCTTTTGGTCTGCAGCCAACTGTGCCCGCACCCTGAAAAAGTCAACTGCAAGTGAGACTCCAAGCATCATGCGTCATGATACAGCTTCAAACAGTAATTTGGTCCGCGGTGAACCACTGAAATCACCGCCTCATCAGCAAAGTCTACTCAACAAATTCGTATTCATCTCTAGTACCCTACACAGACTCCAAATCAGCAGGCAAACTATCGAGTCCCTATAAATCAGCAGGCAAACATTTGAGTCCCTCTACACTAGCAGGTGGACTTTCGAGTCCCTCTACAACAGAAGGCAGACTTTCGAGTCCCTCTACAACAGCAGGCAGACTTTCGATTACCTCTAAATTAGTAGGCAGACTTTCGAGTCCCTCTACATCAGCAGGCAGACTCTCGATTCCCTCTACAACAGCAGGCAGACTCTCGAGTCCCTCTACATCATCAGGTAGACTTTCAAGTCCCTCTACAAACAGCAGGTAGACTTTCGAGTCCCTCTAAATCAGCATACAGACTTTCGAGTCCCTCTACATCAGCAGGCAGACTTTCGTGTCCCTCTAAATCAGCAGGCAGACTTTCGAGTCCCTCTACAATAGCAGGCAGACTTTCGAGTCCCTCTACATCAGCAGGCAGACTTTTGAGTCCCTCTAAATCAACAGGCAGACTTTCGAGTCCCTCTACAATAGCAGGCAGACTTTTGAGTCCCTCTACATCAGCAGGCAGACTTTCGAGTCCCTCTAGTCCCCTATACGGACTCTAAATTTTGGCTACGGTAGGCCGATTTCTATCACCACACCCCTTCTATCAGCAAAAGTCGCTCACACAGGGAGCGCACCTCTATCTCCTGTAATTTCGGGATTCTTGTTTTTATCGAGTCATTGCCTTTTTTCTTGGTGATGTCCTCGGTGGATGTTTTGTTCTTCGTCGACGCGTTTTGTTTTACAATCCACATCACCGAGGGGCTCTGTAGACACCCCGCCTTAGACTGCTCACCCCGATTGCACATTTGATTTTGTGTTTCTCCCTATTTTAAGTGTTTCTCATTAGTTTCTGTTATTTTCGTTAAGTTCCTGACTGACCTCGTTAAGTTTAGGGACCAAACTGAATAATAGTGCTGACTTTCTAGTCCATTCTGTCGAATTTTCCATCTCCAAGGCGCGCGTATTCACCCTTGGGGCCAGAGGCGCGTGCATCCCACCACCAAGGCAGGAGGCGCGCGCACCTGGGCGTCAGTTACAGATTTCTGTCCAAGAATCCCTCCCTTTCTCCTATTAACAGGATTTGCCCGGGAAACTGGCCTTTGTGACTTAGTTTTGGCACCAAAAACACACTTTTTTACCTATATAAACCCCTCTAATTCACCATTGAAAAGGAGGAGGATTTTGATTATTAAGAAAACTCTACACAAATATACTTGCAAGGCATTTTCCAAGAAACTCTCTTTGAAGTTCTTTGAAGTATAGGTAAAAAGACTACTCTTTCCTCTCCTTTCTACTTCATCCCTTTTCTTCTCTTTTAGTTTCATCAAAAGTGCAATCCCCAAACATTTTGGGACATGACACCAAAGACAACTTCACTTCATTGAAGCTAGTCACGGAGTTATCTCCCTACATTCCAAAACACCTTTTAAAACCCCCCTTTTATCATCAAGAATAAGAGGAACATTTTATCATTTATGTAGACTTTGATCAAGCAAGACCGATATTAGTCGGGCGAGATGGGTGTTTAAGTACTTCCTATCTCGTAACCTAACCCCCGAACCTCATAACAAGAATCTCTATTTTCAAATCAAACTTAGGCTAAATATGCATTAGGTTTTTCTTATGTTGCTCTAAAACATAGGTGGCAACTCTAAAAACACAAATAGACATCCTAGGACCAACCCTCGCACTCTAGCCAAGCCGTGGGGCCCTCCCGGGGTATCAATACTTGGCTGTGGCATAAAAGACTTGCTCACCTCAACCTCAAAACTATATCCAAACTATCAATCTCAAACCTTGTCAAAGGTCTTCCCAAAATATCCTTCAAAAAGGACAAGCTTTGCAGAGCCTGTCAGTGTGGCAAACAAAAGAAAACCTCCTTTTCAGCTAAAACCAGATTAGACACTTCCAAACCCCTTGATCTTCTTCATATAGACTTATTTAGTCCCATAAGAACCAGATCTCTAGGTGGAAAGAGATACTCACTTGTAATGGTTGATGACTATACAAGATTCACATGGATCATTCTTCTTGAATCCAAAAGTGATACCCTTAAAAATATCTCTCAGCTGTTCAATCTTCCTAAGTACTTTTGGGGTGAAGCTGTAACCACTGCTGTCTATGTACAAAACAAGACCCTCATCAACAAGTTTCATATGAAGACTCCATATGAGTTGTGGAATGGAAAAGTTCCCACCATATCTTACTTTCATGGATTTGGAAGCAAGTGTTTCATTCAAAACAATGGGAAGAACAACCCTCGACAAGTTTGATTCAAAAAGTGATGAAGGAATCTTTCTTGGTTATTTTAACACCAGCAAAGCATACAGAGTTTACAACAAAAGAAGATTGGTTGTAGAAGAATCAACTCATGTTGACTTTGATGAAAACAATGATCAAAGCAACACTAATTTGTGTGATTTTGATGAAAGCATTGGAAACTTTGACAACCTTCCAAAACCTTCACCAACATCCAATAATCCCTCATCCTCATATGAAAATAACATCATCCTTCCTTATGTTCTGCCCAAAGATATCTTAGACAGCCAACCAACTCCCAACATCTTACCTTTTCTCAACAACTTAGATGAAACTGTTAGCTGTCCAACAGTAAGCTGTCAAATCACTCCTCCCCAAATCACTACTCTAATCCCCATTGTAAATGATAACAACCTTGTTATTTCCATTCCAATTCAAAAGGAAACCATTCCTGAAAGGATTCCTCATTATGACATTTTTATGAGTGCCTTCATCTCTCAACTGGAACCTAAGAAAATCCATGAAGCCCTCCAAGATGTAGACTGGATAGAAGAAATAGAAGAAGAACTTGAACAGTTTGAAAGGAATAAAGTATGGAAACTTGTTCCTAAACCTAGAAACCAAACTGTCATAGGCACTAGATGGGTCTTCAGATATAAAATGAGTGAAGATGGAACAGTAGTGAGGAACAAGGCTCGACTTTAAGCTCAAGGATATAGACAAGAAGAAGGAATAGATTATGATGAAACCTTTGCTCCTGTAGCAAGACTGGAAGCAATCATAATATTCCTAGCCTTTGCATCTTTTAAGAAGATGAAAGTATTCCAAATGGATGTCAAGAGTGCCTTCTTGAATGGAGTACTAAATGAACAAGTATTTGTTGCTCAACCACTGGATTTGAACATCCCAAATTCCCAGATCATGTGTACAAGCTGGACAAAGCCTTGTATGGTCTGAAGCAAGCCCCCAGAGCATGGTATGATACATTATCTAAATTCCTACTCAATAAGGGATTTACCAAGGGTTATATTGACAATAATTTGTTCATAAAGAAGTATGGAGAT
Source organism: Campanula takesimana (assembly GCA_026119855.1). Lineage (NCBI taxonomy): Eukaryota > Viridiplantae > Streptophyta > Magnoliopsida > Asterales > Campanulaceae > Campanula > Campanula takesimana. Next base: position 1,405,104 of record JAOWBW010000237.1, read on the forward strand.
GATACCCTACTTATTCAGGTCTATAAGGATGACATAATCTTGGGATCATCCAATGAAGTCCCATGCAAAGAATTTGGAGACCTCATGCAGAAACAATTTGAGATGAACATGATAGGAGAACTTACATTCTTCTTAGGTCTACAAGTTAAACAAATGAAGGATGGAATCTTCATTAACCAAGCCAAATACACAAGAGACATGATAAAGAAGTTTGACATGCAGAATGCCTCAACAGCTAAGATATCCCTGTCTACCACAACAAAACTTCATGTTGACACTGATGGTCAAAGTGTTGACCAAACACTATACAGAAGCTATATAGGATCCCTCATATATGTTATTGCATCAAGACCTGATATCATGTTCAGTGTATGTCTATGTGCAAGGTTTCAAGCCAATCCTAAAGAATCTCACCTTACTGCTGTTAAAAGGATTTTGAGATATCTAAAAGGAACCCCTGACTATGGCTTGTGGTATCTAAATGAAATCTGGATAGAAAGTCAACAAGTGGAGGATGTCAATTCATTGGATTAAGAATTGTGTCTTGGTCAAGAAAAAAGTAAACATCAGTTGCAACCTCAACAGCTGAGGCTGAGTATGTTGCAGCTGGTCTCAGCTGTTCACAAATTTTGTACTCAAAAATTCAACTACAAGACTTTGGTATGGATGTCACTAATATCCCCATATTTTTTGATAATTCAAGTACAATAGCTATGACTTAGAACCCTATTCAACACTCTAAAACTAAACATATTGAAGTTAGAAACCACTTCATTAGAGATCATGTTGAAAAAGGGAATATTAACATAGCCAAAGTTGGAACTGAGGATAATGTCGCTGTCATACAAATTAAAGCAATGGATGAAAAGAGGTTTGAACTTTTGAGAGCAATGTTAGGAATGATTAACTTGCCTAAGTAGAAGTGATAAACTGAAATTTATTTTATTACTTTAAAACAGTACATAAACTAGTTAGCTGTTCACAGACTTAAACAGCTATCCTAAACAGAATTCTATTCAAGGACAATCTTATGATGATCTGTTTACATCATAAGACTTGGAACTATTCCTTAACCTCTCTACCTCCTGTGGAACATGGTAGCCTACCCCCCCCCCCAGAACTTCCCTTCAAAAACAAAAAAAAATTACAAAATTTCTTCTGAACAGCTAACCAACAAACTTAGCTGTTCAACCATCTTCATTCTCACAAAACTTGCTTCCAACCAACTCCAGAACCCTCCCCAGATGTGTCATGCCTCTTCTCCCTTCCATATGGATTAGTTGGTACAGACTGACTAGTCTCTCCATACCTCTCCAGCCATACAGAATGCCTTTCAATGAAAGGATCAATGGTAGTTACTGAGTACTGTAATGGTGGACCCATTATCCTTGGCCACCACTCTTCTACTGCATCATAAGGAGGAAAATCACCAAGAGGAGACATGAAGCTGAAGGTCCCTGAGGTCTGCATGCTCTCAACAGCTATCATAGCCATGTGAGATGCAGGACCCTCATTATTTCCTTCATTAACCTGGACATGACTACAACACCTCAAGTACTGTCTAAACAGCTGAGTATGAGCTGCTGATGGAGTTTGCTGAACACCATGGAAATTGTATCCTCCTCCCTCCAGCACTGCCATGCTGATTAAAAGAGAATCTCTGGTCACTGGGGAATATTCCCTTGGCTATTCAACCATAGGCATTTTTGTAGCCTTAACAACTAAGTCATCCTCCTGCTGTATAAGCTCCTTCAGAGTGAACTGTCTCACATACTGAGTCTTTTCCACCTCTCTCCTTCCTAAGTCCCTTTTATGGATGTTAAACCCCTCTTATTTCATCAACTCTCCAAGGGAATACACCTTTGGACTTCTTGATGTGCAGCCTTTGTCCTGCTACTCTCTCCCTCTACAACCCTCATCTCTTGACCAAACAACTTGAAACTATTTGTTTCCTCCCCTTGTTTTCCCTTTCCATTACCCTGTACCTCACTTATTCTTGCTAACCTCTCCCTTTCAGCCTTCTTTAATGCCTCCTTCTCACTCTCCCACTCTCTCTTTCTTTTTTCCCTATCCCTAACCTCCCTATGCTGCAAAGGGTGATCAAGAGCAAGCTGATCAACCTCCTCATGCAACATGTGATCACTCTGTACTGTATAAGACCTATATTCTCTCTCAAATATTTCTCTCCCAGTTTCCTCCCCAGTAGGAACTGTAAAGATTAATTTCTTTGTAGTTTGAGCCATTTTTCTTGGGCTAAATTTAGAAGAAAGTCTTCCCATTACAAAGAAAATAAACTTAGTATGTATTCTACAGCTAAGTTCATATTCCTTATATACACAAATCATTAATGTTGGTACATATTAGAGTATGACCATAGACTTATTTGCTGGATAAAATTTGTGTCCATAAAGTTTATTTGATTTGACCCTCAAATCTGTACCATTGGAAGATTTGTGTGGCAACAAGTGAGATATGATGGTCAAAATTAAATTAGAAGCGTGTTGTGTTATATTAGCACCTTAATTTCCATAAATACCGCCCGCCTTTTCTGGAAATAAATGAGATAGCTTTTAATTTCATTCTATTTACTGTTAATGTAAACAGTAGCAGGGGATAACTGTTGCGTCATCTTAACGGCTACATTAATTAACCCCCACGTCGCATCCCTCTAAAATTATAACCGTTGCCCCACCTTCTAAAACCACGATCCATTCACACTCACTATTCATTTATAAACCCTCAAACAGTTAATCCCTTCAAATTTTCTCATCTCTCTCGACTCCCCTGTTTCAAACCCTAGCTCTATGTTTTCGCCCTTTCTCTGAAAATTAAATGGAGATCACTGAAGACGCTCATGGCTACTATATTGAGAAAGACTTCTTTATAGGAGAATCCGGGATGTATGTTAGAAACATACTTGAAGCAAACAACCTCATCCCTATGCTAACAGCCAATCACCCAATTCTTGAAAATGCCTGCTTGGAAGTCTACAGAAATGGAATTAGGTTCACCAACAACTCCATCCAATGTTATTTCAACACTACCTAGTTGACCATCACCCCTGAAGACGTGCATACCACCTATGGTATCTCCAATGATCCTAATCTCACAACAAATATTTGGAGTGACATTTTGGATCCAACTTTCTCTGTTCTCTACCAAGAGTTCACCAACCAACCTGACATTGACTATGGCTTAGTCAAACTGAAACCAATTTGGAAGAAAAACCTGTCAATCAACAAATATGCTCTTAGTGATGTTGTGATCAAAGGAATGTGTGGGAAGCAATCCTCTCTAGATCAGTTAAGTGCTGCAGAATGGAAGGTAGCACTTGGACTCAATAAAAGAAAAGTAAACTAGTGTGCAGCCATGCTTGAGAATTTCAATTTGGCTCGCTCTTAATCTATGGATAAACCCTATGTCAGATCCACCAAACCCAATCTCTTTAGGTTCATGAGTGGTATCCTGTAAAAAAAAGTTTGTTGCTCTTCCCATTGCCATCAACACCAAATGGATTGAACATGTTCCCCTTAGCACATTAAACAAATTTGATAAAAAGACTGTGTCTCTCAAAGGTATTAAGGATGTGGCAGCCAAGAGACCCTCAAAAGTAGAGCAAGCCAAGTCTCCAACAGCCAAGACAGTTAAGACCAGGTCAACAGCTGACCAAGCACCTACAAGGAGAATGCCCACAATATCAACAGCTAAGGAACCAAGAAGAAATCTCATTGCTGTTAAAGGAAGAGGAAAAAGAAATATTGATGAACCACTCTCATCCTCTTCTTCAACCTCTAGTTCCTCTCCTCAGTCAACTTCAAAGGACTCTAGTCTTCCTCCCACTAGCCATGAAAACACTACTGCAGACTTGGAGTAGTCAAACCTGCTGATAAAGATCACAGTAAGGTCTTTGTGTTTGATGAGGCCCACACTAGTGAAGGAGAAACTAAAGTACAGAAGCCAAGTGACTCAAGTAATGTGCAGATTCTAGATGATGAAGAAATGGATGTTCAACTAACTCTTCCTGATCACTTCAAGCATCTAAGATCAGCCAAGAAAACTCCTAAAGCACCTATTGAAGCAGACCCAACAGCTGAGGAAGCAGTCTCAATAGCTAAGCAAATTGAGCCAACAGCTGAGCCTCTAATCCATGCCACTGACAAGGTAACCTCTTCATCCTCCTCTGCTGGTCACTTTATAGTAAAGAGAAGACTTGTGAGATCACCCTCCCCTTCTCCTAAAAAGCAAAGACATGTATCTCCTCCCTCCCCCCAATCTTACTTCCAGTTCAGACCATGTCTCTGTCATTGAAGGCATTCTTCACCTACACTCTCAAACTTCTCCAACCCATTCACCTGTTGAAATTCATAGGGGGAACTCTCCTAGGTCAGATGGCCCTACTAAGTGAAGGGAGAACTCTCCAGTTCATGAGTCCATCCCAACAGCTGAGACTCATCCTCCATCTGTGCCTCCTCCTTCATCTCATTCTACTGCTTCTCTTCCTCTAAAATCACCTGTTCAATCTACTGTCCTTCCCATCCTCAATCCTAAACTGCTGGAATTCATTATGGATAAAACAGTATCTAATTTGTCTGAAGTAGATAGCTCAACCCTTTTTGAACAGCTATCCTCTAAGTTCTCACTAAATGAAGCCCTCAAAGCCTTTGATTACATGAGACTAAGAGAAGCTAGGCTTTCCCAGGGTGAAGGTGGATCTTCTATTCCCCATTCTATCTCAACAGCTATCCCTCCCTCTAAATCAATTCTTCAATCCCAAATTGATCTAGACACCTCAATGCCTACCCCTAGTTTTTGGGCCCTTGACTGTGACATTGACTTTTCTATCTCAACTGTCCAAGAAGCCCACAAAAAGTTTGGTTCAATTCCTATCCTCCCACCACTTCTTAACCCTCATAACCTTTCCAGTTCCTGGGAAATGAAAAAGACCCACAAGAGCATTCATGCTAGAAATATTGGGGGTCAACTTTTCTATGCTTATGAAGAGTGGAAGAAGTTTAGAATCACTACCCAATATTGCTTCCTCTTCTCTACTCCAAAGCTTCCTAATACCCTTTCACTTTCAAATCTTCCTGAATGGGAATTTGTCTTCTCCCATCTCATTTCAAAAAATCTTTTGGAATGCCTATAAACCCCTTCCTCCCTTATGTATGCTCTATGCATTCAATATGCTTAATTTGTCTTCTGGACACTACTATCTAAAAAGAGCTGCATATTAGGGATCATAGTCAAAAAACTCTTCCCAATCTCTGCTGTTTACCCTCAACTCCTACCTCCCTCTCCTCCTAAATTCCATAAGAAATCCAGATCAAAGCTTGCTAACCTACCAACAAACTTTGACCCATTCAGATACACTCCACCATACTACCTCACCTATACTGACTTCAACCAATTATCAGCCTCCCTCATCAAACAACTCAAATCCTCTCTTCTTAGAAAGATTGATGACATCTCTGAATTCATTATTCAAAGAGGTGAGAATCCAATCCCTCCATCTCCTGAACAGCCAACCCAAACAGCTTTCTCTCCTCCTCCTCCCAGCAGCCAACACATTCCTCCAAGACCATCCCAAACATCCCTATATTCTTTCTTCTAAGCTCCTCAACCTAGCCATCCTTCCAAATTCACCAAAAAGAGACATGCATCTCTTTACAAGGATTATTCCATGGGGGTTTCACTTTCAGAAGAGTCTATGACCCCTCAACAGCTATAAGCTTCTATTGGCAAAAGACTCGTGCATCATCAACCAGTTCTCACCAAGAATCAGTTGATAGCCAGACAAGACCAGAATTTCTAGTACAACTACATGATGGGTCTTGACTGGAACAATGAATGGTTCTACAGACAGAAAGAACTAGTGAGGAAAGCTGCTCTCTTTTAAGAACTAGAAGCAGTGAAGAGAATTCAGAATACCTAATATAGGTTGAAATAATTTGGTTTGTTTTCTTTGTTTTGAATAGCTGTTCAGATTAACTCTTTCTTTTTCAGTTATTTCCTTTAAGTACATTTCAATTTGTATTAACATGGTTTGTTTGCCAAGAAATTTCATCAAGAAGAATTTCTCTTCATTGGTATTTCTATTTCCTTAGCATATATGTTTGCAGGTACATAATCAACACCATTATTTATTTACCAAAAAGGGGGAAATTTTTAGTACCTCACTATGTTCAATCCCAAATTAATCATGGTTAATATGTTTTGATAAATAAATAATCAAGCCCAATTGATTATATGATGTATACAAAAGACCTGAACCACAGGCAACCCAAGACAAAGTTCAACAGCTAAGACTGTCCTGTATCTACACAACCAACAGTCAAGTCACTACATGATATACCTATCATCCATACATCAAACAAACTGAAGAACCAACTATTACAGACTCCCTTTAATTCAAATGAATTATCAAGATGCTAATTACAAACAAGTTTCAACAACCAATGCCTTAAAGGCCCAACAGCTAAGACCCCTGCTTTCAACAGCTAAGCCTGTTCTTGGCCAACAGCTATCTCTGACACATCAGATCCTTGAAGATCAATTATTCCAATAAATAGAACATTCTCTTATCATTGGAATAAACCCAGTTTGAAGCTTGATCAAGCCTGCATAGATCTCCACCCAGATAGACAACCTACACACAACCAAGTAATAAATGTCTCAGTCAACTTGACTTATGCCATTACTCCTCTGCACCTGTGTTCCCCAACGGCTATATGCCAACCCCTATATAAAGGAGCATACTGGCATGTTGTCTAGAACCCTTATATAAAAACCTTTTTACCTCCAACCTTTGAAAAACCTCATAACCCTTTGTAGCTTTTCTGCATTCACACTCTGCAGTCTTGAATATTTGCATAAATCCCCTGTAAATATTGTGCCATCTTGCACCCAGTTACAACCCACACCTAGCCAGCTAACAGCCAAGCTATTTTCATTTGTAAACACACTTGTGATTTATTTTTCTTTTCTTTTTCTCGCTTTGAAAGAAGCAACCTTAATTGAAGTGTCAATTAAGTAGAGGTGGTTCAAAGGAACTTGCCTTATCAATTCTTGTAACTCTAAGAGTAGAGAATATTATAGTGAATTGGTCTCACTGTTCCAACAGTGGGGATGGATGTAAGAGAAAGGTTTTGCCTCTGAACCACTTTAAAGTACTATGTACACTCTTGTCCATACACTTACACACTACACTTTGTCCTTTTATTTCTTTATTTATTTATATTCCGCTGCACATTTCTTTATTTATTATTTCTCAACAGCTAACCTCAAACAGTTAGCTGTTCAAGTTTTAATTCATATGTTCATTTAGTTAAACAGGGCCTTTCAATTGAACCTTTAATCTTTTATATAGAAACTAATATCGGATGCCGCTTGAACCGGATCTCTTCCACATATTATTAGGGTTTACGTCATAATGAAACTATCACATGCATAATATTTAATCCCCATTAGTACATTACTCTCTCAGTCTCAATTTTTTGGCCTCTTGATAAAACAAAAACTCTTGGAAATGCATTCATTGTCTATTTTCTTGTTTTCTCGTTTTAAATTGTAAAAATCCAAAATAAAAATTTTATGAGTATTTTTTAACAAATGAGATTCACTTGTCATACTCACGTCAACTAACTCAATTACTATTTCTATCCTCTAACAATCCATAGTCCACTATCTGTTTCTTATATAATATTATCTACTCCCTCCGTCTAATTTTAAAGATCAATTTTTTATTTTTTTTTCAAATGAGTGTCCAAATTTAAAAGTCAAAATTTCAAAAACAAAAGTTTTTTATATTTTGTTATTTAGTGGGTCATACATGTCATACACACAATAACTATCCACTAACTATTTTCTACCTCACCTCCTCTCCTATTCACTTTTTATACTCACAACACTCTACCTCACTTTCTATATTTTATAACAAAATTATTGTTTTCTTAATATATTTGAACCCAAAATATTTTTGACTTTTAAATGAAACGTAGGGAGTATACTTTTTTTAATTTCCGTACATAACTTTTGTTTTTCAATTTGAAAAAGAATGTGTGAGTATTCACCCTCTTTAACTATCTTGTGTCAATGCAAAAGATTGTAAATTCATTGATTTAGGTAGAATTGTGATGGAAAAGTAGATAATTGATATGTTTTGGGTTCCTAATTAAAATAAAAGAGAGAGAAATCTATACTTATAATATATTAAAGTTGACGAAATTAATTTTGTGTTTGACACAAGCCAAAATTAGGTTTACCTTGCTCCTCAGCCTGCGATGTCAGATTCATCCGGTGTGGTTCATGACTCTTCGTTGCGGCCTGATTAGTTACTAACATATAGTAAGAACTCTTGGTATGTCAATGGGTAAATATGAATGTATCAGTTTCAATTGTTATGATTGAAATGTATTTACTCATGGAATATGATTCATTAGAATACCTTCCATATAGTTTCTTAGAAATACAAAGAGAAACATGATAGTGAGTTAAATTAAATGGATATACACTTAAAGTCTAGATAATTAATTCCTACTCCTATATGTAACTATAATTGACTAAACATCACATAGAAAACAAGTAATACTATAATTCAAAGAATCATCAAATAGCTAAATATTAGTTGCATTTACCTGGTAAAGGGAGAAAGTGAAAAGTTAGAAACTGATAAAGCAGATACTAAAGAGTTCTTCATTAAGTACAAGCTGATAATTACGCCATACCTGTGATATTTACCTCTCACAACTCTTGATGCTTTGATATTCTATAGTTATTTCTACATTCAAGTATCTGCATTTCCAAAGAATCGAGAGGTAGCAGAATGGATGTACTTTACGTTTTTACTAGGCATTTGAAAAAAAAGAGTTCATCCTTACTTATAATAACTTCTATGCAGGTAGAGATGGATCCTCAGACAATTCTCATTCAAGATTTCCGTAGAGGCAGGTGTCAGAAGTTCATAATTTGAATTGCATGTATCTGAAGGTCATACAATACAAAAAAGGAAGGGATTTGATGAGCATGGATCTTTTAGCGATTGATGAGAAGGTCTTAAAATTTATAGTCACAGATAATAAAAATGAAATAACAATGGCTACTGTACTTGATGCTGCCAAAAACGTGTCGGATCAACCCTTCGTCTAACGGTTCGAATAAATCCAGCAATGAGAACTTTCCCGTTCGGATTTGCGCACAATAACAAACGTAAACTATGCCGGGGCTTCACCGGCGAAGGCCCTCCGGTGTGAAAGTAAGAATCGGGTAGTGTATGAAAATAGAGAAATCAATTGACTAGTTTTGAGTCAAAGAGTTCATTACCCTTTTCCTGTGTAGAGGACCTGTTTATATAGGTATGGGTGAATGAGTTTTCACACTCCCAATCTCTTTTTTTCTTCTCTCTCTCTCTCTCTCTCCTCTCTATACTTCAAAGGGTGATCTAGAGGAAGCTGTTCAACTACCTCATACAGTTGATGATCACTCTGTATAGTATATGACCTATACTCCCATTCAAATCTTTCCCTTTTAGTTTCTTCTCCAACAGGAACTGAAAAGATTAACTTCTTAGCAGTTTGAGCCATTCTTTTTGGATTAAACTTAGATGAAAGTCTCCCCATTTTCAAGAATTGAACTGAGTATGACTTCAACAGCTAAGACTAAAGAAATTGATTTTGATGTGTATTCATCAGCTAAGTTCATATTCCTTTTATACACAAGGAATTTATGTCAGTCAATAATAGGGTATGGTTATAGACTTAGTTGTTGGATTTAAATTTGTTGTCAAAAAATGTCAACTGATTTGGCCACCAAATATGTTCTATTGGTACATAAGGGTGGCAATCCTAGGATGTGATAGTCAAAATTCAATTAGAAGTTTGTTGTGTTATATTTAGCCCCTTACTTTCCATTAATAGCCGCCCGCTATTTCCAGAAATAAATTATACATCATTTACTTCCATTCTATTTACTGTACACTTGAATAGTAAAAGAGGATAACTGTCACTTCTCTTTAACGGCTAGTTTTAAACCCCACGTCGCCTCTCTCCTAAAAAATATAACCGTTGTCCCCACCTTCTCAACCACGATCTCTCCTGTATCCCTATACATTTATAATCACCCAATCTATAAAACCCTTCGAATTTCTAATCGATCTTGCTTCCTCTGTTTCAAACCCTAATCCTCTGTTTTTTCGCTCATCTTGAAAAATCAAATGACTCTCCCTGAAGAATCCCATGGCTACTACATCGAAAGTGACTTCTTCAAAGGAGAAGTAGGAACCTTCGTCAAAGAAATCTTGGAAAACAATGGGCTTCTAAACATGTTAACTGTTCAAAACCCAATCCTTGAAAAGGCATGTATGGAGGTATATCTAGTTGGAACCAGACTCAAAGATAGTACTATTCGATGTGTCTTCCAAAATGTCAAAATGCTCATCAAACCTGAAGATGTGCATACAACATATGGCATTTCAAACCACAGAAACTTTGTCACAAATGTTTGGAGCAAAGAATTGGATCCATAATTCAGTTTCCTCTACAAGTTATTCACTGGTCAAAGAGACATTGACTATGACTCAGTCAAGAACAAGTCAATACTAAAGAAGAACCTATCTATCAACAATTCAGCCCTGAGTGATGTAGTAATCAAAGGGATGTGTGGGAAGCAATCATCTTTGGACCAGCTAAGCTCATTAGAATGGAAAATAGCCCTTGGTCTCATTAGGAGAAATGTAAATTGGTGCACTGTAATGCTTGAAAACTTCAACTTAGCCTCCTCTCAATCCCTTCACAAGCCCTATGTAAGGTCTACCGAACCAAATCTGTTCAGATTCAAGAGTGGAATCCTTGCTAAAAAAATTTAAAGACCTCCCAGCCATTCTCAACACAAAATGGCTTGAATTTGTTCCCCTGAGCATCTCTAAGAAGTTTGACAAGAAGACCATCCCTCTCAAAGGCTCTAAAGAGGGAACAGCTAAGTCATCTAAAGCCAAGTCTTCAACAGCTAAGGTAACCAAGAAGGTCCCAACAACTAAGCTTGGACCTGATGAAGGTCAAGCAACCAGAATGACCACTAGAGCAATAGCAAAGTCCTCTGCAAGAAGGAAAGCCATAGCTGTTAAGAAGACAGGCAAGAGGAAGATTGATAAACCACCCTCATCTTCATCTTCAACATCCAGCTCCTCTTCTCAATCAACAAAAAGTGACTCAGGCACTCCTCCCACTAGTCATGAGAACACAACTGCTGAATTTGAAGTGATCAAACCTGCTCACAAAACTAAGAGCAAGTTGTTTGTTGATGATGAAGCTACAGTGAGTGAAGAAGAATATGAAGTTAAGAAAGCAAGTAGCTCCAGTAGTGTAATGGAGATTGAAGAATATGGAGTTCAGTTGTCTCTACAACAACAGCTTGGTGAAATCAGAAAAGCCAAGCAAGGTCAAGGACCAACTGAGCAAGTTGTGCCAACAGCTGAGCAAGCTATGCCAACAGCTAAGCAGGATATCCCAGCAGCTAAGTCAGTTGATCCAACTGACAAGGTAACATCTTCATCCTCTTCTGGTGGTCAATTCATAGTAAAAAGAAGACGTGTAAGATCCCCCTCCCGTCTCTCTCCCAATTTGAATTCCAGTTCAGATCTTGCTGCTGTCATTGAAGGAATTCTTAACCTTACTTCTCAAACCATCTCTCCAGTTGAAATCTTAAGGGGGAACTCACCCAGTCCAGACATCCCTGTCAGGTCAAGAGGGAACTCTCCTGTTCATGAGTTCATCCCAACAACTGAGACTCATCTTCCTCCTTCCCTTCAAACTCAAGCATCCCCTTCTTCTACATCCCCTAATCAACTTACTGTCATTCCTATTCTCAATCCTCAAATCATTGAGTTTATCAAAGATAAATCTGTGTCTAATCTGTCTGATGATGATACATCAACCCCTTTTGAACAGCTTTCTAGTAAATTTTCTAAGGATGAGGCTCTCAAGGCCTTTGATTTCATGAGGATTAGAGAAGCAAGGTAATCCTAAGGTCAGGGTGGATCATCTACTCCCAAACCTACCTCATCAGCTATCCCACCTTTTAAATCACCTTCTCTCTCTCAAATTGATCTAGACACTTCCATGCCCACTCCTAGCTTCTGGGCTTTAGATTGTTACATTGAATTTTCAGTCACAAATGTCATTGAGGCTCACAAAAAGTTTGCCTCTCTTCCTTACTTTCCTCCCCTTCTCAACCCTCACAATATTTCCAACCCTTGGGATATGACAAGAACCCATATGAGCATTCATGCTAGAAACATTGGGGGCCAATTGTTCCATGCCTATGAAGAATGGAAACAGTTCAGAATCTCAACCCAATACTGCTTGTTTTTCAAAGCACCTAAACTACCCTATCCCATCACACTTTCAACTCTTCCAGAATGGGAATTTTTCTTTTGCCATCTTGTTTCTGAGAATCTTCAAGAATGTCTCTACATCCCTTCCTCCATTGTGTATGCTCTGTGCATTCAATATGCCCAGTCCATCTTTTGGACTCTGCTTTCCAAAAAGAACTGCATAATGGGACTCATTGTCAAGAGTCTCTTTCCAATATCTTCTGTGTATCCTCAACATCTTCCGCTGTTGGTGTTGGTGCCCTAGGCATGTTTGTTAAACGTTGTATGTGTTATCATTATATTCATATTAATGAAGAGATATTTAGGTTATTATTAATGCTCATGTTTGCTTATAATAATCTCCATCCCTAGAGCTTGTTAAGCACTAGTATAAAGGCTAAATGATCATGGGATGATCATGTTAGATTTATGGGTACTTGTTTGGAACAAGGTACTGGACATGACCCGTGGTATGAAATCTCATATTAGTTATGTCATTTGAATCCTTAGACATGAAGTTATTATAGTCTTCCACTTGATGAAGATTATGTTTGACATATTCAAACGTTACCCTTAAACAGGTAGCCATAAAGGGTATGATTGGCATAATCAGATTCACGTAGGGAAGAATAATAAGCTAAATGGATTTGTCCCTCTTCGGAAAGATGTCAAGCTTGAGCCCCTCGAAGGAATGATGTTGATGAAATGTTTGGCCAAACTCAAATGGATTGATTAGATCAATGTCGTTTGGAATATCAACATATTCGGGATCGAGAAAAGTATTAAACAAAACAAGTTGACTTATTGACCATGACGTGTGTTCAAAGACATCGTGGATAAAGGGATTGTCACATATTCTAAAGGAATGCGAACTTGTATCTAGTTATACTATTTGGGTAGGTATGACGGTTTGCTAGAACGTAATCATATCTTATGGTTTCATGTTTGAACCCATTGCCAACTTAGTATAATTCTAAAGGGTCACACATGAGAGAACGAATCTTAAAAATGACTAAAATGGAAAATATGGCCTTCTGAACCATGTTGTGCGACCGCACAAACTGGGCTGGGCGGCCGGACAGTTTTGGGCGACCGCACAGCTAGTTTTGGGCGGCCGCACAAGCATGTCGGGACAGATTTCCTAATTTGATTTGAAAAAAGAATTTTGGACGGGTTTAAACACAAGTTTCCTATTTGGAATAGGTCTTACTTGTATATAAACACCAAATTTCGGCCAGAACTTGTTCCAAGCTTTTGTGAAAGTCTCCAAAGGGTTTGAGAGAGTTTTATTTTGTTCTAAGACATCCTAGATTGAAGAACAAAATAATACACAAATAAAATTCTATATAGTTCATATTAATTGTGAAAACGTGTTTCACAATTTTGGTCTAGCAACCAAGATCAAGTGTTTTTGATATTCGTTCGAGGTGTGGATACCGCTAGAGGGTGAAGCTCATCATCTTCAAAGTTCGTGTTCTTACTTTTGTGATTAAAGCTTCAAGTTCTCCACCAAGATAAAAGACCAAATTCAAAGTCATCAAGGGTTAGTTTTTCTAGTATTCATATTGTTGTTTTTGATCTAATCATATGAACGGATCTATGGCTTTGGGTTTCATAAAATTTTAAATGCTTAATTCCATTGCGCATGTTACTCCGAAACCCAACAGTGGTATCAGAGCCGCGTTCATGTTGAATATTTCAATACTTAGATCATGTTGTGTGTATATAAATTGTTTGTATGCCTAGCATGATATGAATATTGGATTATATGATGTTTATGTGTTATATGATTCTATGTGGTTTATTGTTTTACAACTTTAATCGCATTATTGAATCGCACTAAAAATTATGTTGGATTCTGAATTGTTTGATTATTAATTTTTGATTGGATCAAAGTTTTAATAATCGGGGAAAACAATTTTGAGACAAATTTTCGAACACTAAAAATCATTCTGATACTACTGTGCGACCGCACAGAAAAACGTGGGCAGACGCACATGTTTGGGCGACCACACAGTCTTTCTTGGGCGGCCGCACAGTGATGGTCAGAAGCTGGAATTTTGAGGTAGGTCCGACCGGACCAAAGTAAGGACCCGGCCTAACCTTCTGGTCTGGGCTGGGGTTCTTTTTGGGTCGTGGGGTGGATTTAGTTGGTTTGAATTCCTATTTGTTTTAGTCGTTTGATTCTGAGATTGATTCAAGGTTTGGATGGCTAATCTACGTTCATCAAGATTGTGTTTCCTAAACTTGATTGCAATCAAAGTTTCAAAGATAAAACGAAGTTACAATTATGAAGAGTTCATAATTGCTAAAATTGAGAAACAAAGTTCTTGATTCAATGATTGGAGATCCCTGTGGAATTGTGGATGCAATTGGCCTACGTTCATCGAGACCATCTATTGCTTAGTTTCGGCCACATGGACTACTTTCTTGGTTTCTTGAATTAGTGCGGGATTGTGGTTGCCTAATGGCTTAGTTCAACCGCACTTCTTGTTGTCTTGATTTGGAGATGATAACCAAAGTTCAAAGAGTCTCATCCTCATATTTATAGAGAAACTAATGACAAATAAATATTATGCTTAAATTAATGGAGATTAATTTAGTGGCTAAACTTGATGCGTAACATCTTTATCTTGTGTGCTCATAAATATGTTGTATGCTATATTTGATAAACCTTCAAGAAAGTTTTAAGTCCCTTTTGCCATGCCATGATTAAGACACTTTTTAGTACATGGGTGATTTTAATGTATTTTTCGCCCTAGCGAGGTGCATTAATTTTATTCATGTACGAGCAAGATAGATAATGTGGGCACGCCCTAGCGAGGCACATTAACTATACGTTTAAAATGGTTGGACTTAACAAGGCGTCAAAACAGTTTTGGGCCTAGGCAAAGATGAGATTAAACATGCTTTTGAAATTGGATCCCTAAGAGTCATATGGGATATGATTGACAGGGTTGTCTACCTAATTAATTTGATTTTGTGTAATCCGCCTTAGCGGACTTGAAATCAAATTAAAGTTGGATCTTAGCCCATATAAATTATATTATACATTGGATGTATAAGAAGGTTATATAATTTAGTGGAAGTATTTTTGGAAAATACATCATTTATCTGTTTAATGAGATTGGTACTTGTAAAATTTTGGAAATTTTGCATAAGTTGTAGATGACAACTAAAATCGTTGTGATCAATCCTTGATAAGGATAAAGCTTCAAAAGAATGGTACAAACTTCATGGATTGGATCCTGAGCCTAAGAATCGTTCTAAGGTAAGAAGATGTGTTGTACATTCTTGATGGGCCTATCCTAAAGAACCCAATGCCAGAGATAGACAATCACAAGAATCATGAGTATGATTCTAGGAATGTGAGTTGTCTTATGCTCGCGATTATGTGCTCAAAACTCCAACAAAGTTTGGAACTTGTGGAAGCCTATTAGATAGGCGTGGGGTTAAGTTACATGTTTCAAAAGGCAATCTAGGCAAGAGAGGTATAAAACCATTGTTGCATTCACTTCTTGCAAAAGAAGTGAAGGGCAACAAATGGAACCTCACATGCTTAAGAAGAAAGGCTACGTAGAGTATCTTGAGAAACTTGGCAGTCCAATTGGATTGGAGCTAGCCATGGGTCTTATTCTTAATTCATTGCCTAAGAGTTATAATCACTTTGTGATGAACTGTAACATATATGGAATGAATAAGAATCTCTCCAAGTTGCATTAACATGCTAGAACTGTGGAAAATAAGATAGTGGAGAATGGTTCTCCAGTACTCATGGTTCATGATGGAAAAGGACCAAGTGCCAAAGGAAAGGTAAGACAAAAGTAGTCAAACCTAAAGAAAATAATTGTGGTTAAAATTATAACTCTAATTGATGCAATTTGGTAAAATGGAAATTGGATTGACCATTTAGAATTGTAGTCAAAAATTTTGGACGATCAACAAAAGAATGGTAGTGGGACTACCACTCGGGGTACTTATGTTATAAATTAAACTTTCTAACTTTAATTATTGGGTATTGGATATCGGATATGGATCTCACATTTGTATAAATGTGTAATAATTAGTAAACTGAAAGACTACTCATAGTAAAGGTTGATCTATGAATGGTAATGATGCAATGGTTGCAACATTGTTCGTAGAACACTTGTAAAGTGACTTTACTAATGGAGTAGAAAATATTATTTTGTTACAAGATAATGAAGGATATTTATTTCTTATTAGGAATAAGAAAAGTGCTTTATTTATTATGATTTACTTCATTGTGTTATCATATAAATAAATCTTATATCCTAAATCTTTAAGAACAAAGTAATAAAAGCTATAACATAAATAATTAAAATTCTTTATGCATTATTGTTTTGATCAAATAAATGAGAAATGCATATCTAAAATTCCATGGGACGGAGTTTTAAGTCATATGATTTGAAATCATATGATTTATGCAAATCTTATTTACTTGGACCAAGACATCTTTTGCTATGAATAGTGAAAGGCTACTACCTTACTTGACCTAATACATGTCCATGTATATGGTGCATTAAGTAGCAATGCTAAAAGAGAATTTTGGTTGGACTTGGTAAAATTATTCAAAGATTCCGATTCGATCAAGATGATGAACAATTAAACCAAGAATTTGACAGTCATCGTCAAAATTGTGAAATAGTTTCACAATTAACTTCACTAAGAACACCATTCTAAATGATGTGTCTACGTGGAAGTACAAAAACTTTATTGGATATGGTTCATTAG
This sequence comes from Campanula takesimana, assembly GCA_026119855.1. Taxonomy (NCBI): domain Eukaryota; kingdom Viridiplantae; phylum Streptophyta; class Magnoliopsida; order Asterales; family Campanulaceae; genus Campanula; species Campanula takesimana. Next base: position 1,422,220 of record JAOWBW010000237.1, read on the forward strand.
ATGATAAAGTCAAATTGATCTTCCATTATTAATTTTGGGGTTATGTATTACAAGCCGCTATAACTACACTAATTTGAGTTCCATCAAAAGAGGTTAAATGGTGAAAGAAAACTCGGTTTGTCTTTCATAAAGATTTAAGATGATAAGACCTTTTGGAAAGGAGCTGTCTGGGACACACTCACATTTAAATCTAACAAATATATTTTCATGGGATATCCTAAGGAAACTTGAGGATAATGTTTTACTCATAAGAAACAAATGGTTTGTTACTTATGATGGTGCTTTTCTTGATAAGTCATTTATCTCTAAAAGAATCAGTGGGAGTAAAATATATCTCGAATGGTTCGAGACCTAGAAAATATAATTTAACCTAAGATGGAAATTGAACAAGTTCTCACAAGGAGTCGTGAAAAGTCCGTTCAAGTTATACAATGTATTTGCGTACATGATAGGATACAATCTATGACAAGAAATATTGGATATTTCGAAATAGAAAGTATTAAGGTAAAGTTCATTGAAAGATGACACGTTTGGCACCTATCAAAGGTACAATGTCCGCTCCATATTTAGATTAATGACTTGGAGTCATAAAGTCTAAAAGGCAATCCATGTGTAATAATTAAGTTTGGAACTTGATCATTCTAACCTAAGGCGTAAAAACCAAATGAGAGGAATGAGTTTTCTTGGAGAAAACTTACATGGGTAGCGAGAAACTTACTAGAATTCTCATAGTCACATGTTCATATTTGAAATATGAAATTTGACAAAATGATGTCAAAACAAGCATTCCTCAACGGGAACTCACTTAAGGATGTATTGGATACAACCTAAAGGTTTTGATAGTCAAAAAAAAATTCTAAAAAAATATGTAAGTTGCGGAAATCAATTGGCTGGATTGAAGCAAGCTTTTGGGAGTTGGAATCTCCGTTTTGATGAATCAAATAATTTTGATTTATCAAGAACGAAGATGAACCTTGTATATACAAGAAGATTAGTGGGAGCATAGTGCTATTCCTTATTTAAATATGTGGATGACGTATTTCTCATTGGAAATGACATTCCTACACATCAGTCTATAAAGACTTTGTTTGAAAAGTGCTTCGCAATGGAAGATATGGATGAAACCGTATATGTCCTTGGCATCAAGGAAGCTAATTGGTTTAAAGCCAAAGTACATACATTGATAAAGTCATTAGAAGATTCTGCAACGAAAATTCTAAGAGGGGACTGTTGCCAATAATACATGGAGTTTCTCTAAGCAAGACTCAATGTCCTAAGACAAAAGATGAATATGAGAAAATGAGTGAGATGCCATTTGCTTCGGCAATTGGATCCACCATTCCATGATAAGTACTAAGCCGGATATATCTAAATGCTTGAAGCATGACGAGTAGATATTAATCCGACACCGGTGAGATTCACTAGGTGGCTGTAAAAGCGATTCTTAAGAACTTTAGAAGGACTAAAGATTCGTTTATGATCTATGGAGATATGGAATATGATCTCGGATACATGCTTCCAAACCGACAAAGATAATAGAAAATCGCAATCATATTTTGTGCATGTGTCGAATAGTGGAGCTGTAAATTGGAATGGTTCCAAGCAAAGTACAGTCACTAATTCTACAACTAAATCTAAGTATATTGCCACATTGGATGCTGCAAAAGAAGTGGTTTGGATTAAGAAGTTCATTGTTGAACTTGAGATGGTTCCTAGCATTGCTAATCCAATAGACCTTATTAGTAATAATAGTGGTGCTATTGATCAAGCAAAGGAACCAAGAGCACATCCTAAATCCAAACACATACTTAGGCATTTTCATATCGTTTGAGAAATCGTTGATAAGAGAGACGTAATTATATGAAAAGTATCAACTAATGATAACGTTGCGGACACGCTAGCAAAGGGACTTCCACAAGCTAAACATGATGATCATGTTAGGTCCATGGGTATTAGATACCTAGAGATTGGGCCTAGGGCAAGTGGGAGATTGTTGGTGTTGGTGCCCTAGGCACGTTTGTTAAACGTTGTATGTGTTATCATTATATTCATATTAATGAAGAGATATTTAGGTTATTATTAATGCTCATGTTTGCTTATAATAATCTCCGTCCCTAGAGCTTGTTAAGCACTAGTATAAAGGCTAAATGATCATGTGATGATCATGTTAGATTTATGGGTACTTGTTTGGAACAAGGTACTGGACATGACCCGCGGTATGAGATTTATGTCATGGTCAATGTCATATATAAATCTCATATTAGTTATGTCATTTGAATCCTTAGACATGAAGTTATTATAGTCTTCCACTTGTTGAAGATTATGTTTGACATATTCAAACGTTACCCTTAAACAGGTAGCCATAAAGGGTATGATTGGCATAATCTGATTCACGTATGGAAGAATAATAAGCTAAATGGATTTGTCCCTCTTCGGAGAGATGCCAGGCTTGGGCCCCTCGAAGGAATGATGTTGATGAAATGTTTGTCCAAACTCAAATGGATTGATTGGATCAATGTCGTTTGGATTATCAACATATTCGGGATCGAGAAAAGTATTGAACAAAACAAGTTGACTTATTGACTATGACTTGTGTTCAAAGACATCGTGGACAAAGGGATTGTGACATATTCTAAAAGAATGCGAACTTGTATCTAGTTATACTATTTGGATAGGTATGACGGTTTGCTAGAACCTAATCATATCTTATGGTTTCATGTTTGAACCCATTGCCAACTTAGTATAATCCTAGAGGGTCACACACGAGAGAACGAATCTTAAAAAGGACTAAAATGGAAAATATGGCCTTCTGAACCATGTTGTGCGACCGCACAAACTGGGCTGGGCGGTCGCACAGTTTTGGGCGACCGCACAGCTAGTTTTGGGTGGCCGCACAAGCATGTCGAGACAGATTTCCTAATTTGATTTGGAAAAAGAATTTTGGACGGGTTTAAACACAAGTTTCCTATTTGGAATAGGTCTTACTTGTATATAAACACCAAAATTCGGCTAGAACTTGTTCCAAGCTTTTGTGAAAGACTCCAAAGGGTTTGAGAGAGTTTTATTTTGTTCTAAGACATCCTAGATTGAAGAACAAAATAATACACAAATAAAATTCTATATAGTTCATATTAATTGTGAAAACGTGTTTCACAATTTTGGTCTAGCTATCAAGATCAAGTGTTCTTGATATTCGTTCAAGGTATGGATACCGCTAGAGGGTGAAGCTCATCATCTTCAAAGTTCGTGTTCTTACTTTTTTTGATTAAAGCTTCAAGTTCTCCACCAAGATAAAAGACCAAATTCAAAGTCATCAATGGTTAGTTTCTCTAGTATTCATATTGTTGTATTTGATCTAATCATATGAACGGATCTATGGCTTTGGGTTTCATAAAATTTTAAATGCTTAATTCCGCTGCGCATGTTACTCCGAAACCCAACATCCTCCACCTCCTCCTACATTCCATAAGAAATCCAGATCACAATTTGCAAATCTCCCTCCTAATTTTGATCCATTCAAATACACCCCTCCATATCATCTCACCTTCACTGACTTCAACCAATTCTCAGCCACCCTTATCAAACAACTCAAATCTTCCATTCTCAAAAAGCTTGACAATGTATCTGAATTCATCCTTCAAAGAGGTGAGAATCCAATCCCTCCTTCTCCTGAACAGCCAACCCCAACAGCCTTCCCTCCTCCTCCTCCCAACAGCCAACCCTTGCCTCCAAGACCATCTCAGGCATCCATCCACTCCTACTTCCAAGCTCCCCAACTTAAATTCATCTAGAAAAGGCCTGCATCTCTTTACAAGGACTATCCCATGGGGGTCTCTCCTGCAGAAGAAACCATGTCTCCTTAGCAACTGCAAGCCTGGATTGGCCCAAGACTTCTTTACAATCAACCTGTTCTCACCAAAAATCAGTTGATAGCCAGAAAAGACCAACATTTCCAGTATTGTTGGGTTTCGTAGTAACATGCGCAGCGGAATATAGCAATTAAAATTTTAAGAAACCCAAAGCCATGGATCCGTTCATATGATTAAATCAAATACAACAAGATGAATATAGGAATAACTAACCCTTGATGGCTATCAAATTTTCTCTTGGTCTTTGGTGGAGATTTGAAGACTTGATCACGATCACAAAGCTTGAACACGAACTTTGAAGATGATGATTTTCACCCTCTAGCGGTATCCACACTTCGAACGAATATCAAAGGAGCTTCTTTGATCTTGGTTGCTAGACCAATATTATGAAACACACTTTCACAATATAATAAAGAACTATATGGAATTTATTTTGTGAATTATTTTGTTCCTCAATCAAGGATATCTTAGAACAAAATAAGCTCTCTCTCAAACTCTTTGAGACTCACAAAAAGCACACGTTAATATGGTCTGGTCGAATTGGGGTTTTATACACAATTAAGACCTATTCCAAATAGGTAACTTGTGTCAAAAACCATTCCTAATCGAATTAGGAAATTCTCAATCGGCATACCGGGCGGCCGCCTGGTCCTACCCAGGCGCCCGCCTGTTTGGGCATAAAGTCCAGTTCCTTTCCGGCTTAAACAGGCGCCCGCCTGGTTCAACCCAAGCGCCCGCTTGGTTGACCAGGAGGCCCAGATCTTTCCAGAAATTCCTATGAAGTCCTCCGACCCTAAATACCAATATAGTCCTTTTATTTAAGATTCGTTCTATTGTGTGTGACCCTCTAGGATTATACTAAGTTGGTAATGGGCTCAAACATGATTCCATAAGATATGATTAGGTTCTAGAAAACCGTCATACCTACCCAAATAGTATAACTAGATACAAGTTCGCATTCCTTTAGAATATGTCACAATCCCTTTGTCCACGATGTCATTGAACACAAGTCATGGTCAAACAGTCAACTTGTTTTGTTCAATGCTTTCTCGATTCCGAATATGTTGATAATTCAAATGCTATTGATCCAATCAATCCATTTGAGTCCGGCCGAACATCTCATCAACATCATTCCTTCGAGGGGCCCAAGCTTGACATCTCTCCGTGGAGGGACAAATCCATTTAGCTTATTATTTTTCCCAACGGGAATCCGATTATGCCAATCATACCCTTTATAACTACCGTGTTAAGGCAGCGTTTGAATATGTCAAACACAATGTTCATCAAGTGGAAGACTATAATAACTTCATGTCTAAGGATTCAAATGACATAACTAATATGAGATATATGTACGACATAGACCATGACATAAATCTCATACAGCGGGTCATGTCCAGTACCTTGTTCCAAACAAGTACCCATAAATCTAACATGATCATCTCATGATCATTTAGCCTTTATACTAGTGCTTAACAAGTACTAGGGACGGGGATTATTATAAGTAAACATGAACAACAATAATAATCAAAACATCTCTTTTATTGATATGAAATAAATGATAACAATTACAACGTTTATTAAGCGTGCCTAGGGCACCACTACCAACAATCTCCCACTTGCCCTAGGCCCAATCTCCCATGTATCTAATACCCATGGACCTAACATGACCATCATGTTTAGCTTGTGGAAGTCCCTTTGTTAGCGGGTCCGCAACATTGTCATCAGTAGGTACTCTGCATATATTTACGTCTCCTCTATCAACGATTTCTCGAATGATATGAAAACGCCTAAGTATGTGTTTGGATTTTTGATGTGCTCTTGGTTCTTTTGCTTGAGCAATAGCACCATTATTATCGCAATAAAGGTCTATTAGATTAGCAATACTAGGAACCACTTCAAGTTCAGTTATGAACTTCTTAATCCAAACAGCTTCCTTTGCAGCATCCGATGCAGCAATATACTCAGCTTCTGTTGTAGAATCAGCGGTTGTACTTTGCTTGGAACTCTTCCAGCTTACAGCTCCACCATTTAACATAAACACAAAACCCGATTGCGATCGGCTATCATCTTTGTCGGTTTGGAAGCTTGCATCCGTGTAAGCATTTACAACGAGGTCATCTTCCATTCCTCCATAGACCAAAAATGAGTCTTTAGTTCTTCTCAAGTACTTAAGAATCGCTTTTACAGCTATCCAGTGATTTTCGCCAGGGTCGGATTGGTATCTACTTGTCATGCTCAAAGCATAAGATACATCCGGCCTAGTACAAATCATGGCATACATGATGGACCCAATTGCCGAAGCATATGGAACATCATTCATTTTCTCACGCTCATCTTTTGTCTTAGGACATTGAGTCTTGCTTAGAGAAATTCCATTTAACACGGGCAAGGTGCCTCTATTAGAATTTTCCATACGGAATCTTCTAATGACCTTGTCAATGTATGTACTTTGGCTTAAACCAAGTAGCCTCCTTGATCTATCTCTATAGATCTTAATGCCAAGTATATATGCGGCTTCACCCATATCTTTCATTGCGAAGCACTTTCCTAACCAAGTCTTCACAGACTGAAGTGTAGGAATGTCGTTTCCAATGAGCAATATGTCATCCACGTATAAAACAAGGAATAGCACTATGCTCCCACTAATCTTCTTGTATACACAAGGCTCATCTTCGTTCTTGATGAAACCAAACTCTTTGACCGATTCATCAAAGCGGAGATTCCAACTCCTAGAAGCTTGCTTTAATCCATAGATGGATCTTTGCAATTTGCATACCTTAGAATCTTGTTCAAAACCTTCTGGTTGTGTCATATACACATCCTCTTGTAGTTTTCCATTCAGGAAAGCGGTTTTGACGTCCATCTGCCATATTTCATAGTCATGATATGCGGCAATGGCAAGCAAAATTCTTATAGACTTGATCATTGCTACGGGTGAAAAGGTCTCATCATAGTCAATACCATGAACTTGCCTATAACCTTTCGCTACAAGCCTAGCTTTATAAGTATGCACCTTCCCATCCATGTCAGTCTTCTTCTTGAAGACCCATTTGCATCCTATGGTTTTTACACCTTCGGGCGCATCAATCAAATTCCAAACTTGATTGTCTTGCATGGATTGCAATTCAGATTCCATGGCTCCAAGCCACTTGTCCGAATCAGGAGAAGACATCGCCTCTTGGTAGGTTGACGGTTCATCATTCTCAATGATTTCTACCTCATTACTATCCGTTACGAGAAATCCATATCTCTCGGGCTCGGATCGTAACCTACTAGATCTGCGAGTTGCTTGTGTACTTTGAACAGGTTCCACAACTCCTTGTGGTTCTTGTTCTTGCTCCACCATTGGTTCAATGTTATTTTCTGGGTCTCGAATTTCTTCAAGATTTATTTTACTCCCACTGATTTCTTTAGAGAGAAACTCTTTCTCTAGAAAGACACCAGTTCGGGCAACAAACACTTTGTTGTCCTCTCGGTTGTAAAAGTAATATCCTTTAGTTTCCTTAGGATATCCCACGAAAATACATTTATCAGATTTGTGTGCAAGTTTGTCTGAGATAAGTCTTTTGACAAAAACTTCACAACCCCAAATCTTCATGAAAGATAGACAAGGCTTCTTTCCGCTCCACAACTCATATGGAGTCTTTTGAACCGATTTAGTTGGAACACGATTTAGTGTGAAAGCAGCGGTTTCTAGAGCGTAACCCCAAAAGGATATTGGAAGATCAACTTGACTCATCATTGATCGAACCATGTCTAACAAAGTCCGATTCCTCCTCTCGGACACACCATTCCATTGTGGTGTTCCCGGTGGAGTCAATTGTGAAACTATTCCACAATTCTTTAGATGATCATCAAATTCTTGACTTAAGTATTCTCCACCTCGATCTGATCGAAGTGCTTTTATACTTTTGCCAAGTTGTTTTTCTACTTCATTTTGAAATATTCTAAATATCTCAAATGCTTCACTTTTATGTTTCATTAGGTAAACATACCCAAATCTACTATAATCATCAGTGAAGGTTATGAAGTATTGAAATCCTCCCCTAGCATTGCTACTTAATGGTCCGCATACATCGGAATGTATCAACCCCAATAAGTCGCTTGCCCTTTCACCCAACTTGGTAAAAGGTGTCTTAGTCATTTTTCCAAGAAGACACGACTCACAAGTATCATATGACTCTAAGTCACATGAACCCAAAAGTCCGTCCCCATGGAGTTTTGAGATACGCTTCTCATTAATATGACCAAGATGGCAATGCCACAAATAAGTATGATTTACATCATTAGGTTTAGATTTCTTATTTACATGATAGACATTATTTTCATTCTTGACATCCAAGATATAAAGGCCATTAAATGAATTAGCAATACCATAAAGCACATCATTTAAATAAATAGAAAGTTTCTTATTCTCAATAAGAAACTTAAAACCTTCATTATCCAAACAAGAAATTGAAATAATATTTCTGCTTAAATCCGGAACATAATAACAATTGTTCAAAACAAGAATTAATCCGGAAGGTAAAGTGACTTCATAAGTCCCTACGGCTAATGCAGCAACTCTTGCTCCATTTCCCACGCGTAGATCTACTTCACCTTCTTTAAGCAGTCTCCTATTCTTTAGTCCCTGCACATTTAGACAAATGTGAGAACCACATCCGGTATCCAATACCCAAGAATCAGTGGTAGAATGGAGAATATCTATCATATAGATACCTGAAGTCGACGTAGCCTTGCTGCTCTTCTTCTTCTTTTGCTCTTCCAAAAAAGCCTTGCAATTACGTTTCCAATGACCAATTTCTTGACAATGGAAACAAATTGCATCCTTTTGTGTATCGGGTTTTGCCTCAGAAGCCTTGGCAACCTTTGCCTTGCTTATCTTGGGTTTGACAACTTTTGCCTTACCCTTTCCTTTGGCACTAGCCTTCTTTCCATCATGAACCAAGAGCACGGGAGAACCTTTCTCCACAATTTTCATCTCTGCAGTTTTGAGCATCCCATGCAACTCAGAGAGATTCTTATCCATTCCATGCATGTTATAATTCATCACAAACTGACTATAACTTTTAGGCAATGAATTAAGAATGAGATCCGTGGCTAGCTCCAATGGGATTGGATAGCCAAGTTTCTCAAGGTGCTCTACATAACCTTTCATTTTAAGAAAGTGAGGACTCACTTGTTGCCCTTCATTCATTTTACTAGTAGTGAATGCAACAATGGTCTTGTACCTCTCTTGCCTAGCTTGCTCTTGAAACATGGTTCTCAACTCCACGCCTATCTCATAGGCTTCCAAATGTTCCAAACTTTGTTGGAGTTTTGAACACATAGAAGCAAGCATGAGACAACTTACATCTCTAGAATCATTACGATGTTTCTTGTAATTGTCTCTTTCTACCCTAGGGGCAGTAGGCGGTGGTTCAGCAGGGAGAGGCCCATCGAGAATGTACAACTTATCTTCTTGCCTAAGAACGATTCTTATTCTACGGATCCAATCCATAAAGTTAGTACCATTCTCTTCGAGCTTATCCTTCTCAAGGATCGATCGCAACGACATTGATTGAGTGTTATTAGTCATTATCTACAAATATGCAAAATTTCCAAAATTTAATAAGTACCGACTTTCATTAAAGAGATAATTAATGTATTTTAAAAACAAAATACTCCCACTAAATTATACAACCTTCTTTATACATCCAATGTATAGTATAATTTAAATGGGTTGAGATCCCGCTTTAATCTAATTTTGAGTACGCTTTGGCGCACCGCTCAAAATTAATCAATTAGGTAGACAACTCTTGTCAATCATATCTCATATGACTCTCAGTTCTTTTCATGAGATTCTTTAAGAAATCCAATTTCAAAAAGCATGTTAAATCTCATCTTTGCCTTAAGCCAAAAACTGTTTTGACGCTTAATTAAGTCCAACCATTTTAAACGCATAGGAAACTCTTATTCACTCATCTTGCTCAAACATGAATAAAATCAATGCACCTCGCTTTGGCGAGCCCACATAAAATTACTCATGTATAAACAAGTGTTTTAATCATGGCATGGCAAAAGGACTTAAAACATTCTTTGAAGGTTCATCACATATAGCATATAACACATTTATGAGCACATAATATAAACATGTTATACATCAAGTTTAGCCACTAAATTAATCTCCATTAATTTAAGCATGGTATTTATGTGTCATTAGTTTCTCTATAATTATGAGGATGAGACTATTTCAACTTTGGTTATTATCTCCAAATCAAGACAACAAGAAGTGCGGTCGAACTAAGCCATTAGGCAACCACAATCCCGCACTAATTCAAGAAACCAAGAAAGTTGTCCATGTGGCCGAAACTAAGCAATAGATGGTCTCGATAAACGTAGGCCAATTGCATTCACAATTCCACATGGATCTCCAATCATTGAATCAAGAACTTTGTTTTCTCAATTTTAGCAATTATGAACTCTTCATAATTCTAATTTCGTTTTGTCTTTGAAACTTTGATTACGATCAATTTTGGGAAACACAATCTCGATGAACGCAGATTAGCCATCCAAAACTTGAACCAATCTAGGAATCACAAGACTAAAACAAATAGGAAAATCAAACCCCAAAATCCACACACAAACCAACTACCCAAAACCCATTCCAGATCAACAAGTCTGGACTGGTTCTGTTACTGGTTTTGTCGAATTTATCGAAAATTCCATATTCAGATTTTAACCAAAATCAGAACGAATTTTGACCACCGAGCGCCCGCCTGCAAAGGACCAGGCGCCCGCTTGAATGGCCAGAATAGTTTAGAATTTTAAAGTTCGAAAATTTTGTCTCAAAATTATTTTTCCCCGATTATTAAAACTTTGATCCAATCAAAAATCAATAATCGAAGTAATTCAGAATCCACCATAATTTTTATTGCGATTGAATCGTGCGATTAAAGTTGCAAAACAATAAACCACATAAAATCACAAAACACATAAACATCATATAATCCAATATTCATATCATGCTTGGCACATAAATAATTTATATACACACAACATGATCCAAGTATTGAATTAATCAACATGAACGGGGCTCTGATACCACTGTTGGGTTTCGTAGTAACATGCGCAGCGGAATATAGCAATTAAGATTTTAAGAAACCCAAAGCCATGGATCCGTTCATATGATTAAATCAAATACAACAAGATGAATATAGGAATAACTAACCCTTGATGGCTATCAAATTTTCTCTTGGTCTTTGGTGGAGATTTGAAGACTTGATCACGATCACAAAGCTTGAACACGAACTTTGAAGATGATGATTTTCACCCTCTAGCGGTATCCACACTTCGAACGAATATCAAAGGAGCTTCTTTGATCTTGGTTGCTAGACCAATATTATGAAACACACTTTCATAATATAATAAAGAACTATATGGAATTTATTTTGTGAATTATTTTGTTCCTCAATCAAGGATATCTTAGAACAAAATAAACTCTCTCTCAAACTCTTTGAGACTCACAAAAAGCACACGTTAATATGGTCTGGCCGAATTGGGGTTTTATACACAATTAAGACCTATTCCAAATAGGTAACTTGTGTCAAAAACCATTCCTAATCGAATTAGGAAATTCCCAATCGGCATACCGGGCGCCCGCCTGGTCCTACCCAGGCACCCGCCTGGTCCTACCCAGGCACCCGCCTGTTTGGGCAGAAAGTCCAGTTCCTTTCCGGCTTGAACAGGCGCCCGCCTGGTTCAACCCAAGCGCCCGCTTGGTTGACCAGGAGGCCCAGATCTTTCCAGAAATTCCTTGGAAGTCCTCCGACCCTAAATGCCAATATAGTCCTTTTATTTAAGATTCGTTCTATTGTGTGTGACCCTCTAGGATTATACTAAGTTGGTAATGGGCTCAAACATGATTCCATAAGATATGATTAGGTTCTAGCAAACCGTCATACCTACCCAAATAGTATAACTAGATACAAGTTCGCATTCCTTTAGAATATGTCACAATCCCTTTGTCCACGATGTCATTGAACACAAGTCATGGTCAAACAGTCAACTTGTTTTGTTCAATGCTTTCTCGATTCCGAATATGTTGATAATTCAAATGCTATTGATCCAATCAATCCATTTGAGTCCGGCCGAACATCTCATCAACATCATTCCTTCGAGGGGCCCAAGCTTGACATCTCTCCGTGGAGGGACAAATCCATTTAGCTTATTATTTTTCCCAACGGGAATCCGATTATGCCAATCATACCCTTTATAACTACCGTGTTAAGGCAGCGTTTGAATATGTCAAACACAATGTTCATCAAGTGGAAGACTATAATAACTTCATGTCTAAGGATTCGAATGACATAACTAATATGAGATATATGTACGACATAGACCATGACATAAATCTCATACAGCGGGTCATGTCCAGTACCTTGTTCCAAACAAGTACCCATAAATCTAGCATGATCATCTCATGATCATTTAGCCTTTATACTAGTGCTTAACAAGTACTAGGGACGGGGATTATTATAAGTAAACATGAACAACAATAATAATCAAAACATCTCTTTTATTGATATGAAATAAATGATAACAATTACAACGTTTATTAAACGTGCCTAGGGCACCACTACCAACAAGTATAACCACATGATGGGTCTTGACTGGAACAATGAATGGTTCTACAGAAGGAATGAACTAGTGAGAAGAGCTGCACTCACTCAAGAACTAAAAGTTGTGGAGAGAATTCAGAATGCTTAGTATAGGTTATTTGGTTTGTTTTCTATGTTTTGAATAGCTGTTCAGAACAATGCCTATCTTTTCCTTTCAGTTATTTCTTTTAAAAGTAGAATTTAGTTTGTTTAACAGTTTGTTTGCCAAGCAAAACTATCAAGAAGATTTTCTCTTCATTGGTGTTCTATTTCCTTAGCATTATATTTGCAGGTACATAATCAAATGTCTTTATTTATTTACCAAAAATGGGGAAATTGTTAGTACCTCACTATGCTTAACTCACAATTAATCATAGTAAATATGTTTTGATAAATAAATAATCAATCCATTGATTATATGATGTATACAAAAGACTTGAACACAGGCAACCCAAGACAATCCCCAACAGCTAAGCTGCCCTGCTTCCATACAAGCCAACAGTCAAGCCTACATGATCTATCTATTATCTACACATTAAACAAACTGAAGAACTACCTATTACAACCTCTATTAAATCCACATGAATTACCAAGATAATAATTTCAATCAAGCCTCAACAGACTATGTCTTAAAAGCCCAACAGCTAAGCTCCCCTGTTTCAACAGCTATGCTCCACTGCTCCAACAGCTAAGACTGTTCTTCACCAACAGCTAAGACTCCATGTCATCAAAACCTTGAAGAATGATTATTCCAATATTATCAACAATTAGAATAACTCATATTGAAGCTTGATCAAGTGTGAATACACCATCTACTACCTTGTCAACCTGCAAACAAAGGAATAATAAACAGTCAGTCAAAGTCAAAGACTGACCATTAATTCTCTGTACCTTTGTCCCCCCAAACGGCTACTTGTCCCCAACGGCTTTATGCCAACCCTTATATAAAGGAATATACTGGCATGTTGTCAAGTGACCTTCCTAATTTTTACAACCCTTTCTCCCTTTGAAAAAACCTTCAAAACTCCCATGCATTCACACTGCAGATCTAAATATTTGCTTAAATCCCCTGCAAATATTGTGCCATCTTGCACCCAGTTACAACCCACATCCAGCCAGCTAACAGCTAAGCTATTTTGTAAACACACTTGTGATTATTTTCTTTTTATTTTTTTCTCGCTTTGAAAGAAGCAACCTTAATTGAAGTGTCAATTAAGTAGATGGGTTCAAAGGAACTTGCCTTATCAATTCTTGTAACTCTTATTGAAGAGAATATTATAGTGAATTGGTCTCACTGTTCTAACAGTGGGGGTGGATGTAAGAGAAGGGTTTTGCCTCTGAACCACTTTAAAATACTGTGTACACTCTTGTCTTTTCACTTACACACACACTACACTTATCCTTTCATTTATTCATTCATTTATATTCCGTTGCACATCTCTCTTTATTATTATCTCTCAACAGCTAACCTTAGCTGTCCAAGTTTTAACTAATCTGTTCATTCAGTATAACAGGGCCTTTCATGATCATTTTAATTTTTGTATTCAACTAAACTTCAAAAAGAATAATAAAAAAATATTATTAATATTGTGAATTTATGAAAATTGTTGTTAACATACAATGAAACATCTATGAGTATTGATTTTTAAAATTTCATAAATGCATATATTCCCAAAGCTCGAACTCAATCACTGATTAGGCTAGAATAGCTCCTTACCAGTTAACATGCGCCTGGTCATAAAGAAACCTGTTCTCGTGTCTAATACCACAACCACATAATCACCCCTCAAATTGCTTCCACTCAAACACTATATCATTCTCTCCATGAGCTCAACAAGCACTAAGGATTAAGGAATCAGGCCCCAATCCTAAAAATAAGGGAACTAAAGCAACTTCGAACTTCAACTATATAGGATCAATAGATACTTCTATCCATTTCATGAAAAAAAGAAACTCTAAAATGAAGAGATTCTCTAATTTCTAGGGACATATATCCATATGATCCATCCCCCTTGTACACATCTGATAAGGGCTGCTACTACTCCATTCACCAAGTTACTATCACTCTGAATTGCCATATTCATGCAAAAACGCTCCTTTTTAACGACGGATAAAATGACACGTGATTGTAATTTTCAATTCAACATCATGCATCTAGCACAATGTAGTGTATGTGCAAGAAAATACCTTTTCTTGCAACTATGACACTAAAGATCTTTCATCACATATCTGAATGTGTACAACATTTTTGGTCATGCATGTGTATAGGTCTGAAATGCGTCATCGAGCACTTTTGAAGGCTCTATGATTAATGCCACATCTATAATGCTCTTGGAACTATGTATGAGAAAGGGGACTTAACTTTGGATCAACTGGTTAGGGAGAATTTAGGGTTTTGCTATTTTTGTTCAAGATAATCAAATGTCATGATTCTTGAAGGGGCCCCATGAAACAGCTTGATCCCTGTATCAATGGCTGGAATTGGCTAAGATTCAAGTTGTTTTATTACCTTTCTTTCTTCCCTTTTTCTTTAGATGCACTTTTGGATCTTGCTTTGGCCTAGAAATATTGCAATACCCCCTAATTCCACATCCTAAAAATTGGGTTTCTATGCCATTTATTGATTGGTAAGTGGCCACATATTACCATTTTGTACCAATATCACACATAGATTTTGGATGGGTATGTTCCTATACAGTGTTTGTGCTCAGTGTACTAGTATGTCGTATTTACATATTGGATCGATTTTTCAAGTTCGAATTGTTACAATGTGACTTTACATACTTCCATTTATGTGTGCGCGCGGTTGCGCCTACTCTAATGGCTTAAACATGGAGCTAGCCGATCATGCGCTTATTAGCTATTTACAACTATATCTACGAATCTGTTGGGACAAATTCAGTTTATAAAAGGCATAAATATACAGAAAATATTGAAGGCAAAAAGAAAAAAGCAATAAAGAGATAAAACTAAGGTAAGCATATGTGGGGAACATTGAAATGAATTAATGTGATAATTGGCTAGTAAAAAAGGTCATTAGACCACTTTGCTATAATTTTAGTGGTTGCTTTATTAAACATGGATAAAGTAGGATCTGGACCTCTGCTATTCGAGCTCCCTCGGCAAATTAGGAATCCAGTTATCGTCAGACTATAGACTATGTAGCAGTCACAATACTGACAGAGTCAGATTATGCTATAATTTGCCCCTTTGTACTAAGATAAAGTAACATTGAATTATAAATTTGCCCCCTTTTATATTAAACTTTGGTACTAAATTATAACATCTCATATTTAAACTAATAGAGGATACCACCAATAACCCAGGCAATGTGGGTCTAGTAGAGCACTTACCTTTCAAGATTGAAGGTGGAAAAATTCATGTTTTAGGTCGACCTTAAAATATCAATCACAATAATCCATGTCTTAATAAGTGCACTTAATTTAATTGAGACGACTTTATGATGCATTTATTGCTGACGTATAAAGGTTGGGTTTCGAATTGATAGATTAAGTGAAAGTGGCACTTAATTGATACGACTTTATGATGCATTTGTTGCTGACGTATAAAGGTTGGGTTTCGAATTGATAGATTAAGTGAAAGTGGGATTCAAAATTGTTCATTATTCATGTAAAACAATGATTTAGGGATTTGAATTACGCGACCGCGACTTTACGAGCGGATTTGACTTTTATCATTTAAATCTACGGTTGTTATTAATATTTTTTAGTGCCAGTCCCTCATATACAAAAATAATTATGAGGTGGTCCCTTGTGAGAACACCTAGATCCGTCTCATAGAAAAGACGGGTTGTTAGAACCATAGTTTCTAAACAAGAGTTTTAACAAATAATTAAGAGCTAAAAACAGACTCTTTAAAAGGCAACAACAAACTATGAAGAAACATGTTCAAAATACTCAAGTTACTGGAAATCTTTAAGTCAACAAAGGTCCACTATCTTCATCTTAAAAGGTCCACTATCTTCATCAGTCGAGATAACAGACTACTTCAAAGATAGCATACCTTGACATAATATGCCAACTCAGCTCTTGGTCAAAGTCAAACCTGACTTTGTACTATTCACAAGCACTATTCCAGTCAAAGATAATCGACTGACAATTGGAATTTCCCAAATGTTCAAGACCGTTGGAACTCAACGGATATATAGTGAAGACCTATAAAAGAAGCACCCAGTGACTGAAGTTAAACACCTTTTTCTTGCCATACAATAATTTCATACAAGCTTTTAAGCAAATCAATTGTAAAGCACATTTAAACTTATAAATCTGTGCTAAATAGTTAGGTTAAAGAGAGATCTCACACAGCTATATATAGAGCCATCATTGAGATCACCAAATCTTTCACTTGTGTGAAACCTTTTTGTTTTTTTTTTTCTTTTTGGTGCTTTGCAACAAGCACTAGCTTAGTTAGTGATGCTAATTAGGGTGGAAAATTCTGAGGGAATTTTCCTTGCAATTTATTGACGAAGGATTATAGTGGATTGCTTCTTCACTGTTGAGGATAGTGAGGTGTGGATGTAGGAGGGTTACAATACTATGAACCACGTTATATCGTTGTGTTTGTTTTATATTCTCTCACACTAAATCACACACTTATCACTTGTTATTTACTCATTAATTTATTCCTTTTATTCATACATTATTTTGCTGCAAAACTCAACAAATCACACACTGCACCTCAAGATAGTCAACCTATCATTTGATGATAGTAGACCTCTTGTGAACTAATTAGCTTTCTTGTTTAAAGTGCATTAGTGATAAAGGTTCTTTCAATTGGCACCAGAGCTAGTTTCTAAGAGACTTAAGTGTGTTCAAGCTTAACTTCTTGTGAAGAATCCAGAAGCATAAACACCATGCCTCAACCAAGAAGAAATAATGAGAAAGACATTCCACATGTTAATGATTGTGGATAATTTGAAATATTCTCTTCTAAAATTAAGACTTACCTTGATACCAACAGTGTTTGGAACTGGTTTGTTCTTCATGAAGAAGTTAGAATACCCACACAACCTGACACAAATGGAGGAGATGTCAAATATAAAACTCCAGATCTTTGGACTGAAACTGAAAGACACTTGATCACAACTAATCAAAAGGTTAAATACATTTTACAAAAAGTGTTAATTACTCTTTGGCCCAAGAAATTGGGAAAGTTGAAAATGCCAATGAATCTTGGGACCTAATTAAATCCAAGTTCACTAAGCATACAAGTGTTAGAGCACAAAACTTATATAACCTATTGAGGCAACTTGACAATTTTAAATTTGGCCTTGGTGAAAGAGTTAGTGCTGCCAAAGACAGATTTGAAGACCTCCTTAGACAAGTGTCAGACCATGCTAAGAAATTGGACCAACAAGACCTATGCTTGATAATATTTTCAAGTATCCCTCAAGAATATGAAAAAGTATCCTTACCCATAAGGGAAGGTGTTGAATGGCCAACTATGACTGTTGAACAATACTTTGGAAAATTAGAAGCATATGAACTTGAAGGGACTGTCAAATTACCCACCATTGCATCATCTCTAGCCAATGCACACACCATGGCTCTTGCTACACAAGAAGCTCCAAAAACATTCTCACAACAAGACATTGAATCTCTAATCTGTAATGCAATTCAGAAAGTCAATTTGTCCCAAAAACAAGAAGTCAAACCTTCGACTCAAGAACATATTCCAAACCTGATATGCATAGCTGTTAAAAATGCTATGAAACATAAAAAGAGAATGTTTGACAAGAGAAACAATGCATCCACTTCAAATCAAGTTCAAACTGAAAAGAAAGAAGTTACTTGCTACAACTGTGAAACGATAGGACACTATTCATAAGAGTGCCCTGAACCTAAAAAATCAAGAAACTTTTCATCCCAAAAGAAGCTATCATACTCCAAAGAAATCATATATAGCTCAAGGTGTAACTGCTACAATTGTGCTAAAGCCAAGATTGATGGAAAGAAGGAACAGGTCATGATAGCAGACCTGTCAAAATTTAGTGATGATGAAAGTAACTCCTCAGACTCAGATGATGACATGGAAGCCATGATATGTCTCATGGCAAATGAAGAAGATGACTCAGAAAGTGAAGAGGAGCTTGAAGGTCTTGCAGCTGCAGAAGAACTAAAAGAGGTTAGTGACTTCAATTCTCTTGATCTTGAAGGTTTAAAAAACCTAGCTTGTACTTTATTTATTCAAAGAAAGAAAGAAGAATCAAATCTTAGGACCTTGATAACAGAAAATTTACAATTTTCTAAAGAGTTAGATAGCCTTAAAATAAAAAATATCCTTATTGAAAACCAAAACCTCACCCTTCAAGAGAAAAAAAAGAAACAAGCTGATGAGATAGTAGACCTTCATGCTGACGTCTTCAATGCAAGGAATAATCATCTTCACATCAGCAGCCAACTAAAGGAACTGAACCTGAGAATAGAAGCACTGAATGATGAAAACCAAGCATTCAAAACAAAAATTGAATCTTGGAACAAATCTAGTACAGCCATGTCACACTACCTGTACACTCAAAGGCATCCCTGTGACAAAACTGGATCAGGAGCAAATAATCTAACTGTGGTAGAATACAAACAACCTGAAGGAGAGAGAAAACTTGAGAAAATGTTTCTTATTAAGATGGGAGACAAGACAATAAGAAAACCCATCTATCATGTTGAAACAAAACAAGATGTATACAAGGCTCAAGGAAAAACGAAGGAGGTCTGATATCGGGATCAAACCTCCAGTAGCAATGCTCAAATAATAATCCCCAACAACAAGATTGTAGCCCCAAGTCCTCTAAAGCAATCTATGACTTGGAAGAATCATCAAAATCAATATGCCAGAAGAGAGCAGAACCACCAAAGATATCCTAAAAGACAGTAGACCTACCAAGACTACCCTAGAAAACAACAGACCTACCAAAGGAGAAACAAGAGAAGGAAAGGACATCAAAACAACACTTAGAGTTTCCCTAAAGCATATCCTTCAGATAACTCCTACCAATCTCAATTCTTCCACAACCAAAACCACCAATAATACAGAATGACACCCTACATGTACCAAATTTTATCCTACCTAAACTCCCTTAACAAATAACCACTATTCCTAAAGAACACTTCCCCTCCTAAGAAAATTGTGAAAGTTTGGGTCCCTAAGGTTGTATAACCCCCTGGACCCATATTCAAAAGGGAACCATGTTTATTTTATTCTTTGTGTTTTATAGGAATTAAATAAAGGACTTTGGTATCTAGATAGTGGTTGCAGTAGGTACATGACCTTCAACAAGCAATGGCTTCAAAACTTCACCTCAAAGGATGGTCCAAATGTTATTTTTGGAGATAACTCACAAGCCATAGTCAAAGGAAATGGAGGTTTAGTTACAAAAAGCATTATTCTATCAAATATGTCCTATGTAGAAGGTCTCAAGCACAACTTGATTAGCATTTGTCAAATCTGTGACAAACGATTTCATGTTATATGCTCTCATAATTTGTGTCAAGTGAAGAATTCAAAAGGATAAATCATCCTCTCTGGTTTAAGAAAAGGGAATATGTATTGTATATCCCTTGAAGTGTCTCAATCTTCTAATTCCCTCTGTCTACTATCTTACAATCAATCTGATTTAGCATGGCTTTGGCCTAAGAGATTGGCTTACTTGAACCTCAAAAGCATAACCAAACTGGCATCTTCCAATCTTGTTAAAGGACTTCCAAAGATATCTTTCAAAAAGGATAAGCTATGCAATGCTTATCAATGTTGAAAACAACAAAAGATTTCTTTTAAAGACAAAAACAGATTGGATACAAGAAGACCAATTGAACCCATTCATATGGACTTATTTGGACCAATCAGAACTAGAAGTCTTGGAGGAAAAAGGTACTCTGTTGTGGTAGTTGATGACTACACAAGATACACTTGGATCATTCTTTTGGAATCTTAGTCAGAAACTCTTGGACATTTGGTCAAATTGTTCAATCAAATTCAGAATCTCAAAAATAGCAAGATTGCCAGAAAAAGGTCAGATCATGGTACTGAATTTGAAAATACTGGAGTTGAAGAGTACTGTAATCTGTAAGGGATAGATCACAACTTCTCTGCAGCCAAAACTCCTCAACAAAATGAAGTTGCTGAGAGAAAGAACAGCACCATTTGTGAAGCTGCTAGGACTATGTTATCTAAAAATAATCTTCCTAAGTACTTTTGGGGAGAAATTGTCGCAACTACAGTCTATGTTCAAAAAAAGACCTTAATAAACAAGTATCACATGAGGACTCCCTATGAACTATGGAATGAAAGAACACCAATAATCTCATACTTTCATGCTTTTGGAAGTAAATGTTTCAATCACAATAATGGGAAGAACAATTTCGATAAATTTGAGTCTAAAAGTGATAAGGGAATATTCCTTCCCTATTCAGCAACTAGCAAGGCATACAGAGTTTACAATAGAAGAAGAATGGTAGTTGAAGAGTCTATACATGTAGCTTTTGATGAATTACCTAGTGCTTTGGATTTGAAAATCAATGAGTTTGATGAAACTCTTGGATATTTTGACTCTCCCCCTGAATCCTCACCCATTACCTCTCAAAATTCCAAAAATGATCAACTCAACTTTCTTCCTTATAACCTACTCAAGTACTCTTCTGAAACCTTTCCTCCCTTCAGCAATCTCAAAATCAATGATAATCAAGTTTTACCACCAGTTGTTCAGTCTGAAACTCCTTTCACTAATCCTTTTCACTCTACTGATAGTAGACCTACAAATGATAGCAGACCTACTGCCGATAATACACATTCCCTTGAAGAAAGAACTGAGAACAACTGTGAACTAAGCACTTCCTCTCAAGAAACATTAAATC
The DNA here is from genome assembly GCA_026119855.1 of Campanula takesimana. Lineage (NCBI taxonomy): Eukaryota > Viridiplantae > Streptophyta > Magnoliopsida > Asterales > Campanulaceae > Campanula > Campanula takesimana. The sequence goes on from JAOWBW010000237.1 coordinate 1,443,595, forward strand.
CTAATCAACTCAGATCCATTCATGTGTCCAACATATACATTGATCTTCCCATATCCAGAAACTACAACAATGACCATCCTGAGTCATTAGTTATTTGTGATATTTTTAGAGGAGTTCAAACAAGATCAAACTTTGAAAATGAAGCATTGTACAGTGCCTTCATATCCCAAATAGAACCAAAGAAGATTAATAAAGCCCTGCTTGATGCAGATTGGATAGAAGCAATAGAAGAAGAACTTGAATAGTTTGAAAGGAACAAAGTCTGGAAACTTGTCCCTAAACCCAAGAATCAAACTGTAATTGGAACTAGATGGGTTGTTAGAAACAAGATGAATGAAGATGGTAATGTGGTGAGGAACAAAGCAAGATTAGTAGCTCAAGGATACAGGCAAGAAGAGTGAATTGATTATGATGAGACCTTTGCTTCTGCTGCAAGACTTGAAGCAATTAGGCTTTTTCTTGCCTACTCATCATCAAAAAATATGAATGTATATCAGATGGATGTGAAAAGTGCATTCTTGAATCGGATTTTGCATGAGAAAGTGTTTGTTGCACAACCACCTGGTTTTGAATCCCCAAAATTTCTTGATCATGTATATAAATTGGATAAAGCACTCTATGAACTTAAACAAGCCCCTAAAGCTTGGTATGAGGCACTGTCCAACTTCTTACTTGAAAAGTGATTCACAAAAGGCCATATTGATAAAACATTGTTCATTAAAAGATCTAACCAAGATATTCTGCGTATTCAAATTTATGTGGATGATATTATCTTTGGTTCAACTAATAACAATCTATGCAAAGAGTTTGGGTCTATCATGCAAGAAAAATTTGAGATGAGCATGATAGGAGAGCACACATACTTTTTGGGACTTCAAGTCAAGCAATTGCCTAGTGAAATATTCATCAATCAAGGAAAGTATACAAGAGGTATGTTAAAGAAATTGGATATGCAGAATGTGTCCATATCCAAAACTCTACTATCAACAACTACAAAACTGCATGCTGATCCTGAAGGCCAAAGTGTGAACAAAAACTTATATAGAAGCTACATTGGATTTCTTCTATATGTTACTGCATCAAGACCTAACATCATGTTCAGTGTTTGCTTGTGTGCAAGATTCCAAGATGATCCTAAAGAATCACACTTAGCTGCAGTAAAAAGGATCCTTAGATACCTAAAAGGTACCCCTGATTATGGCAAATGGTATCCTAAGGAATCCCCTCTATCACTTATTGGTTACATAGATTCAGACTATGTTGGATGCAATTTGGATAGGAAATCAACTAGTGGTAGTTATCAGTTTTTTGGTTCAAGAATTATGAGTTAGTGCAGCAAGAAGCAAAATTCAGTTGCTACTTCTACTACAGAAGCATAATATGTTGCTGTTGGGCTTTATTATTCCTGTGAGCGCGTGCCCCTCCCGCGGTGCCCGGACCGCTCCGTTCGGATCGTAAGGGTTTGGATGTTGCTCGTTTGTTTTGAGTCGCCACCATATTTGACGGAACACGGATCGTAAGATATGGATTTGGGGGTTAAGTTATGAATTGGGAAGGTCAAGGAGCACCCAATTCACCCAATCTACGATTGGTCTTTCTAAGAAATCATCATCGTTGTCTCAAACTCATGCAAAACATGCGCAAAAAAGAACCAAATAAATAATTTCTTATTTATTTGGAATGATGGATCATATGCTTCGAGACCATCTTCATGAATTAGAGAGGCTCTAGGTTGATCCTATTATGGAATCACACTGCTTCAAAGCAAAGAAGAAGATGAAAAGATAGAATGCAAAGAGTTTTACCTAAGCGTTCTTCGAGAATCCTATGGATGGCCTTAACTAAAGGCCTTGATGATCCAAAGAACTTGACTTGAATGGTGTTATGATCTTCTAAATTTCATGGGTAAGGTTTGGCTGATTATAGGAGCCTTCTTTAGTTTATCCTCCTCTCTTAGAGTCTCTGACTAGTCTGTTTTTTGGTTCAAGAACCTCTATATTTATAGGGGTTTATGACTTTAGGGTTAAGCCAAAGAGTTTAATTTGGATGGGAATCAATGACTTGATTTCCAAGGAGGTTTATTTGGACTCTAGAATCGCTCATTAGGTTTTTCCCAGATTGCAAGAGTGTTTGCCAAGAAACGGGGTTGAGATCAACAAGGAAACTGACTGAAACCCGTCTGTCAAGGGGGATGGCTTGTGTGAGACATCAATGTCTCATACGAGGCATCTTGTGTTTGAATCACAATTTGCCCTCCTGCAGAAGTTTAAATGTTCATTTTGGCCCCTAATTAACGAAGTCAGTTAGAAACTTAATGAAACATGTCCAACTTAATGATTTTCGACCCAAATCAAAGGCAAGACACAGAAGTAGTGTGATTATGAGTGAACGTTCAAAATGGGGTGTCTATAGAGCCCCTCTGCGACGATACTTATGAATGAAGTAACGTCGTCGATAGAAAAGACACCATTTAGAAATTTAGCTATGGTCGTGCTAGAAAGCTGCCTACGTATTCTTCAGAAGGAAATCAGACCAAATGTAGTTCGATTTTGAAAATACGCAAAAACGGGGGTTTGAGGTATTTTGAAAATCATTTTTCGAAAACAATACTGCAGTAAGTAAATTTTTGAGTTTAGAGAGCAACCCATACTAAGGAATCAATATCCTTGACCCAATTCCGAATATACTCCTTTTTGTTGATGACGAACCGTCTCCAGTTACAATCCATACTGAGGAACCAATCTCTTTGACTCCAATTTTGAATATACCCTGTTATTGATGACGACCCGCCTTCAGTTCTTGTGGGAATCCTATGCTATTAGCATATGCCTTGATAAAAATTATGGGATTCTAGGTTTTGGAGACACCAATTACTCGGACGTAACTTCTCCTTCCAACGAGACTGCCCTTCCATTGGAAATATGAATCCTATGTAATTAGCATACACCTTGATGACAATTATGTGATTCTGAGGGGTGTGAATCATATGTTATTAGCATACGCCTTGATAACAATTATGGGATCACTAAAATTTGGAGACACCAATTACTCGGACCTAACTTTTCCTTCCAACGCGACTTCCTTTCCGTTGGAGAATGAATCCTATGCCATTAACATCCGTCTCGATGGCAATTATGGCGCCTTCGCAGTTTGACTTTTGTCAATTTTCACCTAGAATTGTCGCTGCTAGGGTTTATCATGCATGGCTGATCTTTTGACGGGATTTTACCCTTTTTGATGTTGAAAATCATTGTAGTATAGTAGTATATGATTTTAACTGTCGTTCTAGGCAATTCTGCTATTTTTTGGGTAAAATGCTTAAATGAGGATTTTACCGATTTTCTAACATTCGTCTCTTTTGCCTTTGTTGTTTGCAGCCATTCAGGATCATCAACAACTGTAGGGGTAGCGTACAAGCGGTTACCGAGAAGTGGGAAACTCTCAATGGTGAAATTAAGGAAGAGATTGAGAATCTCGGGCTCAAGCCTTTCTTTGACGGCTTGGTGGGCGAGCGACGGAATGCTCATGAGCTCCAGGTTATCAGGGAGCAGTGGTGGGATAGTACCCACACCATGCATATGAGGTGGGGAGAGGTCACCATGACTCCCACTAATTTTCATGTTATTACCAGGCTCTCTATCGCTGGTGAGCCGCTTGAGGTGGATGTCGATTTCTCTCCCAGTGGCGATGATATGAGGCATTTTCTAGGCTTTTCTGTACGCACCTCAGGTAAGGGCGTCCCTCTCAAGGCTTTGAGGGATAATGTGGATGCTTATATCACTGTCAATGCGGGTCAGATGGGGCATCCTAATACTCGTATTATAGCTGTCCATGGCTTTCTGTGGTGGGCTTTCTCTGAGACGTTATTTGCTAACCATGCATCGACTGCCTTGTTCACTTTGTTTAGCTGCCTTAGGGATATGCAGCATGTGGCTGATACCAGCTGGGGATTGGCAGGATTGGCCCATTGCTACGTGGCCATGGATGAGAGTTTGCGGGATCAGGCGAATGCTGGCTTGGGTGGTTATAGCCATGCTTAGGAGGTATGACGTCCATTTTTCGCATTCCCTTTTTTCTATTTTAGTCCCGGTTTACTTCAGTCTCTGTAGCATTCTTATTTAGCCATTGTATGTTGACACTTTTCTATGTTTATCCCATTTGCATGCTTGGGGTATAGCAATGTTCGACCTTTTCAACTTTGATCTCCGGGATAACACCATCATGTTTCCGGACACTTTGAGGTGGCACAGGGGCAACCGATATACCAGCAGCGAGTATGCTGAGGGAGCCGATTTATCAGTGGAGCACATGCGGCGGTATCTGGATGAGCAAACCGTCGTTCCCGATGTTGCTACTGCTCTCTTTCCATAGAGGACTTTAGGGATTGAGCAGACTTACTGGCAGTCAGACCCGAGGTTACTGATGATCGGCCTTGGTGGGGGATGCTTTTATTTGGGAGAGCGAGTCTCTCGTCAGCATAATGGTGGCAGGTTGGATCTTATTGTCCCATTAGATCCACCGGCTCATATGTTTGATTCTTATGCTATCGAGGGTGAGGAGAGAAATGACCTCATTATCGTCCACGTTGCCTTCGACCATATACATCTCAAGGCTGATTATGCTGATTTTCTAACTCGTCTCATGCCTCGATTGATTCTGGAGGGTGACAAGGCTCAGGCCCAGGGAGTTGTCCATGTCCATTTCTGTCCGCAGCTCGGACCGGATTCATTTACCTACAGCATGGCTGAGGGGATAGAGAGCATCGAGGATCTTCCCACGATCATTGTATGACTTATGACTCTTCTTTTGCCATTCCTTCGTTCCACCATTTCATTGCTCTGTTTATCATTTATTTGAAGATTTTGACATCTCTATTTGTTTCTTCCCAACAGGTTCCTATTGCTGAGTATAGAGAGGTCGCATGATGGCTTGCCCAGTTTATAGCCTATGCCAAGAGGGTGAAGAGAGAGACCGTGGAGCTCTTAGGCAGATTGGCTTGCCAAACAGCAGAGTCGGATTCTTGTGGGAAGAGACCTCGGACTGACGAGTGATCACATGGATGTGGTGATGTCTCCTTCCTTTTGATGCCTGAGTAGATAGGATCCCCCATTCCCTCTTTTATTGATGATGTATTTATTGCCTCGGCATAGGCGAAGACAATTTTTCTTTCTTTGGTTTGTACCTATGCAACAGTTAACTCCTAACTCTAACACACAACACTTTTGTTTATTTTAGTTTTTATTTCTGACTATATAATGAATTGATTCACATCCGGTTGGTCAACCAAGGGTTCTTTTTATGAGATGGATTCATGTTGGGTCATTTGTAGGTGATGTATGAACTGTTTCGAGTGAGTTTTTGAGGTGTTTGAGGCATGTTTTGACTTGTCAGGCAACCTGAGATTTCAGCAGAATATCTTCTATCTGAATTGGAGAGATGTCTCATACGAGACATCGATGTCTCGTACGAGCCATCCTATGAATCTGCGGCAGTTTCTCCTTTTTCCTTGAGGATTTGGTGTCCGAACTTGTATATAAACACCTCTAGTCCATCCTAGAATACCACACAGCCTTAAATCAGTTCTTGGAACTTTTCCTTTGGAGTAGAATTCTAAACCTTTTGCTCCTAATGGCCCCAAGTAAGTCCGTCCCTTCATCAATAATTGTTGATGAGTTTTCCTTGGACTCGGAATTGGTGGAACGCTACAAGAATGACTTAGTAATTTTCTTTCGCTCGTTTAACAAGGCTCGTCAAGTAAGATTTGTAGAGATGTTCAGCTTTAAGATTCTTTTCACCTTGAAGAACCTAAACCGGATTGGGACCTTTTAAAGGGAGTTGCAAGCTTTTGGGATCCTTTGACTCATCTCTTCAATTTTCGCTTAATAAGATGGTTCGTACTGTAGAGGAGATGGCAGCTATCCTGGATATGCCGCTGACTGGGGTGATTGCGGTGCCTAGGTATGACAAAGGACCAGCTAAATTTCTTAGGGATTTATTGAGCATAGACCTTCCCGAGGTGCAGAGTTACATTCATAACCACTATGTTGATCTCCATGCTTTGCCTAGGAGATTTAGAGGTCGCGTGACACGTACTCACGGTGTCGATTCCCAATGTTGCCTCTTAGCATTGTGCTAATTTCGAAGCATACTTTTTATGAGCAGGTGTGGCATGGCGGACACGGAGCTCGTGGACATTGTTTTGCAAGCTAGAGTACGGGCCTTCAACGTAGTCCCTCTAATCTTAGGGGAGACCCTTCATGGCCTTAATAAGTTACACCGAACCGGCTCTATGACCCGAGGAAGTCCCTTGTTATTGACCATTTGGCTTAGAGAACATTTTAAACTATTGGACTCCCCGACCGAGTATTCTCCTTATACATTCCATAGGCGGAGATTGTTGGTGAAGGGTCTCAGCATTGAGGAGTGGGCCCATCTTTTCGCGAAAGCAGAGACCGGTGATATTGCTTGGTGTCCACCCTTTTGGAAGGTGAAAAGGTTTGTAGCTAATACCCTCGGATACGACAGGGTTGTCCTTCCGGGTTTGAGAGATTCCTCTTTTTACTTTGCTCGAAGGGTGATGCGACAGTTCAGTCAACAGCAGGACACTTTTGTGTTAGGGGGACAGCCTCAAGATATTTCTTTTATGGACTTAGATTTCTCCACGAGCTTGGCTCGTGCTTGGGGCAAGGCACCACTATGGACCGTTGGACCAATCTTTGTCATGACGGTGGGAGCATTTATTTATTGGATAAGTATTTGGATTGGTTCCTTAAAGAACTCTGTCCCAACGCCGAGGGTATTGATGAGATCCGCCGTTCTCTATTGGGGGACCAATTCGAGCCTAGCTTGAATTTGAGGAAGAAGGAGGCTAAGGAGGATCCTTCTAATATTAGTGTAGATGCCACTCAAGACTTTCTGGATGGTGACTTTTACGAGAAGAGGGCAAATGGACTTCCCAGTAAATTTCAAGCTCTTGACAGACCTCACGTGTTCACAAGGTTGGATCCTTCGGTGTTCAGCAGACTTGATGTTCCTCCCGGTTTCGAGATACCTTTGCATAAGAGGAAAAGGAATGACAAGGCGGACCGTGGTCAAGCCCCTACTAAGTCAAGGAAGAAATAGATCCTTAGCAGTATCGAGAGATTGCTATAGATAGACTAATGTTTAGATTTTTAGTATTTTATTTATTTTCTTTTGCAAGTTGGTATTCATGTTAGAAATTTTCTTATTGCTTTCTTGAAATGCATTCAGTTAATAAGAAAACAAGATTTTGATTTTATTTATTGAATAGATCAGACCAAAAGGCTGCCTACGTTCTCCTTTTACATCAATTAAATAAAGAGCTCAGGTCATTGTAGTTCTTGTTCAAGAAAGAGAAAATATGTCTGTTGATTGACATGTCTCGTACGAGACATAGGTGTCTCGTACGAGACTGTCCTCTATTTTTTTTATTTTTTTTATTCACACCCTAATTTTTGCCTAGACCTCCCTTTCAGGTTTTCAATCTAGCAGGCTTCTTTTCTCGTGCCTTTTTTTTGAACTAGGGGACGGAGCTATGAGTAGTACTTTTTCAGCTTGTCCATGTTGACGGGCTTCGGTTGATCTCCATCTAGGTCTGCGAGTTGTACCGCTCCTCTGGAGAAGATCTTTTTGACTATGTAAGGGCCTATCCATCTTGGTCCCCATCTCCCCATAGGATTGAATGGTCCAGGATGATGTTCGCGTAGGACAAGGTCCCCTCTTTGATGTTTCTGGATTTGACTTTCTTATTGAATGCTCGGGCCATTCTCTGTTGATATGCTTGGATATGCTCGGCGGCTCGAAGTCGTTGTTCATCTAGCAGGATTGATGGCACTTCTAATTCGATTGGTAGCACTTCTTCCATCCCATAGGCTAGGGCGTGTGGAGTTTCACCGGTGGCAGTACGGATTGAAGTACGATAGCCCCAGAGTGCGAAAGGTAACTTCTCGGGCCAGTCTTTGCCAGTCCTAGCCATTTTCCTAATGATGGTCTTTATAGTCTTGTTGGCAGCTTTGACTGCTCCATTGGTCTGTGATCAGTACGGTGATGATTGATGTCTATATCGTCATATAATGTTGGTCTTAATGAATTCAACCACCTTTTTGGCATTTAAGACTTTGTAGGATTGAGCCTCGATCCACTTGGTGAAGTAATCAACGGAGACCAATACGAATGAGTGCCCATTTTGACCCGTTGGTGAGACTTTACCAATGACGTCTATTCCCCATCTAGAAAATGGCCAAGGGGATGTCATGGGGTATAACACGGATGGTGGTGCGTGTTACAAGTTAGCATGTATTTGACACTTGTTAACCATATCGGTGTAGTCGGCTTCCATTGTAGCCCAATAGTATCCTAGCCGCATGACTTTCTTTGCTAGCATATTGCCATTCATGTGAGTTCCACAGACCCCTTGATGGACTTGGTCCATGATTTCTATGGCTTCGTGCTCATCAGCACAAAGTAGACACTTCTTGTGATGTTTCTTGTAGAGGCGATCACCTATGATAATAAATTGGGCAGCAAACTGTTTAAGAGCTATCTTTGCTTTAGGTGATGTGTCTGATGGGAATGTTCTGTCTAGAGGAAACGCCATACATCATAATACCATTTTTTATCGTCTAAAGAATTTACGGAAACAGAGTTACACTTCTCTCTTTGTAGTCATGCAAGTCTACGATCGAGTAATAAGCAGGAGTCGTTCGTGTCGCGACTTTGAAGGTTTTAACTTCAGTCCATTCGGGAATCTCCATAAGTGATGCTAGCATGGCTAGCGAATATGCTAAGCAGTTCTTATCTCTAGGAAGATAGTAGAAAGTGACCTCTTTGAATTGTTTGACCAAGTCTTGGAGATGTTCGTTATATTTCTGGAGTGTAGGATCTTGTACCTTCCACTTCTTGAGTGACTGATAGATTATAAGTTGTGAATCTCCGTACACCTCTAGTTCAGTCACATTTCTTTCTAAGGCTGTTTTAAGCCCCGCTATACAAGCTTCGTACTCGGCAATGTTGTTAGTGGCCTCAAAATCAAGGCGAATTACGAGTGGAGTGTGGAAATCTGAGGGATCTACTAGTACCATGCCAATGCCATATCCCCGTTTATTGGCTGCGCTATCGAAAAATAATTTCCACTTATTTTCTGCTATTGCCATGATGTCCTCATCAGGAATCGCGGGTCTTCCCCCTTCGCTTCATGACATGGAAATTCGGCTAAATGATCAGCAAAGACTCTCCCTCATACGGATTTCTGTGTGATGTAAGTGATATCGTACCCATGAGCATAAAGTACAACTTAGCTATTCTATAGGAGACATGTGACTTCTCGAAGATGTACTTCATTGGGTCCATTCGGGAAATCAGTTGTTCAGGAAACGCTTCCATGTACGGCTTTAGTCTCTTAGCTACCCATACCAGTGCAGTACACGACTTTTCTAATGCAGAGTAATTCAATTCAGCCATTGGAAGCGACAGCTGACAAAGTATACAGTATTTTCTTTCTTCAAGTCAGGCTGCTCTTGTGCTAGCATAGCCCCTAATGCAGTATCATTGACTGTGAGGTACAAGGTCAACGTTTTCTCTTTATGTGGTGGGACCAATACTAGTGGATTCACCAAGTATTCTTTGACTTTTTTGAAGGCTTCTTGGCATTCTTCGGTCCATTCTCGGGATGCATTCTTCTTTAGAAGATTAAAAATGGGCTCGCACATCGTCGTGAGCTGATTAATGAAACGACTAATGTACTGAAGGCGACCCATGAATCCCTTTACTTCTTTTTGCGTCTTAGGTGGAGGCATGTCAATGATGGCTTTGATCTTAGCAGTATCTTCTTCTATACCACGCTCGGTGACCATGTACCCAAGGACTTTTCCTTTTACTACCCCAAATATGCACTTGGCCGGATTAAGCCTCATCTTGTGGTGTCTCAGTCGCTTGAAGAATTTTCTGAGGTTGATGAAGTGCTTCCCATCAGAGCCCTTAGAGTGTATGATCATATCATCAATGTACACTTCCATCTCTTTATGTATCATGTCGTGGAACAACGCTGTTACAGCTCTCTCGTAGGTGGCTCTGGCATTTTTGAGTCCGAATGGTATGACTGTATAGTTGAACGTCCCCCAGGGTTGGTAAACACCGTTTTTGTGTTGGTCCTCCTCAGCCATGAGGATCTGGTTGTACCCTGTGAACCCGTCTACGAATGAACGGACTTCGTATTTTGCGGTATTGTCAACGAGCATGTCTATGTTAGGGAGAGGAAAATCATCTTTCAGAGATGCTCTGTTGAGATCACGGAAATCAACACAGACACGGACCTTTCCATTTGCCTTGGAAACTTGCACAGTATTAGCCAACCAGGTTGGATACTCTATCACTTTGACGAACCCGATACTTAAGAGCTTCTCTATTTCTTGCATGACTTGTACCGACCATTCTGGCTTGATTCTGCGGAGTTTCTGATTGACTGGCTTCGAATCGGGAAGCAGAGGTATCTTATGCACAACACGAATTAGCTAGCATTGGCATATCTTTGTAGGACCATGCGAACACATCTACGAATTCTCTGGAGAAGCGCTATGAGGGCTTGTCGGTCTTCCCCCATGAAGAAACTGCCAATCTTGGTCTCTTTTGGATCATCGTCCGTCCCCATATTAACTGTTTGCATTTCTTCGGTATCAATAGGACCATTTCTGCCACGATGACCTACTTAATTGTTAATTTCTTTTAATATTTGTTAATTCATCATTTCTGACGCTAGCAATCTCAGGATACTCGGAAAGATCTATGTTTTCATTAAGAAAGTAGGGGAATACACGTTCCGCGATGGCATCCTAGTCCTCTGGGTGAGCTCATCAGTAGTGGTATCTGACTCTAAGGTAAGAGTTACAAATTTTCTTTTCCTATGGGGATGGGGAGTGCATCCTAATTCTTTGATCAGGAAGTTTTCACTTGCTATGGGTCCCCCAGTTGTGTACCAGTTCTGGATAGGCTCGTCACTTTTCTTGCTCTCGGTGTAGTCTTGGTTCGGAGTGTCCCCCTTGTCTATTGCATTGATTTGAGTGTCCTTTAGCTTGCAAAGGTGAGAAATTGGTGCAGTAGGTCATCTCCCAACACAAAGTCCCATTCACTGAATGCTTCGGCCTTGGTACCCCCTAATTCTCGAGGTAACCACGAGAATTGTATCGGTTCTGTTTCAAGTGAGTACGGATCATAGTCATTGAAGATCTCAAAGCCTGGTTGGCGCTTTCCCCTAAGGTCGATCCATGGTTCAAGGAACATGAAATATGGCATGTTTTCCCCCTCGCGTACAAATTATCCATTTAGAGTCCTTCGATAGGGTGGTGCGATGGTACTATGTATGAAGTCCAATCCCTTTCTTCCTTAGGGATGCTCTTGAGTGGTGACACATACCCTAGACCATATTCAAGTGGGTATAGAACGATAGGTGGTGGTTCTTTGATCCCTTGTAAATTCTTGCCAAGTCCGAGACCGGGGAAGTATCCTTATTTTAGCATCATGTTAAGTACTGGACGTGTTTCGGAGAAAGGAATTGCTTTTGAGTAGTCATTCTCATTGTGCACTTCTACCATTTATACTCTACTTTGCTTTTGGATTTCGAATCCATTGGAGAGGTGGTCAGCTGCCTCATGCTGAATTTCTAGGATCGGGCTAGCAGTCACAAGTTCCCTAAGTACGGTGACTATCGTGTCGTTGTGCTTAAACTTGACACATTGATGGAGGGTTGGCAGTACTCCTCCCGTTTGATGTAGCCACTGATGTCCCAAAAGAAGGTTGAAGGAAGAGGGGATGTCAATGACTTGGAACTCCTCTTTTGTAGTCATCTCTCCCACTATAACCGTTAAGAGTTGACGATTTTAGCTCTTTTGAGGTAAGGCCAAGCGTTACCATGACTTTCTTTGGCAAGACATTTAAGGCGGATCCATTGTCTACTAGGATTCTGGGGATTCGATGCCCGTTGACCCTTGCGGTTATGTAGAGAGCTTGGTGTGCCCTCAACCATACTGTGGTAGATCTAAGTTGGTAAATGTGATCACGTTGCCGAATTGGATTTGGCCCACCATTTGCATTAACTCTTTGGGATTTATTTCTTGGGCACTTCGACTTGGGATAATGCTTTTTATACCATCATTCGATGTTTATGAGAGGAGCCTAAGAGATCCCATATGGAAATGTTGTCTTGTGTTTTCTTTAATTGCTTAAGAAGTGGATCATCAAGCTCAACGGGTTCGGGCTCTTTCGAAGATGATGGCTCTTCTATTCTTGGGTTTTTGTTGATATGACTCGACTGGAGCGGGTGAGTAAGTTAACATCTTCCTTTTCTTTACTATTCTTCCTATCTAGTATTTGATCCCAAGACAACATGTAACAGAAAGAAATTTCATTATTAAATTTGGAGTGCTCTCGCCCACATTTGAAATTAGGCGAGTAGTCTCCTCTTCCTTACTAGCTATCTCTATTACATTGATTCCTCCTCCCGTAGTTGGGAGGGGGTTGTCACTACATTAGGAACCCCTAGCTGCTTAGAGTCTATGAGATCTTGGATCACATCTTTGAGTGGTGGCAAGAGTCGGTGTCTTGACCACTGGCTCTGTGGAACTCACAGAAGAGATGATGGGCGTAATTAGGAGGGAATTCCTTTGGAATAGTAGGCTTCCTTGGTGCTATTTTGCCTGCTTTCACAAGTATACTAAACATTTGACTTTGGGTGATGCCTTCTAGCTGCTATAGGTCCTCTGCCTTTCTTTAGTTTTGGACTCAACTTCCATCTTGTAACATTCTCTCTGAGCTTGTAGACATGCTTGGAGCGTGTTGATCTTCTTTTCATAGTATTCCTCTTGCATGAGTAAGCCTTTTCGAAGTGCATTGACCTCCTCTTCTCCTGCTAGCAACTGATTTTGGAGAAATTTGATTTCTCTATCGAAGAATTCCTTTTGTGTTCGTAGTCGGGTCATGAATTCATCTTCTATCTCTCTCTTGAATCGGGCGTACAGAACTGTAGCGTATACTCAGAGAGTTGGACCACCTCTCCTTCTAATCGAGCTTTGAGGTCGTTAAGTTCTTGATAATCTTGGCGCTTGAAATTGTGTTGGGAGTATGAAGCTATCTTGCTTATCGGACAGACCTAGAGTGCAGAAACTATGTCAAATCCAAGCTGGGGTCCCAACAAGTCGACTTTTATGAGATTGGGTTGACCAACATGGCAGAATCACAGAAAAGGAGAGATGTCTCGTGCGAGACATGGATGTCTCGTACGAGACATCTAACCTGACAGTCAGATTTGCAGATTTCAATCCTATTTGGTCGGACGGAATTTAATCCATTTTAAGAGGTTACTACCTAGTTCGTCCTGGAACAGTGGATTCTATCACCCTAGAATATGAGCCCCTTCTTTTTCACCTATATTGCACTCTCCCAAACGGACAATCTGGGCAAAGGTCCCATATTCTCATCGGAATCCACCATTCAAATTAGCCAAACCTAAGTGATTCCGTAGTTGTTTTGCACTTTGTTAAACAACGCCTT
>JAOWBW010002370.1:0-89608 GCA_026119855.1 Campanula takesimana
CTAGGAGGATAAGAGAGCTATGTCCTAGATAGGGTAAGGACGAGTATGTGTTGGTAGGTTTGAGATCTAAGAGATCGGGTAGGCTTGGGACCGGTAGGTTCGGGACCTAATGGTTCATTCTAAGGATTGGATTCGGTAGACTGGCTTAAGGCTTGAGGTTTTGGGTAAGACTGGTTGAGGCTTTAGGGAGTCCCGCTACTAACTTATGGAGGGTCGAGTAAGGGGTTATGGTGTAACCTATGTAAGACTGACCGGGTAGGTGCGGGACCTAAGGTTTTGAATCAAGTCAGATTGGGAGTAAGGGTATCCTATTGTGTAGGAAATAGGGTGAAGGACCGAGTCGGTTCAAGAATCACAAAGATGGGTCTCAGAGTGGACCGAGGAGTTTTATACAAATTTTGTGGAGGACCGAGAGTGCGGGTTTATAAACAAAGTGTCGTGGAAGAGAAAACTTTTGAAAGTGTTATGACTTTATAAAGAGCTTTATAATTAATTACGGTTCTAACCAATTCAAAGAGTTCGTCATGTGCCGAGCTCGGCGATGAGGGATGCCTTCCTTGTTGAAGCTCCGGTGTTCTCCGAGAAAGCGCATAGTCGACCCATTTTGTTGGGGACGCTTAGTTTGATGAGCGGGTATCCTACGTCGAGCTTGATCATGAGGAGTCCTCTTCTTCTAAGTATGTGCTCGATGAAGCCCCGGCATTCTTGAGAAACCTTATGGTCGGTCCTTTATTGTTAGGGAAGCCCCAGTTGCGTAGAGCGGGGTATCCTACCTCTTTTAAGACGCACCCTTTTTTCTGCCTAGACCGCCCTTGCGGTTTTTCAATCTAGCGGGCATCTCTTTTGCGTCAATTTTTTTTTTTTTTTTTTTTTTTTTAAAAATCATTCAGTCGACTCCAAAAAAGAAAAAGAATTGTATGAAAACTCGCAGGGGCATTTTGGGGAGAGTAAGAGAGAGAGAGATAGTACTCACATTTTGACTCTTTGGGCAACTGAGTGTATATATGTACAAAAGGGAGGAAGCCTCTGCTTGACAGAAAGTAAGTGTTTAGCTCTTTCCTAGATTGTAGAACGGAAGACTGTCGAGACATTTGAAAAATTGTTTTATTCAAGATTCTTATTTGATTGCTCGAGAATGGACCTCGTTGATTAGTTATGCATCTTATGATTATGTTTTAGACAAGTAGTCTCGAAATAATAAATGTTTTGATCAGTTGTGAGTGAAGAAGTCAGGAGTAGAAATATGGGGCAAGAGAGAAGAGAAGGAAAATTGGCTACAAGGTGGGTTGTGTATATTTGGACCGGACCCTAAGGTTGCCTACGTTCTCCTCAAGGTGAGAAGCTCAGGTCCGCGTAGTTCGGGGATGACCCGCTTGACGATGGTGTCGGGTTTCAGTGGGTATGTGTGGAGGAAAGAAAAGAAAGAGAGTTGGCCCAAGGTAGGTTATGTTTGGCTTTGAGTGGTTGCCCGGTTGACGATGAAGTTGGGTTTTGAGTTTAGGGGTCTGAGGTTCGTTTGAGGTGAGTTGTTCTTTGTAGCTCATTGCGGTGGATTACTCCTTTGTGGTTGTTGCAGTGGATTGCTCCATCGTAGTTGTCATGGGTTGCTGCCGTTTATCTACTTTGTAAGGAAAGAAAGGAAAATAGAACATTTGAGGTGAAAAGAAAATGGGACTTTAAAATGGGACTTTTACTTTTCCATGGTGATTTTCCTTCTATTTTTCTTTTTCTTTTTTATTTTATCTCTTGTGCACACCCTTTTTTTTTGCCTAGGCCGCCCTTCGGGTTTTCAACCTAGCGGGCTTCTTTTGTGTGCAATGCTCTAACTTTTGCCTAGGTCGCCCTTTTGGGTTTCAACCTAGCGAGCCATTTTTATTTTTTTATATTTGTACATGAAACATTGGGCAAGATAAGCCCCTCGTTTGCTTTCGCCTCTCTTGATTGCGAGGTAGCTTCCTTATAGTTTAAGCGGCCTTTTGCTGGCGGCGGGCATCCTAGCCCCTTGATTTTCACCGGTAGAGCTCCATTGGATTATCACGTGCACCAATTAATGGCATGAATGACTTCGTGCACTTGTCTTACATTTGCGATGGAATACGGACAGCCCCAGTGTAACGGCATGTAGTACTCATGAAGGGAACAAACAACCCCTTAAATTATGGCAGCATGGATGTCTATTTGATGATGAGCAACCGCAGTCCATTTCTTTGTCATGACCGTATGGAAAAGGGGTCTAATGGTGGGATGAGAGGCGTATGAGGATAGTGTATGGGAGAAGGTGTATATAGAGAGTGTACATGAAGGGTGTACAAGGGGTGAGTGTGTAGAGAGAGTGTATGGGGGTAGAATGTAGAGAGAGAGAAAGTGATTCGTTCATCCCAATTGGTCAAAGCATTTGTTATCTTGAGACAAATTGTGTACTGAGTTGTGTGAATGGTTTTATGGGTCCATTTACCTTTTAATGAGTCGTCATTAATGAGTAAGATTAAGATTAATTCATCATATAAAGATATAGCAATCAAGTGAAGATGGTGAATCAGACAATTTTCATGGAATTGATTTATGCAAGATTATGTCTCAAGTCTAGAGAGAAAAGAAATAAAGACTCTTTTATTATTTGAAAGAAAAACGACTAATCCGGGTGGACTTTTTACTAAAGAAACAAAAATCATCCAAGGTGGACTTTTGACTAAGGACACTCTAGAACCTACGAAGACTGAATTACCTTTTCTTTTCTTTTATTTAAAGGAGGTAGCCCCAATTTCCTCTTTTGCCCATGCCCATGTATTCCGTTGGCGGGTGATGGCTCCGCTGTCAATGAGGCTTTGAATCTTTCTCCTCAATTGGAGGCAATCTTCGGTGTCATGCCCAATGTACTGGTGGTATTGGCAGTGTCTGGAGGGATCCAAGCCTTGCTTCACCCTACTTGGTTCATAGTTGAACAAAGGAGACAACTTGCCGGCTTGAACTAGACTTTTGAAGAGTTTGGCTAACGGCATACCCAAGTCATTGTACTCGCGTTCGTCCTTCCGAACTGTCTTTGAGGGTGGTTTAGGTACCGGTACATGTCGTTGATGAGTAGTCTTAGGAGGCATCCCAACGGGGGAAATCTGTGATGGCCCATACATTTGAGGAGCGTACGGGTGTTGAAATTGAGTAAGAGGAGAACTCGGCCGAGGTAATCATAAATGCAATAAATATCAGAGTGAAGGCGCTTCTCGGTGTCCTTTAGAGCCTTGCACATCTCTTTTTGAAAGCGGTCGACTTGCTTGAGGAGGACAGTCTCAAAGTAGGCTTCTTGTTCGTCGAGAGCGGGTCCGGAAGAGGGTTGCTTGCTCGTTGAGGATGGTCTCGAAATGGAGCGCTTGCTCATTGAGATCAGTATTGGTGTGGAGAGTTGTCTCGAGACCTTGGGTAATAGCTTCATTTGCAACTTCGATGTTCCTTTCAACAGACATTATGCAGGATCTTTAATAGTTGGGGGAATTATGTCTTTGAATTGAGCTTAGATTTATATTAATGACAAGGCATCGTTATAAAATCACTTTTGGAAAAGAGTCGGTCTCCACACTTTGAAATGCATTTTTGACAAAAAATTGAAAGTTTGACCGGGCCGAAGTTGCCTACATTCCCCTTACCATGAGGGAGAGGTCCCACACAATAAGAGGCTCAGGTCGCCGTAGTTCGAGTCAAGTTAGACTTTTAAAAAGAGGTGAGAGATGACCATAGGGGACAAAAAGAGGGAGATGACTCGGTCTGTAGTCAAGCATGGGTGAGGAAGACCTATAGGAATCGGGTAAGGTTTGACTTAAGGTTTGACCTAAATTTGACCTAAGGTTGACCTAATGTTTGAGACAAGAAATGGTTCAAGCTAGGATGCGACGATAATGGTGGGTTGACCTAGATGGATCCAAGATAGGTCGACCTAAATGAGAAGGGTTGGATTGACCTATATGGTGAATGAATCAAGATAACGGGTTGTAGCGGTTTGCTATGGGATGATCTAAGCGGGATAGACATGGTTTGACCTAGGCGGGTCTAAGGTTGACCTATTCGGGTTGGTGCGGACTAAGGAAGGTTGGAGATTGACCTAGATGGATCCAAGATAGGTAAGTCGACCTAAGCGGGTCACGGGGTGACCTTGGCGGGTCAAAGGTGAAGGGGTAGTTTTAACCTAAGACGGGCAGGTTGACCTAAATGGGTCAAGGATGGTGGTGTACCTAAACGGGTTGACCTAGGTTGGTCTGGACGACGGTGGGTCAAGATGACGGTTTGACCTAAGAGGGTTAGGACCAAAGGTAATTGGGTTCACCTATGGAATCAAAGATTGACCTAAGAGGTCGAAAACGGATAAGGTTGGCCTAGGAGCCTAAGTTTGACCTAAGAGGTCGAAGGTGATTGGGTTGATCTAGGAGGTCAAAGTTGACCTAAGAGGTCAACGGATGATAATGTTGGCCGAGGGGTCGTCAAGGTTGACCTAAGAGGTCAAAGGTGATAAGGTCGACCTAGGAGGATGAGGTTGACCTAGGGGGTCAAAGGTTGAACTAAGAGGTCAAAGATGATTAAGTTGACCTAGGGGGTCAAAGGTTGACCTAGGAGGTCGAAGGCGGATGAGAGTTGACCTAGGGGGTCAAGGGTAGACCTAAGAGGTCAAAGATGATAAAGTTTACCTGGGGGGTTAAATGTGATAAGGTTGTCCTAGGAGGTCAAGGGTGACCTAAGAGGTCGAAGGTAGATAAGTTTGACCTAGGGGGTCAAAGGTGATAAGGTTGACCTAAAGGGTCAGAGGTGATAAGGTTGTCCTAGGTGGTCAAGGGTTGACCTAAGAGGTCGGGAGGTGATAAGGTTGACATAGGAAGTCAAGGGTTGACCTAAGAGGTCGGAGGCGGATAAAGTTGACCTAGGCGGTCAAGGGTTGACCTAAGAGGTCAAGGGGTGACCTAAGAGGTCGAGGGTGATAAGGTTGACCTAGGCGGTCAAGGGTAGACCTAAGAGGTCAAAGGCGGATAAGTTGACCTAGGCGGTCAAGGGTAGACCTAAGAGGTCAAAGGCGGATGAGGTTGACCTAGGCAGTCAAGGGTTGACCTAAGAGGTCGAGGGGTGACCTAAGAGGTCAAAGGTGATAAGGTTGACCTAGGCGGTCAAGGGTAGACCTAAGAGGTCAAAGGCGGATAAAGTTGACCTAGGCGGTCAAGGGTAGACCTACGAGGTCAAAAGCGGATGAGGTTGACCTAGGCGGTCAAGGGTTAACCTAAGAGGTCAAAAGCGGATGAGGTTGACCTAGGCAGTCAAGGGTTGACCTAAGAGGTCAAAGGTGGATGAGGTTGATCTAGGCGGTCAAGGGTTAACCTAAGAGGTCGAGGGGTGACCTAAGAGGTCGAAGGTGATAGGGTTGACTTAGGAGGTCAAGGGTAGACCTAAGAGGTCTAAGGCGGATAAAGTTGACCTAGGCGGTCAAGGGTAGACCTACGAGGTCAAAGGCGGATGAGGTTGACCTAGGCAGCCAAGGGTTGACCTAAGAGGTCAAAGGTGGATGAGGTTGACCTAGGCGGTCAAGGGTTAACCTAAGAGGTCAAAAGCGGATGAGGTTGACCTAGGCAGTCAAGGGTTGACCTAAGAGGTTAAAGGTGGATGAGGTTGATCTAGGCGGTCAAGGGTTAACCTAAGAGGTCGAGGGGTGACCTAAGAGGTCAAAGGTGATAGGGTTGACTTAGGAGGTCAAGGGTAGACCTAAGAGGTCAAAGGCGGATAAGGTTGACCTAGGAGGTCAAAGGTTGACCTAGAGGGTCAGAGGTTGTCCTAAGAGGTCAAGGGGTGGTAAGGTTGACCTAGGGAGTCAAAGGTTGACCTAGGAGGTCAAAGGTAGATAAGGTTGACCTAGGAGGTCAAAGGTTGGGAGGGTTGACCTAGGCGGTCAAAGGTTGACCTAGGAGGTCGAAGGTTTGACCTAAGAGGTCAAAGGTGGATGAGGTTGACCTATGGGGTCAAGGTAGATAAGATTGTCCTAAGAGGCCAAAGGATGGTGGATTTTGGCCAAAGCGGGTCTGCCATATCTCCGGCACCGGACATCTTTTGGAAGATCTCAACGGTGGAAAGTATCGATTAGGTGTTACGAAATTCCTCCAGAAATTTGAAGACGATCCAACGGTTCAATCATCAGGAATCGTCATTTTTCTGGACTGTCCTGGAATTTAGAATTTGATTCGGCCGCCGGCCATATCTCCGGCGTCAGGATTTATTTTGACGATCCCAACGGTGAAAAGGTGCGTATTAGTTATGCGCAAGTGCTACAAAAATTTGAAGACGATCTAACGGTTCAATCATCGGGAATCGCGTTTTTTACAGTCCGAATTCTGGAGGTGAATTTTTTTGTTTTTGATTCGGTTGTTGGCCTTTTTGGCCAGATTTTTTGTTGATTTCTCTCTTTTGGCCGGCGGCCACCTTCGGCAATGGCAAGGGAGGGGATTGGCATAAGTATGGATGGTGGGGAGTTGATAATGTGTGAAACTAGGGTTTTGTATCCCAAAAACCCTAATCTGCATGGCGGGGGATCGGTTGTTGTTGGGGGAGTTCCAAATACTTCCATGTTAAGTGGTGCGATTGTTACTGGTGCTAAGGAGGCTATTTCTCAAGGTTTGCATGGAGGAAATCCCGTTACTTCGTCCATGGCGGCAGCTGGCAATTCTCTGAATCACGTCGGCTCGGCCGCGCAGGTCCAGGGACTCGGCCGAGCGCCTGCATCAGAAGGTCCGGTCGGACCTGTTCATACATCCAGTCGGACCTATGCTGCTGGGATTCATATTGGTACTAATCAAGGTGGTCAAGCTAAGGTTTCGTATTCTGCGGCTCTGAAAGGAGACAAGGGTGTTGATGGGACTTTAGTCAATCCCTTTGAAGGTATTAAAGCACCTGCTCGTCAACGTGCGGTTATTGATGGTGAACCAGCTGTGATTTTGACTGATAGGGAAGTACAAGCGGCGGTGGACCGTTTGAAATTTACTGTGGTATTAAAATTTACTACTGGTCGTCCTCAGTTGAAGGTAATTCATGATCATATCTCTCAGCACTGGGGTTTAAAGGGGTGTTTTTAATGTGGGTTTGCTTGATCCACGACATGTACTTGTGTATCTTTCTACTCAGGAAGATTTAACTTTGGCTTTAGCCAGGGAAACCAACGTTATTATGAATTCAATGTTTAGATGCTTCCGTTGGACACCTGATTTTGATTATGCCTATGATAATCCTTGTATATCAGTGTGGGTTCGTTTGCCTAATTTACCGTTACATTGGTATGCTTTTATGGAGAACATTGGTAATTCTTTGGGTACTTTTATACGTGCTGATAATAAGTCTGTTGGTTTTACACACCATGGGTTTGCCCGTTTTTGTGTGGAAATGGATGTCTCTAAACATAGACCGGAACGTATTTATTTGGGGACGACTCGGGAAAATGGTTTTTGGCAGGATATTGAATATGAGGGTAATGTGCTTTACTGTACCAACTGTGGTATGTTGGGTCATGATGAGTATTCTTGCCGGAGAAATGCAAAGAGACAGGGTCGAAATATAGGAAGGCAGCAACAACAGACTCAGAACCAACAGCAGCAGCAGCAACCTCAGCAGAAGCCGCCACTTCCACAGCAGCCATCTAGAGAGCCGGAACAGAGACAGAATCAAATGGCTAATCAGAAGAAGCCTAATTCTGAGTGGCAGGTAGTGGGAAAGCGAGGTACACATATGGTTCCAGCTGCAGAAAAGGGCAAAAAATACTGTAGGTTCTAGCGGGCAAAATCAGGCTAAAGGGAATGTTCATTCTCGCTTGGAGTATGGGTCAACTCGCATTTTGGGTAACCATGATGTATGGATGAACAAGGTGGATGACAAGGGTACTGGTAAGGAAGAGGGGGAGATTACAGCTCCCAAGTCAGGTGGTAAAACAAGTTCTGTGATATTGGTTGAGGATATTTCTCCAAATCAGGATAAAGCAGAAAGAGCAGTGCTTGAAAGGGTTCAGCAGCAGCAGCATCAACCGAATTTGCAGCAGCAGCAGCCGACACTGCAGCAGCAGCAGCCCCAGCCGCAGCAGCAGCAGCCGAAATCGCAGCAGCAGCAGCAGCCAAAAGTTAATGAAAACTCCTTTGCGGTTTTAGATGGTTTGGAGGATGAGGAGGTTGATGAGGAGATTGTGATCAAGGATACAGAGGAGGATGGGGCTGCAGTAAAGGAGCCAATTGAGAAATTACCTTTGTGTATGGTTAACACGGAAGCAGTTCTGAGCACCAGCACGGAAGGTTCTTCGGTTAACGTTTCTGTGGATCACGTCTCTGAGACACAGGTACCTCCATCTACTGAAACTATTCAGGAGCAGCAGTTTGTGGACAAGGAGAATGATAGGGCAGATGGGACTGGTTTGGGTGATGACAGAGGTATTACTACCGGAGCAGAGGAAGATAGGGTCTCAGAGTCTTCAGGGGGTGCAACTGATGTTGAGGTTAGTGTCACAGAAAGCACTGAAGAGTCTAAGGATTCATCATTTAATGAGGTTTCCAGTGGACAGAAATCAAGGCGTAGGAGAAGGAAGGGCAGTAGTAAGTCGTCGCAGGTGGGTTCGCCTCCGCAAACCCGAAGCAAGACTGTTGGGGTAAACTCTATTTCTAAATAGATTTATTATGTCGATCATTATCTGGAATGTTAGAGGTGTTGGTAATGATAGTACCATGGATGCTTTAAAGCTTATGATTCAGCATCATAAGCCTTGGTGTTTGGCGATTTTGGAACCTAAACTTTACGGTGTTAGGCTTCCAAATATTGCTAAACAACTAGGCTTTGATAAGTTCTTGCATGGTAATCCGGTCAACACGCATATTTGGGTTTTATGGCGGACTGGTATAGATGTGGATGTGATTTCTATGACTAATCAGCATATTTCAGTTCGAGTTACGGTGTTTGGGGATGCATATGGTATTTTTCTTTTGTTTATGCCAGCTGTGATCGTATACCAAGACAAGCATTGTGGGATGATCTTGTACAATTATCTGGTCAGTTTGATGAGCCGTGGTTAGTGGGTGGTGATTTTAACATCATTGCTGATCCGTCAGAGAAACTGGGAGGTAATGGGTGGGATTTTCCTAGTATCGATGATTTTTTGGTTTTATGGTTAATGCTGGCGTTTCTGATGTGGGATATGAGGGCAGTAAGTATACTTGGTGTAACGGGTTTCCGATTGCTAGTCGTATTTGGCAACGTCTCGATCGTGTTTTGGTGAATGGGGCTTTTACTGCACAGCATGGCAGTGTAACTGTCATTCATTTACCGAGGGATGTGTCGGATCATTCACCTTTACAGATTAATTTTGCTACGATTTCCAAGCCCAAATGCCCGTTTAAATTCCATAAAATGTGGCTTGATCACCCGGGCTTTCAGGGTTTTTGCGTGAGGTGTGGGGTCGTGATGTTGGGGCACTCCGTTGTTCCGACTGCACAGAAAAACTGCATGTTTGCGTAAGGAACTGCGAAAGTGGAATTGGGAAGTTTTTGGGAATATCTTTCGGAAGATAAACCAGTTGCAGGATGATATCACTAGATTGGATTTTTCTCTACAATCTAATAGGGATGATTCGGTTGCTGCTGAATTAAAGCAGAAGACTGATGAGTTGGCACAGGTTCGTAGGTGGGAAATTGATATGAAGCAGCAACAGTCAAGGCAGTTATGGGTTCAGGATGGAGATCGTAATACTGCGTTTTTTCATGCCTCTATCAGGGAGAGAAGACGTCAGAATTCTTTGAAGTTGCAGTTGGCAGACGGATCCTGGTGTGATAATGAGAGCATCTTGGGTCAGTTGGGTGCGGCGCACTTTGAGGAAATTTTAGTTCTGGTCCTCATATGATTGACGAGAGGCTTTTCAGGATATTGAGGCAGGGGTTTCAGCGGAGGACAATCAGATGTTAACTGCAGTGCCTGAGGAAGGTGATATTTGGGAGGCCATTAAATCTTTGAATGCTGACAGTGCTCCTGGTGTTGATGGCTTTACAGGTCAATTTTTCAGAGGTTGCTGGCCTACCATTAAGGCTGATGTGATCGCTGCTGTTAGATCGTTTTATCATGGGGAGGAGCTCCCGAAGGGGTTGTCTTCTAATGTGCTTGTTTTGCTGCCCAAGGTGGATAAGCCAACGGGGGTTAAGGATTTGCGACCTATCAGTCTATCTACCTTTATGAATAAGGTAATCTCTAAAATCCTTACCCTTCGTTTGGCTAGTGTGTTGCCCAAAATTATCTCTCCTGAGCAGACGGGGTTCATTAAGGGGAGGGGTATTCAGGAGAACATCGCTTTGGCCCATGAGATGGTCCACCGTATTGATCAGAAAGTTGTTGGAGGTAACGTGTTGTTTAAGTTAGATATGTCCAAAGCTTATGATCGCTTGGAGTGGGATTTCTTATTTCGGTCATTGACTGCATTGGGTTTTAACGATATTTGTTGTGGCTTGATTTCGCGGTTGGTTAGAGGCAACTGGTACTCGGTTCGTATGGGTGGAGTTTCTCATGGGTACTTTGCCTCGTCTCGTGGTGTTAAGCAGGGTGACCCACTATCTCCTTTGCTGTTTATTATTGCTCAAGAGATTCTTTCCAGGGCTTTGCATCGAGCGGTTCTGGGTAACGAATTTCTACTCTATGAGCATGGTAGAGGGGTCTTTCCGATATCTCACTTGTTATACGCTGACGACATGCTGCTATTTTGTAATGGTCGTCGAAGATCTATTGAGGGGCTCAGAGGTGTTCTGACTATGTATGAACGGGCGTCGGGTCAGTTAATTAATCTTGAAAAAAGTGGATTCTACGTAGGTGCAAAGATGAGACAGTTCGAGATTGCAAACATCCGAAGATGGTCGGGTTGCTCTTATCAGCAGTTTCCCCTTAAGTATTTGGGGATGCCACTTTTCAAAGGTCGTGTTAAAAGAGTGCACTTTGCGGAGCTTGAGTCCAAGGTTTTGAAGAGGGTAGATGGGTGGAAGGCGAGGTTACTGTCATTCGGTGGCAAGGTAACGCTTATTAAATCTGTATTATCTAGCATACCTATTTATTCTTTGGGGGTCCTTAAAGTGCCTAAGGCGGTTCTTAGAAAATTAGAAAGTACCATGGCCAATTTTCTGTGGAGCAGTGGAGGGGAGAAACGTGCCCATTGGGTATCTTGGGATGAGGCGTGTAGACCTATCCAAGAAGGCGGCTTGGGCATTAGGCACTTAGAAGACATGAATAAAGCGATGTTGGCTAAGCTTGCTTGGGTGGCCACTCGGGGGGATTCTTTGTGGTCGAGGTATATTCAGGTCAAATATGGGGGGCAAGCAGCGGCCTCTAGTTCTCATGTGTGGCAGGCAGCAGCATGTATGTTAGATCAGTTGGATAACTGCAGTAGGTGGGTGGTTGGCCGTGGGGAGGTGAAATTTTGGGCTGATAATTGGTGTGGGGTTCGTCTTGGAGGACCTAGACCCGAAGATCACAATCTGTTGGTACGTGATGGCATTCCTATTCTTGATGAACTCATTCAGTTTATACCGGATGAGTTGCGAGACTCTGCGAGAAGGGTTCGTGTTGTCGATGATGCCCCTGATAGGGTAGTTTTTACCTTGACTAAAACTGGGGATTTTGAGACTGCTGCTTGGTGGGAGCATATTCGGGTTAGGAGTCCTTTGGTGGAATGGGGTGCTAAAATTTGGCATCCCAATATCCCAACAAAGGTTAGTGGATTCTGGTGGAAAGTCATGCATGATGGTCTACCGGTGGATGCTAAGTTGGAATCCCGGGGATTTCACATTCCGTCTCGATGTGTTTGTTGCCCGGGTGGTGGTCAAAGGGAGACTCTAGATCATCTTTTGTGCAGTCGGACATGGCTCAGTCGGTATGGAGGCATTGGGTAAGATTCTTCCCTTTCCCTCATATTTATAGTGATTTGCCACATTTATGGGATGTTTGGTGTGGGGGTCAATCAAAGCGCCGTCAAATTGGTTTAGTCCGTATGGGCATTATGATGTTTTCTTGTTGGGAGATTTGGAAGGCTAGGTGTAAGGCGGTCTTTGATGGGAGCATTATGAACAGTGCAAAGATTGTTGATGGGGTCAAGCATTCTCTTAATGAGATGTGTTCTTTCCTAGTTCCGAAGGGGGCACCAAGAAGGGAGGAATGCATTTTGCTGGAGAACCTTGGTCTTAAGATTGCTCCGCATAAGACTCGGCCGAGAAGATACTTAAGGTGGGAACCTGGTAAGTCGCATTTTTATACTCTTAATACGGATGGTTCTGCAGTTCATGGTTCTTGTACAGGGGGAGGTATAGTTCGGGATTGTAGAGGGGCTATGGTTTTTGCCTTTTCTCATTTTTATGGCATGGGCACAAACATGCAAGCTGAGATTTTCGCACTTCGTGATGGTTTGTGCATGTGTCGTCAGTGGGGGTTGCAGTCAGTGATGGTTCTTTCTGATTCTTTGGTGGCTGTCAACATTTTAAAAGGTAAATTTCAAAGTCCTTGGCAATACACGTATGAAATCCGGGATTGTTCGGTATTCGTAAGAGGTTATGGTTTAGAACATGTCCTTCGTCAAGCGAACGGAGTGGCAGACAGATTGGCTGCAGAGGCGCATATCCATGGGAATCAGAGGGTATATAATACGACTCGGGATCTTCCTAGAGGTGTATTGGACGCTTTACGCTTTGATGATGGTGGTTGCTATGTCGAAAGAAGGTAAAAATTGGTCTCAAATGGTTTTTTGTTTAATTTTGGGGATTTTTGAGATTTGCTACGAAAGTGTCAGAACAGGGGGTGCTCGGCCGAGCACCATATATGACTCGGCCGAGCAAATGCATTTTGCTCGGACGAATGGAGGTCTTGCCGCAGCCGAGGGAAGGATTACAGAAATATGGATTTTGAGTCTAATAGTGCACGGCCGAGTCTTGGTTCTTGCGCGGCGAGCGGGCTGGTTGGGTCCGGGCGGGTCGTGGATATGGACGGTCGGCTTTCTGGGCTATGGGGCACGGTTGGACTTATCTTTTGGGCTGGTTTTGGAAGGGATTTTGGGCTTGCATGGTGGACTCATGGGTTATGCATATGAAGCTTGGGTTGATGATGTTGAAGACTCATGTATGGGCTACAAATGGTAATGTGAGGATCATTTTATGGTTTAATTTTTTTAGGATTTTAGTTTTTAGATGGCTTTACCTTTTGAGGCTTTGTCTTATTTATTGGACTTCGAGGTCGGCTCCATATACGGCATTAAGTCGGGTGGTTGTCCCCCTCTTGTAATTTTATTTATTTTTAATTAATAAAATCCTCCCAGGTGCCGCCCTGGTTTCTAAAAAAAAAAAAAAAAAAAAAAAAAAAAAAAAAAATGGATCGCAATGATGGGTAGGTAACCTAGATAGGCCAAGATGAGGGATTTTTATAGATAGCCCGGGGGTGAGCGATGGACCTTAGAGGTCGCCTAGATGCAATTCACATTTTATTTTGCGAAAAGTTTTGCATTTATTTACATCCTAAATGGTTGGTCCAAGGAGTGTCCTAATCTCTATGTGTGGGTTGACATGGGTAGGATAAAGGTTCCCACCGCTCGTGGAACGTACACGGTGAGTGGAGTAGACGAGTGACTCGAAAAGAGTACGACAGTAGCGCACAAATTCCTGCACATCGAATACTCCGGGTAATGGGGACCTGTGCAGTGCTGACACGGACTAGTGGTAGTGTGAGGCAAGAAACTAATTCTTTTTAGGGAGAAAAGAGAGAAGTTTTGAACGTTTGAATGATGCAAATGCAATGCATGAGAGAGAGAGAGAGAGAGAGAGAGAGGAGAGAATAATGTAAAAGGGAGCATAGCAGAGTTTTGTTTGACCCTAATACTAAAGCGAAGATAACAAGGGTACATGGTACAAGGTACAAGGTACAAGTATTAACATGGCAGAGTGCGCGGGTGCATGTGTAACATGGCTTAACTGTAGGGGGCACGTGAAAACATGGCAAGTGTGAATGTGTAAACATGGCAGGTGTGTGCATGTGTAAACATGGCAGGTGTGTGCATGTGTAAACATGGCAGGTGTGTGCATGTGTAAACATGGAAAGTGTGTGCATGTGTAAACATGGCAAGTGTGTGCATGTGTAAACATGGAAAGCATCATGATGTGACGAAAGTTAGACCCACTAAGTTTGAAAAAGTTTCAAAGCAGTCCCCAGCAGAGTCGCCACTGTGAATACCCCTTTCCGATGAAGCGACGCATGGGAAGTATCTTGTGATTATTTTTATTTACAAAGGGAATATTCTTAACAACATTAAAATTATGAAAGTCGCCACGCCGTTTTAATTAAAGCCAAAACATTGAAAAAAGCATTTTTAGTGGGTTCGGGGGTCAAGTTACAACAAGAGAAGAATATTGGACGTTATCACTCCTATTGCCCGAATTGATCGGTCTTTCTATCATGATGAATGTGTTAGTAGTGTGTTAGTGATTTAGACCGGATCTGAAGATTGCCTACGTTCCTCTCAATGTGAGAAGCTCATGCCAGCGTAGTTCGCAGAGAATTAGAATAGGCAGGAGAATCGGGATCATGCATAATGAGGGGGAATTACCTAAAGGTTAGGGTTTAGAAATAGTTCTTAGATCATCCTCGGGTTGATGAACCCTCGATCATCATCGGCTATGAAATAACATGTAATTATGAAGATCGCAACCCTAAATATAGCATAAATAAGGTTTTAATCTATGAACACGAAGAACATGCGAAGAACATATTATGAACATATGAATGAACATGCGAAGCATATAAAGAAACTATGAATAAACATGTAAGAACATGAATATTAAAGATCTACATTAAAAATGATGCAATAACATGAAGAAAAAGTTAGAAAACTTACCTATGTTGGCAAGAAATAAACCTTTGATCTCCTTGAGTGTTTGAATGCTAATTAGAGAGCAAAATAGTGTTTAAGAACTCCAAAATCCGTACTTAGAGCTCTCAAAATCGGACCCTAAACCAATAGCATGGGATTGGTTTATATAGTAAACTGAGGGGAAGATCTGATGGTCAGGATCATCCGGAGCAAGGTTGGCCGCCTGGCCATGATTGAAGCCGGTGACAATAGTGGCCGCGTGGCCAAGGTTGACGCGTAGCAAGGTTGGCCGCGTGGCCAATTCTGCAGCCTGACTTTATTCTTAAGCTAGGGTTTCTGCATGGTTTTATGGAAACCATTGACTACCTATTTTGATAGATTTTGTCATAAATGAGATATTTCGGGAATCCGGGACAAGTCTTTGCAAGGTTTCTAATTCCTATAAAGTCCTTGTATTTTTAGGAAAGTCCTAATAAACTCATTTTCAGGTCGGGTACTAACACATCCACATATAACAGCAAGATTATGTACCCATTGTCCGTGTTCTTGAAGTAGCAACAATGATCCGCCTCACATCTGACAAAGTTAATGTCATGCATGAATCCATCGAACTTCCTGTACCACTGCCTAGGAGCTTGTTTAAGGCCATACATGCTCTTAGTCAACCTGCAAACCAGTTCCTCGTTACCCTTAGACAAATATCCCTCTGGTTGTACCATGTAAATTTCTTCCTCCAGATCCCCATGAAGAAAGGCCGTCTTTACATCCATTTGCTCCAGCAATAAGTTATCCACCACAACTAGCCCCAGAACTATTCTGATAGTGGTCATCTTCACAACAGGAGTGAATACCTCGGTGTAGTCAATACCGTACTTTTGCTGAAAGCCCTTTACAACCAACCTTGCCTTGTAACGCTTACTGCCGTTTACCTCCTCCTTGATCCGGTAAACCCACTTGTTATGCAATGCCTTCTTCCCCTTAGGCAGTCTAATCAACTCCCAAGTTTTGTTGGCTTTCAATGAGTCCATCTCATCATCCATCGCAGCTTTCCACTTATCACAAAGTGAACTACAAACAGCCTCCGCATAACATTCTGGTTCCCCACTATCTGTCAACAACAAATAGTAATTTGAAGGAGTATACCTGTCAGGTGATCCACGCAACCTGCTGGATCTACGCAGCGGAATATCCGGTTCCGGAGTATGTGGTTCATCTTCAGTGACCCCCTGACCTTGGTCATCATGAACCATCCTGCTCCCACACGAGTCTGGAATATCCACCTCTACAACCTCCGGTTCTGAACTAATATCATCAGATGCCCCTTTTTTGTCCTTGTACAATACCTGTTCATTGAATACCACATCTCGACTACGAATAATTTTATGGTTTTGATCATCCCAAAACTTATACCCGAAGTCATCCCCGCCATACCCAATAAACGTACATTTTACAGATTTTGCATCTAATTTAGTTCTATCAGCATAATCAATATGAACATATGAAACGCAGCCAAATATGCGAAGAAAGGACAGATTTACCTACTTGCCACTCCATGCTTCCTCTGGAATTTCATTCCCCAATGGTACCGATGGTCCCCGATTGATCAAGAAAGCTGCCGTGTCAACTGCATATGCCCAGAACGTCTTCGAAAGTCCACACTTCAACCTCATACTTCTAGCCCGCTCGTTCAATGTCCTGTTCATCCTCTCTGCAACCCTATTGTGTTGTGGTGTTCCCTTTGGAGTCTTCTCCATGCGAATGCCATTCGCTGCACAATATTCCTTGAACTCCCCGAGCTCATACTCCCCTCCGTTATCTGACCTCAAGCACTTAAGCTTAAGTCCCGTCTGATTCTCCACCAAGGCCCTCCACTTCTTGAATACCTCGAAAGCTTCATCTTTCCCCTTCAAGAAGTAGACCCAGACCTTCCTTGTTGAATCATCAATGAAGATCATGTAATATGACGCACCACCCAGAGAAGTTACCGGAGATGGTCCCCATAAATCCGTGTGAACCAGTTCTAACTTTGCTTCCCTCAAAGCCCTACCTGTCCTCGAGAAATTACTTCTCGCCTGTTTGCCAAACATATAATCTTCGCAGATCCCCACGTCGACTATCTTCAAACCCGGTAGTAGTCCCTTTGAGCAAAGTACCTTCATCCCCTTCTCACTCATGTGACCCAATCGACAGTGCCACAAATCAGTATCACCCTTGGCTGACGCCACCGCGATACTATCCTTGGTGTTATTCGCCAAATACAATATCCCCTCCTTATTACCCCGAGCGATCTCACGATCCTCCTTGGTAATAACCCAGTTCCCGCAGCCGAATGTTACCTTGTAACCTTCTTCGTCCAACTGCCCAACTGATAATAGGTTCTTTTTCAAACCCGGAATGTGCCTGACCCCGTTCAGATGTAAGACCTTCCCGTCCGATGCTCCTATTCTGACATCCCCTTCCCCTTGATTTCCAAAGGCTCCCCATCCGCCAGATAGACCTTACCGAAATCACCGGAAGTATAATTCTCCATCTCTTCTGCATGCCCGCAAGAGTGGAATGATGCCCCCGAATCTAGCACCCATGATTCTAGTGCACTACTAACACTCAGAACCAGTACATCATCACCTTCGACTGTCACATTCACCGAATTGCCCCCACGATTGGGACAATCCTTCTTGTAGTGTCCTAACTCCTTGCAATGATAACACTGCACCGATCCTTTCGCAACCCTTGGTTTATCTCTGATCTCCACGGCCTTGCCCTTACCACCCAATACGTTTTCCCTTGATTCAGTTCTCCCCTTATTGCTAGTACCCAGCCTTCCCCTGCTAGTAGTAGCTAAGGCCGATCCCGAAGCAGTCGATGTCCCCAACTTCTTCATGCGATTTTCCTCGCCCAAGAGAAAGTCTTTAACATCATCATACTTCAAAATTTTTTTACCTGCTGAAGCATTGATCGTTGTCACCGTCCCGCTCCAACTTACTGGTAAAGACGCTAGCAACAAGCACGCATGAACCTCATCATCAAAGGTAATCTCCAACGCAGTCAATGAGTCTATAACATCCATAAACTCATCGATGTGTTTAGCCAAGGATCCTCCCTCTTGTATCTTGAGACTACCCATCTTGCGTATCAAATCAACCTTGTTTGCAGCAGATGGAGTTTCAAATCTCTCAGTAAGATAATCCAATAGCTCTTTGGTGGTCTTCGCCTTCTTGGTAGTCTTCACGATCCACTTAGACAAAGTAGATCTGACCACCCCTAGGGCCTTCCGATCTATGAGATCCCAATCTTCCTTCTTTTCTCCTTCCGGTTTGACACCTTTTAGAGGCTTATAGAGATCTTTGTTATACAAGAGATCCTCTATCTGCATCCTCTAAAATCCGTAGTCAGACCTATCGAATTTCTCAACCGCCTGTTTGTCCTTGCCCATTCTTGATTGCTTGACAACACCCAATCGCTCGATAAACCAATCGGTCGATTAACCCTGATCTCCAACCAGAGCTCTGATACCAGTTTTTGTGGATATGACCCTCCACTACCCAAGCAAATCACAAGAACAATAAAGGCACACAAACAAAGCACAAGAAATCAAAGCAAGAAAAGACACAGAAATTGTTAACCCAGTTCGTCAATATGTTTGACTACGTCTGGGGGCACTACCAAGCCAGGATCTTGCACTATAATATGTTAAATCTAAGTTACAATGAGTATGGGGGCGGAACATTGTTTATATAGCAAACCAAGAATAAGACCTAAACCTAAACATAAGAGAAATCTTGAAAATCTGCACTTTCTCGGCATTCCAAGCGCCCGCTTGTAGGGGACCAGGCGCCCGCTTACATGCCAATTCCAGGAACCAGACCTTCTGTCCAAACCGGGCGCCCGCCTGGAATCTTGCTCCAGATTTTCTTCTCTTTGTTTCTTTGAGGGATCTCTACTCCAACATTTACCCCTTCCTGATTGTGTGGTTGGGTTGAGCTAGCTCCCTTGTGTGAGTATTCTAGCTACACGATTTAGGGTTATGACTTTGTGTCATTTTCCCACTGTTGTTCTTGTTGTTGTTAGGTTCCGGAACCCCTGCTTCAGCTCTTTGATGCTGCCCTGTTGATGCTGCTCTTCGATGCGGCTCTGTTGATGATGTTCAAATTATTATATCCTTTTGGGAGAACCTTGGCTCAGTATCCTTTGTTATGTGTTTATTTCAGATTTGTGTGCTGCATGATGAGCTGGTCGTTATTTCCAACCGGTATGGGACGGTTGGCGATAGGGAGCCTCTCATTTGTTGTATAATATGTGTTATTCAGTTATTCAGTTATTCAATTTATATGCATAATATTATACCATGTAGCTGCATTAGTAACTTACTGAGATTTATCTCACCCCGTTCCCTTTCCATTTGTTTTCCTTAGTTCACAGGAAAGCTAGAGGTAGTACGCAGTGAGATCTGATATTGCGAGAATTTTAGAGCAGGTTATACTCTTTTGGGATAGTTGCTCTACGGAGCTTTTGTATATTCTCTTGTGGTGAGGCCGTGATTGTACAGTGTTATGTAAATAGTCTCCGAGTTATAATCTTGTTGAGGTGTAGTGTCATAGTCGTGACTTAGTATGTTTCCGCCTTTCGCGTAGCCGATATGGTTTGTCATCGACATGTTTATGGTAAAAATATTGGTTTTATAGTAGAGTTCACGCGCCTGGTTCGGTATTTAACATTTACAAGATGTATATTATGCTATTTTAATATTTATGGAATTTAGAATTTTCGGGGCGTGACAACAGCACTGCCCGCACAGTCATGGGTATAGTGGAAATAGATATTGAGTTTGGGAGTATGGTCATGTCCGTCCCGTTCCAAGTGCTCGATGTACTTCCTCTTTCAATTTGCTCTTGGGCCGACCGTGGATACACAGTTCTAATGCCGTCCCTTCGACTCTCCATCAGTGTGTGAAGTTCAGAAATGGGGATGAAATAGTGACCGTCATGGCAGAAAACGTCACTATCCACAGAAAGGGGGAACCCGTCCACCAAGTTCAACACAGTTTAGAAGACTCCACCCTTTCAGGCGTATCAATCAACGCCATCGATGAACAAGGGGGAAACGGATCATAGACCCTCGGCAAACACAAAGTCCTCCGCATGATGAGGAATATGAATTACTTTCCCGATCTAGGCCTAGGGAAATACCAACAGGGTATAATGCAACCCGTGGAGGTCCCTTTTGTTAAGAAAAAGTTTGGTTTGGGATATGAGCCTTCCAAAGATGACATGAAATATGAGCAAGCCGTCAAGAATGAGAAGGCTCGAGCTCGAAGGGAAGGCCATCATTATGAGATTCCCAATTTGAGGCCTTACCGCAAGACACTAAATGGCTACTTTGTCCACCAAGGGGAGGATGTCCCGTACATAATCTTTCCCGAGCCGTGGATTAACAGCAAAGGCATCAGAAATATCGGTCTCGAAGTCTTTGCCGACTGTGAGATCCAAAAATCCGAAGGGAAATCAACTCCCATGTCACCCCGAGAATGGTGGGGAAATAAAGTGACCTTAGAGTCCGAGACAGAGATTACCGTGGGGGAAGAATTGACGGATTTAGCCTCCAAGTTCGAAGAACTCGTCATCATGGACGAGTGCCAAGTAAATGCCATCTATGACACCGACACGAGAAGGGAGACTATCAGCGAGATCCAGCCAAGCTCCTAGTCGATCAACAACTGGTATTCTACGAAGGGGCCCGTGGTATCTGAGGAATTCTTGGTCGAGAAGATGGGTTGCATTCCGCGTAAGGTCACAAAGGAATACTTGATCACATTCACTTTCGAGTCTGAGAGTGTTTCCGATACCCTCACCCAAGAGGTTATGGAATCCATATCCGAGCGTGTGTTCCCTTTCTTTGTTAATGAAAAATTTGATCTTTCCGAGTACCCTGAGATTGCAAACATCATGAATGATGAATTAACTAATAATGAATCTAATGAACTAGTTAATAACGATTCAAATAATGATGAAATAGACCACGAAAACACAACATACTTAAATGAACTTGCTCAACAGGTCTGTAGTCCTGGTGAAAATGGTCCAAGGGCTGACGAAGAATTGCATGTTATTAATCTGGGTACCGAAGAAGAGCCGAAAGAAACCAAGATCGGAAGCTTCTTCAAGGGGGAAGAGAAAGACAGATTGACTGCACTGCTCAAAGAGTTCATAGATGTATTTGCATGGTCATACAAAGACATGCCGGGTTTAGATAGAGAGGTCGCTGAGCACAGAATTCCGATCAGAGACGACGCTAAGCCGACAAAGCAGAAACTCAGAAAGATCAAGCCAGAATGGTCTTTACAAGTCAAAGAAGAGATAGAGAAGCTTCTCAATGTGGGCTTCATCAAGATTATTGAGTATCCAACATGGCTTGCAAACGTCGTGATAGTCAGAAAGGCTAACGGCAAGGTCCGTGTTTGTGTGGATTTCTGGGATTTGAACAAAGCTTCTCCAAAGGATGACTTTACACTACCCAACATTGACATGCTAGTTGATTCCACTGCTGCCTACGAGGTCCGCTCGTTCGTGGATGGTTTCGCTGGGTACAATTAGATTCTCATGGCTGAGGAGGATCAACACAAGACTGCTTTCACAACACTGTGGGGCACCTTTTGCTACACAGTTATGCTGTTTGGGCTAAGGAACGCTGGGGCTACTTATCAAAGGGCAGTGACAGACTTGTTCCATGACATGATTCACAAAGAGATCGAGGTCTACGTGGACGACATGATCATCCATTCAAAGGGGACCGACGGTCAACATTTAATCGACCTTCGCAAGTTCTTTGAAAGGCTTCGACAACACAAGATGAGGCTCAATCCCGCAAAGTGCACTTTTGGGGTTATCCGAGGCAAGGTTCTTGGCTAGATGGTCACTGAAAGGGGAATTGAAGCAGATCCCTCAAAAATCAAGGCAATCATTGACATGCCTCCTCCCAAGACACAGAAAGAAATCAAAAGCTTCATGGGCAGACTTCAGTATATCAGTCGGTTTGTGCACCAGCTTACTTCCATGTGTGAGCCAATCTGCAAGCTACTCAAGAAGAACATGGCTCTAGAATGGACCAACGCTTGCCAAGAAGCTTTTGACCAAGTGAAGCATTACTTGACATGCCCTCCAGTCTTGGTTCCACCTCACAAGGAGAAGCCTCTCTTGCTTTACCTCACAGTGAATGATGAAGCCCTAGGGGCTATGCTAGCACAAAAGCAACTCCACAAAGGAGAATGCCATTTATTTTGTCAGTCGCCGATTTCAAGGAGGCGAAAAGAACTACTCCGTCTTGTAGAAGTCATGTGCAGCACTGGTTTGGGTTACTCAAAAGCACAAGAATTAAAAGGAAGCCTTTCCAATCAAGCTAGTAGAGAAAGTGGACCCGTTCCGCTACATCTTCGAGAAACCTTTCATATCGATAAGGATAGCCAAGTGGTACTTCATGCTCGCCGGCTATGATATCACTTACAGTTTCCCGACGAGCACTTGATATGCACTACAACTGAGGAAAATAAGTGGCAACTCTTTTTCGATGGCGCCGCCAATAAACATGGTTATGGGATAGGAATGTTGCTTGTCGATCCAAAGCACATCTACACTCCAATTTCAATCCGTCTTGAATTCGAAGCTACCAACAACACTGCTGAATATAAGGCATGCATAGCGGGGCTATAAGTGGCCCTAGAAAGAAATGTCACAGATCTAGAAGTATTTGGTGACTCCCTCCTCCTTATCAATCAGACATCGGGTAAATGGCGAATCCAAGACCCGACCCTCCAACAGTATGGTCAACACCTCGAGGAATTAGTCGAACAGTTTCAAGACATCACGTTCAATTATTTGTCGAGGGACAAGAACCACTTTGTCGATGCTGTAGCCACCATAGCCTCATTGGTTGAAATTCCCAAAGGAAAAATGTCACGATCCGAAATCTAGGCTCTATTTTATTAGTAATTAAATGATTTTTAATTAATTATTTGCTTATTTATTTATTTAAATTATTATTTATTTAAATAATTAAGTGTGCATTTTATGTGTTATAATATTTATGCCTAGCATTTTATTCGAGTTATTTGGGCTAGTGTAGAAGTGTTGAGTCTTAATTGTTAGTAGGGAGTGTAGAAATTGTGTGTAGTGTAGTGGAGGGGGCCTAAGTGTAAATCTTTTAAATCATTTCCCTACTCCCTCCCTACTCCTTCCCTTCTCCCTCATACACTCCACCCCCATTCTCCTCTCCCAGCCAACTCTCCCTCTCTCTCCTCCATTGTGGTAAGCATTTTCTTCTTTCCTTCTCTCTTAATTTTCTTCATCTTCTCCTTATTATCTCTCATTTCTTAAAACATGAACCTTGTTTAGATCGTCGATAGGATCGCGTAGAACCAAAAAGAATTGAATTCCGTCATCTTTGAGAATTTGCAAGTAAGTTACTTTTCCCCCATTTTGATGCTAAAATGTTCATATCATGTTTAGATAATGCTTAATGTGTTATATTTGAAGTTTGGTTGGGTTTTGAATTTGTTTGGAATTTATTTGGGAATTATTTGGATTTTGGGTTAAAAATGGTGAATATGTGAATGTTGGGTTTGATTCTTGATTGTGGTTGTTATATAAGTCCTTTTAGACTTACAAGTTATTTTGGTGCATTAGTATGCTAGTTAGAAGGTTGGATTTTGGTTGAAATGTGTTTTGGGTTAAAAAAATGGAAGAACCCAGTTTGTTCTTCCCGAATTCCGGTAGTTCAGAAGATTGGGCGACCGCCCAAAATTGTCTGGGCGACCGCACATCTATCTGAAAGATTTTGTTCTTGTTTAATGGCCTTTTTGGGCGACCGCACATACCCGTTTGGGCGGCCGCACAGACCTCTGAAAGTTTACATTTTGTTAATTTATGTGATTGAAGAACGCGTTTTGGTCTAAGTCTTGGGTGTCCTTCTAGTTGACCTTAGTGATCATTGTAGTACACTTTAGTGATAGAATTGGGTCCTTTGTGATCAAGGTTGTGTTTGAAATTCATTAATTGTTAATTGAGATTTTGGAGCACCTTTATTGTGTATTGTTGGTTCCTTTCACCTTCTTGGTGATTATTTGGCATGATTCCCTACTTTAGAATCCTTTGTTGTTTATCGTGCTAGTATTTTATTACTTAGCCTTTACGTGAAAGTCCAGCTGGTATTTTGTGTGTGTTTGGGCGATGCGAAACATTATGATGGCACGGCCAAGTCCATTGTGATGTTGACCATTGTTTTGCCCCATTATTACCCTCCTCCAGATTGGCCTTGGATGTGAGAAGAGCTAGCTCCTTTGTGTGCATTTTAGCTTTACTTGGAGCATGACTTTGTGGCATGTCTCCCGTCCCTTGTGACACTTCTTTTGGTTATTGGTTCCGGTACCGGGGTTTTCTCTTCGGCTTTCATTCTATGATGAAGATGATGATTGTTGATTATTGAAGCTGCGCAGCGATCCTTTATTTGGATGTTCCGGTTTGGAAAACCTTGGCTATATCCTTTGTTATGTGTTTATTTCCGCTGCTATCTGTTAAGTGATAAATGCTATGTGCTATGTGATACTTATTATTGCTTATTGTATATTGCATCATAGCATGTCATGTAGTTGCATTAGTAACTTATTGAGATTTATCTCACCCCCTTTTCTTTTATCTTTGTTTTTCCTTAACCCCCCCCCCCCAGGTGCTGAGGATTAGTCTCGCTGATCACGAGAAAGAGGACGTCGAGTGTGGATCCATTCTTTTGGGGAAGGTTGTTATAGGTTGGTTTACATTATGTAAATGTGTAACCTTTTTGGGATAGTTGTACCAAACAATGACGTCATTAAGAATTGTATATTTGTATTTTGTTGGGCATAAACTTGTGGAAGTTTATGATAGTTGTATTTGGTTTTTATCAAACTTGGTTTTGTAAAACTTTGGATCATCACCTTTTGGTATCAAATGAAATTTTTAACTTCGGTATTTCACAGTTTTGATTTTAGAGTCGACGTCCAGATCGCGGTCTCAGGGCCGCGGGGTCCGGGGTCGCGACAGTTGGTATCAAAGCTATGGCATTATCTCTAAGTATAAGTCTAGGTGGATTAGTATGACCTAGGTGGGTAGTAGTGTGCGGAGTGATTAACGGTTGATGTTTTATGCAGGTAATTGTTCTCAATGTCTGGAAGAAGAAACAGAGGAGGTATTAGTGGGGCACAGAATCAGAATGATACAAGGGAAGAAGCCCGTGCCATGTTCCAAGGCATGTTCGAGGCGGCCATGAAGGCCATACATGATCAAGGTCCGAGGGTAGAGCAAGCACCACCTCGTTATGGTTTGGAGCAATTCTTGAAGTTGAAACCGGTTGAATTCAATGGGGAACCCGATGTTCGGAAAGCTGAGTTGTGGATTGAGTCGATGGAGAAGATTTATGAGGTATTTGGGTGCACGTATGAGAAAAGGTCCGGTTCGCGGCTTACAAACTTGTGGGAGCCGCCGAGCATTGGTGGAAGGGTGTTAAAGCTAGTTGGGATGATACTCACACGGTGTATGCCTGGGAGTTGTTTGTGCGCAAATTCAAGGAGCATTTCATTTTGGTTGTTGATCAGAACCGAAAGGAGATCGAGCTACTCAACCTAGAGCAAGGTGTGTTGTCTATAGCACAATACTCGGCTAAGTTCATAGAATTAGCCCGGTATTGCGACTATTTGGTGAGGACCGAGGAACAAAAAGCTATGAGATTTATTCGGGGATTGAAGACCTCCATCCGTACTCAACTGATTGCTCAACGGATTGCGACTTTCCAAGATACGGTGGACCGAGCCTACTTAATAGAGCAAGATATTGGGGAGCATAAAAGGAAGACCGAGGTAGCTAACCCGAGCAAGCCGGGAGGGTAAAGCAAGCCACAACACCGTTCCGATAACCGAGTTAACTTTGGGGGACAATCTCAGTTCCGAGGGCAACCGATCCCAAGGAACCCGGGTACCACTTCCGGGAACCAAGGGAGCCAAATTAGGAGGCTTTGTTCGTATTGTCAAAAGGAAGGTCATTCTGAAGACCGTTGTTGGAAGAAGCAAGGAAGGTGCACCAATTGTGGTCAAATTGGTCACTTTGTAAAAGATTGCCCGAGAGGTAGAGTACAAGCATCCGGGTCAGGAGTTGGTACTAATCAGGGTCAGAAAAGGGATGCCGCTGGGAAGCCCAAAATTCAAGGAAAGATATTTGCCATGAATCAACAGCAAGCGACCGATGATCCTTCTGTTATTGGAGGTATTGTTTCTGTGTCTAATGTGAGCGCACGAGCGTTAGTAGATCCAGGATCATCTCATTCATACATTTCTGTGCAATTTGCTTCCATGTTAAATGCTGCATTCGAGTCTTTACCGTACGTGCTAGAGGTGTCGACCCCTATAGGAGAATGCTTGATTTCTGATCGAGTCTTTCGTGCTTGTGATGTGGTTATTTGTGGTCGAGTCCTTTGTGCGGATTTGGTAGTTCTTCCTATCCAAGACTTTGATGTCATTTTGGGTATGGATTGGTTGAGCAAGTTTCATGCTTTCGTTGATTGCCGTAAGAAAACTGTTACTTTTTCTATTCCCGATGTGCCTAAATTTGTGTTTGAGGCTAGTCCTCTGAGTAGAAGGGTTCGCTTAATTTCTTATATGAAAGCAAGAAAATTATTGCATAGTGGTTTTGAGGGGTATTTGGCTAGTGTTCTTGATACTAGGAAGGAATCCCCTAGTTTGGATAGTGTTCGAGTAGTTCGGGAATTTCCCGATGTTTTCTCTACCGAGTATGATATGCCTCCCGACCGTGAGATTGAGTTTTGTATAGACCTTTTGCCGGCTACGGCTTCAATTTCGAAAGCGCCTTATAGGTTAGCTCCCGCAGAGTTGAAGGAATTGAAGGTTCAGTTGCAAGAGTTGCTTGATCGAGGGTTTATCCGCCCTAGTGTTTCCCCGTGGGGAGCACCGGTTTTGTTTGTGCGGAAGAAAGATGGTTCGTTGAGATTGTGCATCGATTACCGGAAGTTGAATCAGGTTACGGTGAAGAATAAGTGCCCTCTTCCCCATATTGATGATTTGTTTGATCAGCTTCAAGGGTCCGTGGTTTTCTCTAAACTTGATTTGAGGAG
Source organism: Campanula takesimana (assembly GCA_026119855.1). Lineage (NCBI taxonomy): Eukaryota > Viridiplantae > Streptophyta > Magnoliopsida > Asterales > Campanulaceae > Campanula > Campanula takesimana. Next base: position 27,017 of record JAOWBW010002370.1, read on the forward strand.
TGGGTACCATCAGTTGAAGGTTCGATCGGAGGATATTCCGAAGACTGCTTTTCGCACTCGTTACGGTCATTATGAGTTCTTGGTTATGCCGTTTGGGTTGACTAACGCGCCGGCCGTGTTTATGGATTTGATGAACCGAATTTTCCATCCCTATCTTGATTCGTTCGTGGTAGTCTTCATCGACGACATTCTTGTTTATTCGAAATCTCGAGAGGAGCATGAACAACATTTGAGGACAGTTTTATCCGTTCTTGCAAGAGAGAAATTATTTGCGAAGTTCAGTAAATGCGAATTTTGGCTCGAGAAGGTGTCATTTCTGGGCCATATGATTTCTAAAGATGGGATTTCGGTGGATCCTTCAAAGATTGAAGCCATAGTGGATTGGAAGAGACCCGAATCAGTGACAGAGATTAGAAGCTTTCTTGGTTTAGCCGGGTATTACAGAAGGTTTATTGAAGGGTTTTCGAGGATTGCTACTCCGATGACTCAGTTGACCCGGAAGGATGTTCCGTTTGTGTGGACCGAGAAATGTGACAAGAGTTTCGAGGAATTGAAGAAGAGGTTGACTACCGCACCGATCTTGACTTTGCCTAATGGGAGCGATGGCCTAGTGATTTACAGTGATGCTTCGAAAGAGGGTTTGAGTTGTGTGTTGATGCAGAATGGGAAAGTGATTGCGTATGCTTCGAGGAAGTTGACCCCTAGTGAACAGAATTACCCGACTCATGATATGGAGTTAGCGGCTTTTGTCTTTGCGTTGCACAAATGGAAGCATTACCTTTATGGAGCGAAGTTTGAGATTTTTACCGATCACAAAAGTTTGAAGTACCTTTTCTCCCAGAAAGAGTTGAATAATAGGCAGCGCCGATGGATGGAATTGTTGAAGGATTATGATTGTACGATTTCTTATCACCGGGAAGGGCGAATGTGGTAGCCGATGCGATTAGTAGAAAATCTTATGTGGCTTTGATGATGGTCCGTGAATGGAAAATGCTTGAGGATGTTCGAGATTGGTCTCCTCGTGAATCGAGACATGGGGCTATTTTTGCGAATATTAGGGTGTCTCCGACCTTAATTCAGAGGATAAAGGAAGCTCAGAAAGAAGATCCCGAGTTGGTGAAGATAATTGGTAAATTGAAGGAAAAGAACTATGAGGATTTTTCTATTAGCCCGGTGGGAGTGTTGACTTTCCGTGGAAGATTGTGTGTTCCGGATGTTGATGGAATTAAACAGAGAGTTCTTGATGAGGGTCACAAATCGAGGTATACTATTCATCCGGGTAGTACGAAGATGTATCAGGATTTGAAGCAACAATTTTGGTGGATTAATATGAAGAGGGAAATAGCCGAGTATGTTTCGAAGTGTCTAACGTGTCAGCAGGTCAAAGCCGAGCATCAGAGACCCGCGGGATTACTTCAGCCGTTAGAGATTCCCGAGTGGAAATGGGAGCATGTGACTATGGATTTCGTTACGGGACTACCTCGTACCCGTAGGAAGTATGACAGTGTTTGGGTAATAGTGGATAGATTGACTAAGAGTGCCCATTTCTTGCCTATTGATATCAGATATTCGATGGAGAAGCTTGCGACCCTTTACATCGACGAGATTGTGAGATTGCATGGGGTTCCGGTTAGCATTGTGTCAGATCGAGACCCGAGGTTTACTTCTAGATTCTGGAAGGCGTTTCAGGAAGCTTTGGGTACAGATTTGTGATTCAGTACAGCTTTTCATCCTTAGACTGACGGTCAATCCGGGAGGACTATTCAGATTCTTGAGGATATGTTGCGAGCTTGTTCGATGGACTTTTCTGATTCTTGGGATTCGCACCTACCGTTAGTGGAGTTCTCTTACAACAACAGTTATCAGGCTAGTATCGAGATGGCACCGTATGAGGCCTTGTATGGAAGAAAGTGTAGATCGCCTATTTGTTGGGATGAGGTCGGTGAAGCGAAGATCATGGGTATTGATTTGCTTCGGGATTCGGTTGAGAAAGTTAAAGTTATCCGGGATAGATTGAAGATAGCCCAGAGTCGACATAAGAGCTATGCAGATAACCGAAGGCGAGATCTTAGTTTTCAGACCGGTGATTTGGTGTTTTTGAAAGTATCTCCAAAGGTGGGTATTCGTAGGTTTGGGAAGAAAGGCAAATTGGCTCCGAGGTTTATTGGCCCGTTTGAGATTTTGGGAAAGGTTGGACTTCTAGCGTATCGTCTTGCGTTACCGCCATCTTTGGACCGGTTGCATAATATTTTTCACGTTTCTATGCTTCGAAAGTATGTTCATGACCCATCTCACGTGTTACCGAGGATACCGGAGGATATTGAGCCCGATATGACTTATGAGGAACGACCGGTTCGGATTTTAGATACCAAAGTTCAAGAGTTGAGAAACAAAAGTATTGCGTTGGTTAGAGTCCTTTGGAGGAATCATAACATCGAGGAGTCGACGTGGGAGCTTCGTGAAGAGATCGAGAGGAAATTTCCGTGGCTTTTTGTTTAAGGTGAGTCTCGTTAAAATTCGGGTCGAATTTTCTTTAAGGGGGAGTGAATGTCACGACCCAAAATCTAGGCTCTATTTTATTAGTAATTAAATGATTTTTAATTAATTATTTGCTTATTTATTTATTTAAATTATTATTTATTTAAATAATTAAGTGTGCATTTTATGTGTTATAATATTTATGCCTAGCATTTTATTCGAGTTATTTGGCTAGTGTAGAAGTGTTGAGTCTTAATTGTTAGTAGGGAGTGTAGAAATTGTGTGTAGTGTAGTGGAGGGGGCCTAAGTGTAAATCTTTTAAATCATTTCCCTACTCCCTCCCTACTCCTTCCCTTCTCCCTCATACACTCCACCCCATTCTCCTCTCCCAGCCAACTCTCCCTCTCTCTCCTCCATTGTGGTAAGCATTTTCTTCTTCCTTCTCTCTTAATTTTCTTCATCTTCTCCTTATTATCTCTCATTTCTTAAAACATGAACCTTGTTTAGATCGTCGATAGGATCGCGTAGAACCAAAAAGAATTGAATTCCGTCATCTTTGAGAATTTGCAAGTAAGTTACTTTTCCCCCATTTTGATGCTAAAATGTTCATATCATGTTTAGATAATGCTTAATGTGTTATATTTGAAGTTTGGTTGGGTTTTGAATTTGTTTGGAATTTATTTGGGAATTATTTGGATTTTGGGTTAAAAATGGTGAATATGTGAATGTTGGGTTTGATTCTTGATTGTGGTTGTTATATAAGTCCTTTTAGACTTACAAGTTGTTTTGGTGCATTAGTATGCTAGTTAGAAGGTTGGATTTTGGTTGAAATGTGTTTTGGGTTAAAAAAATGGAAGAACCCAGTTTGTTCTTCCCGAATTCCGGCAGTTCAGAAGATTGGGCGACCGCCCAAAATTGTCTGGGCGACCGCACATCTATCTGAAAGTTTTTGTTCTTGTTTAATGGCCTTTTTGGGCGACCGCACATACCCGTTTGGGCGGCCGCACAGACCTCTGAAAGTTTACATTTTGTTAATTTATGTGATTGAAGAACGCGTTTTGGTCTAAGTCTTGGGTGTCCTTCTAGTTTACCTTAGTGATCATTGTAGTACACTTTACTGATAGAATTGGGTCCTTTGTGATCAAGGTTGTGTTTGAAATTCATTAATTGTTAATTGAGATTTTGGAGCACCTTTATTGTGTATTGTTGGTTCCTTTCACCTTCTTGGTGATTATTTGGCATGATTCCCTACTTTGGAATCCTTTGTTGTTTATCGTGCTAGTATTTTATTACTTAGCCTTTACGTGAAAGTCCAGCTGGTATTTTGTGTGTGTTTGGGTGATGCGAAACATTATGATGGCACGGCCAAGTCCATTGTGATGTTGACCATTGTTTTGCCCCATTATTACCCTCCTCCAGATTGGCCTTGGATGTGAGAAGAGCTAGCTCCTTTGTGTGCATTTTAGCTTTACTTGGAGCATGACTTTGTGGCATGTCTCCCGTCCCTTGTGACACTTCTTTTGGTTATTGGTTCTGGTACCGGGGTTTTCTCTTCGGCTTTCATGCTATGATGAAGATGATGATTGTTGATTATTGAAGCTGCGCAGCGATCCTTTATTTGGATGTTTCGGTTTGGAAAACCTTGGCTATATCCTTTGTTATGTGTTTATTTCCGCTGCTATCTGTTAAGTGATAAATGCTATGTGCTATGTGATACTTATTATTGCTTATTGTATATTGCATCATAGCATGTCATGTAGTTGCATTAGTAACTTATTGAGATTTATCTCACCCCCTTTTCTTCTATCTTTGTTTTTCCTTAACCCCCCCCCCCCCAGGTGCTAAGGATTAGTCTCGCTGATCACGAGAAAGAGGACGTCGAGTGTGGATCCATTCTTTTGGGGAAGGTTGTTATAGGTTGGTTTACATTATGTAAATGTGTAACCTTTTTGGGATAGTTGTACCAAACAATGACGTCATTAAGAATTGTATATTTGTATTTTGTTGGGCATAAACTTGTGGAAGTTTATGATAGTTGTATTTGGTTTTTATCAAACTTGGTTTTGTAAAACTTTGGATCATCACCTTTTGGTATCAAATGAAATTTTTAACTTCGGTATTTCACAATTTTGGTTTTAGAGTCGACGTCCAGATCGCGGTCTCAGGCCCGCGGGGTCCGGGGTCGCGACAAAAAATGGTGAAACCCTTCAAAATTTCAAGAAGGACTAGTCCGGCATACTGCATGAGTATTGAGATCAATGAAGTCCAAGATAACCCCCCATGGTACACGAGCATCCTGAATTTTCTCAACAACGGCACCTTCCCTGAGAACAGCAATGGGAAAACTCGAATAGCACTACAAAAGCTAGCTTCCAGATATGTATTGATTGGGAACCGAGTCTACAAGAGACATCATCATGGAATCAATCTTTTGTGTGCAAACGAGTCCGAAGCTCAAGAAATCATGCACGAAGTCCACGAAGGCGAGTGTGGACCCCACATGAATGGGATTATATTAGCCAAGAAGATACTCCGTATTGGTTACTATTGGACTACAATGGAAACAGACTGCATCGAGAAAGTCAAGAAATGTGCCAAGTGCCATTCCATGCTAATCTACAACATGCTCCACCTTCACAATTGTACAACATGACCACACCATGGCCGTTCTCTTGTTGGGGCATAGATATCATCGGCAAAGTCCATCTTATGGGAAGCAACGGACAATCATTCATTCTAGTGGCCGTGGATTACTTCACGAAATGGGTCGAGGCACAAGCTTACCGAGTTCTCAATGCCAAGAAAATGGCCGAATTCGTGAAGAACAACATCATGTGCCGATACGGTATTCCTCATGAGATCATCTATGATAATGGTTCTCACTTTGAGAAAGAAATGGATGCACTTTTGGTTAACTACAAAATTATCGAGCACAAGTCATCCCCGTACCGTCCCCAAGCCAATGGAGCGGTCGAAGCAGCAAACAAGACAATCGAGGTCATCATACGAAAAATGGTTTCAACAGGAAGGGATTGGCCCAAGAAATTACCACTAGCATTGTGGGGCTACCGCACATCAATACGGTCAGCAACGGGAGAAACTCCGTACTCATTAGTTTATGGTTCTGTAGCCGTACTCCCAGTCGAACTCGAGGTTCCTTCTTTACGGGTCTTACTCGAGAATCAAGTCAACGAGGTTGATTGGATGCAAAGTCAATACGAGCATCTAGCCCTACTCGACGAAAAGAGGTTAAGAGCGTTTGAACGCACAAGGGCTTATCAACAAAGAATGGCAAAGGCTTTCAACAAAAAGGTGAAGCCTCGAAATATCAAAGTGGGAGATTTAGTCCTAAGACAACATCCTCCCAATGCCATGAATCCCCTTGGGAAGTGGGGACCTCGATGGATCGGTTCTTACGTGGTCAAGAAGATATTAAGCGGCGGTGCGGTCCGACTCATAGACTTGGATGGTGATCAATTGCCAAAGGAGGTCAACCTCGACAAGCTTAAGAAGTTCTACGCTTAAAAAAAAAAAAAAAAAAAAAAAAAAAAAAAAAACGCTCGCTGGTTGAAAACCCGCAAGGGCAGCCTAGGCAAAAATTAGAGCAAGTGCAAAAAAAAAGCCCGCTAGATTGAAAACCCGAAAAGGCGGTCTAGGCAAAAAACACGGTGCACACAAAAAAAAAATGGTCTTCATTTGTTTGAACTACGGAGACCTGAGCCTCTCTACGAAAGGAACATAGGCAACCTTCGGGTGCGGTCTAAAACAATAATTTTTACCCAATCATGTCATAACAAAATGCAATTTTTATTCATCTCTCAAGTCATTCTTGCCATTACAATGGATATGTTGGGAAATAAAAGACATAAAAACATTAAATCCTAACAAGTGGTCTATTTAATTACAATCTTGGGGTACTAGGAAAAATCTAATTTTCTCTTAGCTTTCGAAGGGCCACCCGAATGGCTCTCAATCCTACTCTTCTTGGGATGCCTAGGAACGCTGAGATGGACCAGAACCTTCTGTGCAACAGAGCACCTCCGAGCATAAAAGTCATCCAAGGGAGTACCGAAAGGGTCAGCTAGAATGTTATTCAAATCAGCAGCAGCTTCCTTATACCTAAAAGCACTGCTAGGCTCAAAACCCTTTCCCAGCAGCTCAGCTCGAAGAGTGTCTACCCAAGTGATACCACGGCAGAGGGTGCCAAACAAATAGTCCAGGTAACTCTTGGGAAGAAAAATACTACCCTGATGAGGAGGGACGAAAGCCCACCAATGACGGTCACCGCCCCAAGCCAACTGAAGCTTCCTTGAAAAGTCCAGACCCATATACGAGACAGGACGAAGCACCCCACTCCTAGGGAAGGGATTTATCTGCTGACGGCCGAACTGCCTCAGAACCCGCTCCAGCTGGTAAAACGAAGAATCCCTAAGGCCAGGAAGGACCACGTGTCCAAAACCCAAGGTCCACTCCACGAAAGGACGAAGACCGCACTCCAAGCGCATGACCTTCATGCGTGTGCAGATCAACATTGGTCCATTCTCTTATCTCTTGACCTCATATTCTAGAAGCTTGGAAAGCGTCAAGACAAGCTACGCTTTTTGGAATGATCCAAAATGCTAAGGTGTGCACATACGACAAAACAAGCACACTCAACATACACATCGATGGAGATGCGCCTTAGTGAGAAATTTCAAATGAAGACAGCTGTCATCCTTCTAGAAGAATATTTGAATTTTGTCTTCTTGCTCTGTCTCCAACGGCTACAAAGGACACCTGCGCACCAATCATATTGTGCCAGCTCATTGTCCTTGCTCAGAGCTCCAACGGCTAGTTTTTGAAGCTCAGCTATAAATAGCCTGGTCATCCTCATTTCCAAGCTGCTTGAGTTTTTGCTTCCAAAGAGAAACTTTGAAGTTTTGAAGATTGCCTGCTCATTTCCAGAATTCTCAAGAACAGCCTTCATATCTTCATATCTTAACCAAGCCCAGATCCTAAAGCCCTGTAACACTAGAATACCTTGTGCTCTTTATCTTATAGATTCATAGAGCCCAGATTTATAACACACATACCTCTTGAATCTTTGAGCATATAGATCATACTTCTAGAGATACACCGGTTTAGTCTAAGATTTGTTCTTAAAAGCATCAATTTAGATTTGAGTTTTGATTCCTTGTAATCTTGTAAAAGCTCCTCAATCTAATATAACTTAGTCAGAAATCCAAGACTAACCATCTTGGTAGAGGACGTAGATCTTTCCAATCGAACCTCTCCATATAGCTTGTCACTTTATTCTGCTCTTCACTTTACTCTTACGCTTTTCTGATATATTGCTTTGTTTGATCTTTGTAGATTGTCTTGCATTGTTTGAATTGTGTTTGTTTGCTTTCTGCCTTAGTACATTTTTGCGCCTCTCTTTTAGCCAAACTAATAGTTGCGTGCGTTTTTACACACTTTCGCATATACCTGCGCATTTGTGATTGCTTTAAGTTTCCGCTGTGCATTTCATACTCTTGTTGCGCGCTATACTTATCAAATATTATAGTTGTGCGTATTAGCCTTTGATTTGCAAAAGGGTTTGAAAAGAATTTCAAAACAGCTATTCATCCCCCCCCCCCTCTAGCTATTTTTCATGCCCTTGTTGCCCCTTTGGGACCAACAGTAGTCATCACCACTCATCATAAGCGAGTTAATGATCATGGGAATATTTACCTAAAGTTTAGGGTTTAGAAGTAGTTCCTAGATCTTGTCGATCATCATCGGCTATGTCATATACACGTAAATAGGGATTACAACCCTAGATCAAATATGTTACGTAGAATAAGTCGTAGATCTAGCATAATAATAAAAACATCATGAAACATATGAATAAACATGTAAGCATGAAGATCGCTACCCTAACTATAGCGCATATTATGAATTCTAGATTAGAACATTAAGAACACATTATGAATCATATGAATATGGATGCATAAACATAATGATAACATGTATAAAACAGATCTATTCTAGTAAAACATAGTAAAACCTTACCAATCTTGACAAGAACAAAGCCGAATCATGGACGTGGATTCGCCGAACCTTCGGGATTGCTAGAAAGGCTTGGAGAGAGAGTTCTTTCGTCAGTTTTGACTCTGTAACTCGGATGAGGGAATTACGTATCGAAATTATGAGCTGGGGTCACCTAATTATAGGGGATTTTGGCCGGCAACACTGGCCGCCCGGCCAAGGGAAATGTGGCCGCCCGGCCAATCTGAGAGATTGGCGTGGTTCCCAAGGCTCTGGTCGGATTTGGACTCTGGGAAGACCCTAGATAATATCTATCTTCTATCCTAATCTGATCAGACATAAATATCTCATTATCCAGGCTTTTTGGTAAATTCCGGATAAGTCCTGCACAGCTTGTAAATACCTGTGAGGTCCCTGTGAGTTTTGGAATGCCTAACAACTCATTTTTCAGACCAGGTACTAATAGACTTATCCAAACCTGCAATTTTTACCAAACCTGCCCCTCCAAAACCATCATCCAAACCCTCATCTACTTCCTCATCAATGCCTACAATCAAATTATCACCAGTTGTGTCTAAACCGACATTATCCAAACCAATCCCTCAAATTGCCAAACCTCAACCTATTCCTCCTATTGAAAAATCAATGAAGTTTGCAAGAGATGCAGCTGCCCTTAAAGCCGGAAGAGACAAATCCCTTGACACCAAAACTTTGCCACCAACTCAACCAGCTTCAAAACCTCCTCAAATCCAACCTTCTCTCAAATCGACATCTTTCATACCTACTTTTGTTCAATTCACCAAAGAACAGTTGGAGGAAATTTTTAAAGCCTTACCTTCATTAAAACCAGTTGATGAAACCGAGACTGAGTAGACCGAAGTGTCTACGGCTGCGGTTCAACCTAAGTAGACCGAAGTGTCTGAGGCTGCGGTTCAGCCTGAACAGACCAAAGTGTCTGAGGCTACGGTTAAACCTGAGTAGGAAGAATATCCTGAGGTCCAACCACTGAGAAAAAGGAGAAGATTGATTAAGAAATCAGACTTTAAGGTCCATTGGTGGACAAGGCTACCAGGTGAAGAAGACTTTAGCAATGCTTTTGGTAAGAGGGATCACTCACCTCAAGAAGGGAGTTTTGTTAGGGAATTGAAGGCAAAAGTTGAAATGTCAAATCTCTCAGAACCGCACTTGGAGGATAGCTCTTCATCTCCAATAATTCAGAAAAAAATGGATTTTGATTCACCTGAGGGAACTCCATCTCCAGTTCTGCCCCCTTCACTTCATCAAGTCCAACCAATGTCATCAACGGTTCTGCCTTCGGTTTCACCAACTGCTAATCCCTCGAAACTGATTATCAAAAATAGAAAGCGTGCTGCTGAAGTGGCTCAATACTTGAAGACATTTAAAGCCACCAAGTTGAAAGAAAAGCGTGCCAAATCCGCTGCCAAAGCCGAGATACTGGCTGACAAGACAAGCTGCAATCCTCCCTTCTTCATTTTTCCTTTAGATGATGTTCAAGCCGTAGCTGATGAAATCTTAGTGACTGCTGTTAATGAGCTTCTTGAAGCTATTGCAACACAGGTCCTAGCTGAACCTGATCTTCCATCACAGCCCATCCTTCGGTATAATCACATCTCTACCCCTACTCTTTTCAACACATTCACTGCACCTTTACCATATTTGCCTTTAAACCTTGCCCAATTTCTACAAATTTTTCCTAAGCCTCCTCCATCTCAAACCGCACCCATTTTGATCCCTACTGTTCCTATTTCCCTATTTGATCCACTAGAGTTAGAATTAGCTCTAAGTGTTTCTCTGGGTGAAAACCTTTCTGATGCCTATACTAGGCTTAAATCCAAGGCTCCCATTGCTTCATCTCTCCAACCAGTTCAAGTTACAAGAAATGGTCAAAGTAAACAATGGGCTATATAACTTGAATCTAGAAACCGTAGATGTTAGGCTGACATCTTTTGAAGAGAATCTCTCCAAACTAGCAAATGCTTTCAATGCTAGTACGGTTCTTCTATGTAAAAAGATAGATAATATGGAGAAATGTTTGAAGAAGCTGGCCTTAATTCATCTTCAAGCCGCTGACTTTGAGTTCACTTCTACTTTTGCGGCTGAAGAACCAAGTGCTGAAACCACTAAGGATCATCAAGCAGATGAAGCTGGTACTGAGAAGGATCCAGCCGATGATCAAGCTCCATAGTTTACTTATGTACTAGTTTGCTTGTTCATTTTTGTCCTTACCTCTTATAATTCCTTGTACTTGTAACTTCCATATTTTATAAGTGAATTATAATGAGAAGAATGCATTGCATTGATGTGTCTAAAACTTTGTTTATTCTAACTGCTTGTTTGTGGAACAATGCTTGCATTTTTCAAAACTCATGCACAACTTTATCATGAAAATATTTTATGTGCATTTGTTTTAAACATTCAGTTTAAACTTGCATATCTGATCTTTAAAATCATATCTTTATATATGAAACTGAATGATTATTCCTGTCTATCTGTTTATCATTTCCTTAAGTTTAGATATTTTAGGAATCTATGGTTAAGCATAGTGTGTGCATTGACTTGGGGCATGCAGTTTCAAGAAAATTATATATGAACATGTTATTACCAAGTACAATGTTTGCTTAATCATAGTGTGGTAATGGCATCAATCAAATAGGGGAAGATTGTTATGATTCACTATTTTAAACCGCCCTACTTAATTTGATTGAGCCATGTCACGTGTCTTTTTATGGACTATAGGGAAAATATAATGAAGTTTTATACTTTAATTTTTAGACAAGTCCATTTCTAGATTTTTATTTGTCATAGGCTGAGATATGTTCAGCTTGTCCCTCAGCGGTTTGGTCGTTCAAACCGCACTCATTTCGATATTCAGACCGCCTGCATGGAGCCGCATTATTCATGAAACCGCATTCTGCAGTTTCAATGAAACCGCACTTCAAGTCCTTCATGGAACCGCTCCAGCTTCTTTGGCAGAACCGCAGATCATTTATTGAAGAATTCAAGTGTTGTCATTTATTCCTTAAGACAAACATTCCCTTTCTAACCATAAAGGAATGTTTTATGATTTGACATATAACTTCGAGTTAACTTGGATTTTCTGCAAGGAATGTCTGTTCTATCCAGTAAATTCAAATGTTTACCATTAGTCATTTCTCTGCAACAACTACTAAGGACTACAAAACAAAACAAAGGACGAAAATGACAGCTCAAGCAATGGGATTTTGACAGCAGTTGTACCTTCAAGATTTGGATCAGATTATTGTCCAACGGTCACAAAACTGCTCTCACTATAAATAGCCTTCATTTCTCAACAATGAAGGTTGCTGAGCTTTCAAGAGAGAAAATTCCCTAGTGTTCAAAAGTTTGCTTTGAAAATTTTACCCAGATATTCAAACCTTCATAGATCTCCTTAGCAAAACCAGAATTCTTCATAAAGTTTCAAGCTAAACAACCTCATTTCTCAGCCTTGTATCACGAAAGTTTTGTTATGCTCATCTTCACTTAGATCTTTAGAGCATTTGATTTCTTTCCCACACACACACCCGAATTGTATGATCACATAGATTATACTATTTAAAAACACCATTTTTTTAGAATAGCTTTGATAGGTTAGATTGTATGTTTAGAGTTTAGATTCATTTTTGTAATCTTGTAAAAGCTCTTCTAAATTAATACAAGTCTAGTAGATATAAGAAAATCCTAGACTAACCATCTAGGTAGAGGACGTAGTTCATTCAAGAACGAACCTCTCCAAATTTGTGTGTTTGATCTTTAATTTTCTGTTTTGTTCTATACTTTCTTGTTTGTGGTTTCTCACAAGTTCTTACTATGACATGATCTAAAAAATGACAAGTGTTTTCCTTTGATCATTAAGTTTTAATTATCTTGCGCATCATATTGTTTTTCAACCCACTCAAGCCGCCCAACTCTTTATCTATCCATTTTAACCAAACCGCAAACCTCCGCTGTGTATTTTATCTATTCGATTTTCTGCTTTGAACCACAGTTGGCTAAATTGATAAGTACTTGGTTGAATTTTATAAGGGTATTTTTGAAAAAGGTAAAACCGCTATTCACCCCCCCCCCCTCTAGCGATTATTTACCCTTATTGCCCTCTGGGACCAACAGATGTGATGGTGGATATTAATGAAAATGTGGCATTGTTTTAGATTGTATTAGTGAGGTATTGTTAAGACTTTCTCGTTTGAAACCAAACCCAATCGTTTCAAAATTTTGAGTACACATTAGTTGCGGTTTTTGTTTAATTGAGTTAGAACCTAATCTTGTATTTCAACATGCTAAAATTGAGACTTGGGACTTCGGGATATATTCAGTTATTGGTTAGATTTTGCCTCTCCATCTCTTTTGTTTTTAGTGTTGCTCTTATTTTTATGGAGAAGACGGGGGGAAGAAGCTTCAGTTTTGGAGAGAATAAGTGAAATAAGCTGGAGAAAAGGAGGATGAATGCATCGGATATAGATGAAACAAAGCGTCGAAGATAGACTTCATCTGCATATAGCAGGATTTTGACTGTAAAGAGAAGGGTAGGATGGGAGAAGCGGTGGTGCGTCACCATTGGGGATATAGGTGAATAAAGGGGGGAAGGAGTGGAGGGAATTGAGAGAGAAGGTTTCTTAGAATGAGAGATACACATACCACATGTGTTTGGTTAAAAATACTCCATCCGTCCCAGCTCACTTGACACTTCCCAAAATAACATACTTTTTATAATTTTATATTCACTCTACACCTCCACTCATTCTCTCTCTTCATTTTCCATCACTTATTTTATTCAATCAACACTACTATTTACCCCACTCACTCTCTCTCTTCATTTCTACCACACATTTTCCTTATTTTATTCTTTTTTCTTAGTTATTGTGCCCACCTCTTGGGTGTCAAGTGAGGTGGGACGGAGGGAGAATTGATTAGGATAAAGTGATTTCAAAGAATAAAGTCAATTGCTTGTAATTTTTAAGAAACACATTATATTCTATGGACAATAACCTCTTTCATTTGGGGTTGGGTATCTATTGTATATCAATTAGAGGAGCTCTGCTACTATATGAGTTACATGTTATATAATTAATACTGGTAATACGCTAATTGCATGTAGGAGTGACAATTTCATGCTGATGGCAATGAGTATATCATTACAATTTAATGTAATGCTTTAAATAATTGTACATGCGGCCCCCGTGCCTCTTCTAGACTGGCCATCCAGGATTGGTAGAAGCTTACTGAAAGGGGCTTTCGGCTACTAAGAGTTAGGTTTGCAAGACCGACATACGGAAGGAAGTGAAAATACCTCAGCACGTTTTCTTGGTGATGATGATATGGTATTGTAGCCTATTAGACGACATAGTTTAAAACATTACATGAATGTATAACTGGAGACACCCCACTCTGAACATACATATATGGTTACACTACTCTAGTGACTCACCTTTATGTTTTGATGAAGACTCGTTCGCTTTAGACTGAACTGACTAACAGACACTCTAGAGAGGGCAAAACAGTCAAACTGTGATGCTTGTCTCGTACGAGACAACACTCCCAGATTTTGAGTCTGATTCACTTTCTTTATTTTTTTTAATCTCTTTTTTGGTCAATACTCTCTTAATCCGAGAAATATCCAAATAGGTGACTTCCTAAAAATTTCCTAACTCCTTAAACCTCTCAAAATAGGAACTTTGATATTTACCAAACTTGAGAATCTTTTTCTTGGTCGAAAAGTCTCTAAGCACTATAAATAAAGCGTTCATTCTCCCTTGTTTTGGCCTACAACTTTCCTCCTGTAGAAGCTCTTAAAAAACTCTCTCAAATTCATCCATACACTTTGTGTTTTTTTTTATCTTCAAGCCTTTGCCTAAGCTATGCATTGGAATCACGCGTTCTTCTAGAGTAATTTCTCTACACTTTTATATTCTCTCACCATCTATTCTATTGCTTTTAGAGTATTGTAATCTCATTAAAATATTAGCCTAAAGCCTCTTTAACTGATGAAGATGGTCTCGAATGACATAATACGAGATTCCAATAAATAAGAAATTATTTATTGGTTTTATTTGTTATTTATATATTGTTGTTTACATAAATTATATATGATGATGATGATGATGTTTAGAAACAAGACTAATCATAGATTAAGTGGAAATGATGCTCTTTGATCTTCCAATTGCATAACTTAACCCCGAACCACTTGAATCTTGTAATGGTTTAGTAATGGTTTATGTTCCATGTAATAACATAATGTCGATCCAAATAAATAAACTAAAAGATGATTTTTCTCACATTTTCACAATAACACTCATTTCCCACCCTAATTGCATGTTATAACACATTCTTTTTGGGAAGAAGTTTTGGCCGCAACCGTTTTCTCTCCACTCTCTCTCTCTCTCTCTCTCTCTCTCTCTCTCTCTCCCTCTCCTTTTCCGATTTCTTCCGCGCCTATCATCGAAATTGTAAAAAAATAAGAGTTTTCATTTTGTTTTACCAGATCTTGTACTTTAAACAATAATCGCTGATGATATCAATGATTATTGTTTAAATTATGAGATGTTTTTTGCTTTTAAATTGATTTTTTTTGTGGTTAAATTGTTGAATAAATCGTGTTACCTTATTTGTCGTTCTATTATATACTATCTCTTCTCTATCGAGAGACTTTGCCTTCTCCCCTTTGTTAGGAACCTCTGCTTCTCTGCTCTGCAAGAGTCTTATAATGATTTTGATATTTTTTATTGGTGCAATGTTTGAGATGTTTTGTTTCTCATTTATTGCCGATTCAAATGCGTTACTATCTCATGTTTTCAAAACCAAATTCTTATCATGCTGGGGTTTACTAAATGTCAGTGTTTAGTCATATCCATGTTTTACTTGGAGAAGCATTTGGGCATCGCAAGTTATCGTACCAAAGACATTCATTGGAGATTTAGTACGGGGTTGACCATCATTATTTATGATGTGTTAGGCTATTTATGTATAGATTATAATTGCAATTAGTACATTTTGGGAGAGCCTTTGTCATTTGTGAAACGTTGTCTTCTTAAATTTTATTAATGCAATTATGTGTTGTTTGCTTTAAAAAACATAAAAATACAATTGCATGTTATAATGGATGTTTTACATATTATGTGATCTAATTATAATAAACACGTGTCTTCCTTTTTTGTCCATTTCATGTATTTTTACATAGAAAATAATCTGGAAACAATTTTACTATATAAACAATACTCCCTTTGCCTCAAAAGAAACTTTTCATTTTGTCATTTTGGGCGTTCCATTGGAACCTTCTCATTTCTAATTTAAAAAAAAAAAAAAAAAAAAGGATTTTCTCCACTTTCTCTCTCATTCCCACTCACAACAACGATCCACTTACTTTTTTCCTACCCCACTTTCTCTCTTATTCTTACTCACACCACCTACTTTTCCAACATCTTTCTTTAATTCTCGTACTTAATATAAAATAGAACATTTATTTGGGGATGGAGTGAGTATAATGTATACAATAAAATACAATCCTTAAAAATATTGAGAAGTCAAATGCACTCTCTGTTTGGAACATTAGCTCGCTAATTTAAAGCCCACGCCCCGGATGCACAATTTTTTATTTTTTTTTGAGTAAACTATCAAATTGATACTACTCTAAATTTTCACTTTTACTTTTGTGCATCTGAAACAACAAAAGTAACATGCGTATTATTGATAAAATCCTAAATGTAACCAAAATCGTTAATGAGTGCTAATAGATGTTAACGGGCGTTAGTAATTTAACAGAAATATTACCAAAATATTCAAATTACACCCATAACCAAACAGACTCGTATCTCACATAATTAAGTATTATAACGACCTATTTGCCTTTGTAAGTACAAATAATAAACATTCTAATTAAACCCCCATAAATTACTCCACTCTCCTCTAACCTAGGTCTGAATATATATATATATATATGAACGACATAAACCGACCTCGTTAAATGGGGCCCATAAACTCTAGGCCCATAAACAATAAGGCCCATCTTCTCATAGGCCGACATCAGTAAGGCCGAGCAGGCAGTCCTTGCCTGGGCCGAGTCCGAGAAAGCCTAATCCCTAGCCGGCCTCTATGACGAGCCGAGTTAGATGACGGGCCGACTTACATCGTAAACTTCCCATTATCGTCGGGAAACCTCTTACAGAGTTATACTACAACTCTAAAATTAAGAGTCCTTATCTGAACCAAGATAACTCTCATACCAGATAACAGGATATCATCCATCCTTATCAGGAGTCTATCTCCAAGGAATATGAGTCCTACATCACCACAGGCTTCCTGGCTTTCCTAGCAAGTCAGAACTCATACACCCACGCCTATATAAACATGCCCTATACACAGGAAACGGGTAACGAACTTTTGGCTCTAATCTAGTCAATTGATTTCTCTATTTCTAATCACCCATATCCTTATTCTTACACCGGAGGGCCTTCGCCGGTGAAGCCCTGGTGTAGTTTACGTTTATTTTGTGTGTGCAGATCCGGCTATCAAGAACTGTCGCTGGGATTATCCGAACCGCTAGACGAAGGCTGATCCAACAAGATTTTGGCGTCATCAGTTTGGTTCCATTGCCGGGAACATCGATTGGTCAGTTCTTTAGCCAGATAATTTCAAGCCATGGCAGGAGAATTGGTTGAAGGGCGAGAAGCCACCCCTTCTAAAGAAACCACAAGGGACGCACCGCCCCCCGAAAACACAAACGCTGCTGCACAGAACCAGAGGCTCCCACCTACGGCACCCACACAAGGGGGAGGAATGCATACCCGTTCAAAGGGTCCGGCCCCCAATGTTGTTAACCAATACGGGCGCCGCCGACGGACAGGATCCCGCAACAATGGGGCAGGACCATCACAGCCACCGCCATTAGACAAAAGAACGTTGCTTCAACAGAACGTTCACACACTCCAACAGCTGGCCGAAGCCCAGCGGGCCCTATTAGATCTTGACCCCAAAAATTCCTTGGCTAACCTACTTCAGCCATCTGGAACGAGGGGGACAAATCTGGACGACAGAGTGAGCAGAAGGGAGCCCCCACAAAATTGTAGACGGGATGTGCCTCCCAGGAGCCGGGTAAGTCGCCAAGACGGACGGTTAGGAAGACCCAATCTGGATGGAGACCTGAGAGACCACATTAATCACCGTCGGGAAGAGCAAGAAGATGAATCCCCTGGAGTGAGAATTATAGAGGAAAGACATCGTGGGGACGCCCGACGCCATTCACCTCTCAGACTGGATCCACCAAGGCGCACACCACCTCGGCTAGATCCACCCCGACACACTCCACCTCGCCGTACTCCTCCAAGGCATCGCCTTGATCCAATCCAAGGTGAAAGGAGACGCCGAGATCGAAGCATAGTCAGTTCCAGTCATACCTCGGCATTCAGCACAAGGGACATTGTCGACCTTAGAGAAAGGCTCAACAACATTGAGATGATGAATCCGGGGCACAAGAAGCCCAATAATGACTCCGATGCTATGCGCCCTTTCGCGCAAAGGATTAAGGATGCACCACCCAATCTGCAGTTAAAGCTCCCACATCTGGACAAATATTCCGGCAACGCCGATGCTCTGGATCACATCCAAACCTTTGAGGCCACCTTGGCCCTAGTGTCCAATCAGGATGACGTGCTGTGCAAGGCCTTTGCTAGCACCTTAACAAAAGCAGCTCGGTCCTGGTTCATGGACCATGAGAAAAGCAGCATCAATTCCTTTGCCAAGTTGAAATCACAATTTCTGGAATATTTTGCTACTGCTGGTGCTAGAAAGAAAAGGTTGTCTGACCTAGCCAACATGGTTCAAAGCAAGAACGAGTCCACCTTGAGTTTCTACAACCGGTTTAGGGACCTTGCCGACTCAATAGAAGAACGCATGACCGACAGGGAGATAATTGTATGCTTCACGAATGGTCATAGGTCAGAGCAGCTAACTTATGAATTGTCGGTCAGAGAGCCCCTCACCAAAGCCGAGTTGTACCACGTTGCCTACGCAACGGCCATCGCCGAGGAGAAGAAAAAGACGTTATATGGTCATAAGGAACGAGAGCGAGATCATGACAAGTCGCATAACGGGAACTCGTCCCAGGGGACCAACGGGGGAAACGGCAAAGGCAAAAACAGGACCAGGGGGACCGAGACATTCACCACATTCAATAAACCGATCTCTGAGATCATGAATATGGTGGATCTCCCCAACCCCAAGCCTCTAAAAGACAACCCGAAATACCCGAGGGATACCACAAAGTATTGCTCCTATCACAGAGATAACGGTCACGACACCGAGAACTGTTTTGCCCTGAAGAAGATTCTGCAGAAATGGGCCGACCAAGGCAAACTCAATCAGTTCATGACCAAGGACAATAAACGCCCAAGGGAAGAAGACAAAAACAATGACCAGGTCGACAGGCCACCTCGGGCTAGGTTGATAGGCGTGATCAGAGAGGAAATTCCATCAAACAAGAAACTCAAGGAGCAGATTCACGAGCTAAGTAAAGTCTTCCACATCCCTCCCTGGATCCATGAGAGGGAGGAAGTGATCAGTTTTTCTCCGAATGAGTTGGCGGGTAACCGGGTCATGAGAGAACAACCATTGGTCATCATAGGCCGCATTGATAATTGCGAGTCGGACAGGCTCCTCATAAACTCCGGAGCGGCCAAGGATGTGCTATACTATCGCACCTTTAAAGAGATGGAACTTCCTAATACAATGCTGACCCCATATAATGGAAGGCTAGAAGGGTTCACTAATCATAAGGCCGATGCCAAAGGAACTGTCGACTTACTCTTGGAAGTCGGCACTCACCCCTACAAAACCTCAGCCACGGTCACCTTCATAGTCATGGATCTAGACAGTGATTACCATGCTATCCTAGGTGCACCCAGCCAAGGAAAGTTGGGTCTGGTTGCCTCCCTCCCTCACCAAAGGGTGAAGTTCCCCACCCCGGCTGGAATTGGGTGCGTCCCGGGATCGCCCAGAGATTTTTTGGAGCATGTGATGAAGTCCAGGAAAGCAAAGGCCAAGATGGAGATTGATACTCCTGATAAAAGAATCACGGTTTCAAAATCAACCATGGTTACAACCTCGACGCCACATATCGGTGTTATATTGGCGACTGTTGAAGATGAACCTGAAGAGTGCGTTATTCTTGACAACGACGTCCCAACTAGGGCCGAGGTTACCTACGGTTTAGGCGGCTTTGGTTGCATCTCGATGAACACAGCTACAGACAACTTGGCTCTCGCCGTCGTCCCTAGCTCGGGGGCCACACAGCCGACTGATATGGAAACCGAGATCGAGAAACTGTTGGACATGGAAAACCTAAGTTTGGAAGGGGAAGACAAGGAGAAGGTCAAGAAGATCATTGTCGAGACCCTAGAGTTCAGAGACGGCCCCGAACTTAAACCAGTGGATCAGTTAGATGAGGTCGTCATCAACCCAGACTATCCAGATCAGAAAGTGAAGATTGGGAAGCAACTCTCCCAACAAGAACGAGAAGAGCTCATTTCCCTACTCCAAAACAATTTGGACATATTTGCCTAGAAAGTAGATGACATGGTGGGAGTAAAGGAAGCTATCGCTCTCCACAAACTAGAAGTCGACAAGTTCTTCAAACCGGTCAAACAGACAAGACGAGTCTTCTCTACCGACAAGGAAAAAGCAATTGAGACCGAGGTCGATAAACTCCTCAAAGTTGGCATCATAAGAGAGGCAACATACCCCGAGTGGCTTGCAAACGTCGTCATGGTAAAGAAGCACAATGGCAAATGGAGGATGTGCGTGGACTTTACGGACCTGAACAAGGCCTGTCCCAAAGATAGCTATCCCCTCCCTAGGATTGACAAGCTCGTAGACTCCATTGCCGGCCATCAAACCCTCAGTTTCTTGGACGCCTACTCTGGCTATCATCAAGTCAAAATGGCCGAGGACGACATAGAAAGGACGGCTTTTCAAGCTGCAGGCGGCGTATACTGCTACGTCATGATGCCTTTTGGCTTAAAGAATGCAGGAGCCACGTATCAGAGGATGGTGAACAAGGTCTTCAAATCTCGGATAGGTCGAAATATGGAGGCCTACATTGATGATATGGTGATTAAGACCAAGATCGACAGCCATATACCAGATCTGTAGGAAACCATTAACAACTTAAAAGCTAACGATATGAAGCTCAATCCTAGCAAGTGCGTCTTCGGGGTTACAGCGGGCAAGTTTCTAGGTTTTATGGTTTCTCAGCGAGGCATCGAGGCTAATCCAGAAAAGATCCAAGCCTTGATCGATATGAGGGAGCCGACTTGTATCAAAGAGGTTCAAAGGTTGAATGGGAGAGTAGCAGCACTCGGTAGGTTTATTGCTAAATCGGTAGAAAAATCCCTCCCCTTTTTCAAAGCCTTGAAGGGAACAAAGGATTTTGCTTGGACGCCAGAGTGTTCGACCTCGTTCCAGCAACTGAAAGACTACCTCGGCTCTCCACCCCTACTTAGTAGCCCGGTCATGGGTGAGACATTGTACGTTTTCTTAGCAGCAACCGACCGAGCCGTAGTAGCCGTGCTAGTCAGAGAAGAAGGCGGTATCCAGAAGCCGGTCTACTACGTCAGCAAAGCACTGTCGGATACCGAGAGCAGGTACTTCAATGCCGAGAAAATTGCTTATGCCTTGGTAATTGCAGCCAGAAAACTACGAGCCTACTTCTCGGCTCATCCCATCACGGTCTACACCAATGCTCCTCTTAGAAAAATACTTCACAAGATGGACAGCTCAGGACGCCTGCTTAACTGGTCGATCGAACTGACCGAATTCGATATAACTTATAAGCCGAGGAAGACTCTTCTGGCCCAACCTCTTGCCGACTTCTTAGTCGAAACCGCCTTTACAAGTGAACATATGGCGCTGCCCGAAAAAGGAAGTTCCCTATGGATAGAGAGCCCTTGGAAGAACTACCGCCCAACTGTTGGGTCCTATACACCGACGGGTCAACTACCCAAGGAAGAAGCGGCGCCGGGGTCTACTTGACTAGCCCTGCCGGTGAGCATGTTGCACGTGATTTTCAGGTTCAAGTTCCCTGCCTCAAATAATCAAGCTGAATATGAGGCCCTAATCCTAGGACTTGAAAGAGCCAAGTTCTTTGGTGCAACGAGATTGGTAGCATACAGCGACTCCCAACTGGTGGTGAATCAAGTTAAAGGGGAATACAACACCGAAAACCACATGCTGACCAAGTACAAGGACCTCATCCTAAACCTGACCAACAACTTTGAGTTCTGGGATATAAGGCAAGTCGGTAGAGAATACAACCTGGAAGCCGATCTGCTTTCAAAGATGGCAACAGCTGAAGACTTGGATCCCTTGATCATCTACACCGACCAGCCTGCTTATGAAAGACTGGAGATTTTGCTCTTAGATGATGAGGAAAGGACATGGATCGACGACTACAAGGACTACTTGGAAAAGGGAAAGCTTCCTGAGGACGAGTTAGAGGCCAAATCGATCAAAAAGAAGACGGCAAGATACATAGTCTGGAATGGCATCCTGTACAGAAGGTCATTCTCTCGACCTCTCCTTATATGTGTCGCGCCAAAAAGCACCGAGAAACTCCTCGCCGAGGTACATGGGGGAGTTTGTGGGGGACACCCGGGGGCCAGAACCCTTGCCGACAAGATCATCACGCTTGGAAACTATTGGCCGAATATGAGGGAGGATGCCCAAGCCTACGTAAAAAGGTGTGACAAATGTCAACGCTACTCCGACTTACCCAAAGTACCTGCTGTAGAGCAAAGCTTGGTCATACCGACATGGCCATTCGACATGTGGGGAGTAGACATCATTGGACCGTTCCCATTAGCCAAAGGGAGCAACAAATATGTAATTGTGGCAGTTGATTACTTCACCAAATGGGTAGAGGCGAAACCACTAGCAAAGATCACTTAAGAGAATGCCATCAACTTCATCCATGATTACATATGGTGTCATTTTGGCGTGCCGCACACTATAGTGACAGACAATGGCCTACAATTCTCTGATGCCTTCACCGAGGAGTTGAATAGGTTGGGAGTCAAACACAAAAAGTCGTCGGTCAGCCATCCTCAAGGCAATGGACAAGCCGAGGCCGCCAACAAACTCGTCTTAAGAGCACTCACAAAGAATTTGGAAGGCAGTCAAGGAAAGTGGCTGGACGAACTCCCCCTAGCTCTATGGGCCGTCCGTACAACCACTCGGGGGCCAACTGGGGAGACACCCTTTGCTATGACTTATGGTTCAGAAGCGATGGCACCAGCCGAGATGGCCTTGCCGAATTTCAGAGTAACCAACTATGACGAGGTCGTCAATGAGTACAACCGACTACTGGACCTAGACCTAGTCGACGAGAAAAG
Source organism: Campanula takesimana (assembly GCA_026119855.1). Lineage (NCBI taxonomy): Eukaryota > Viridiplantae > Streptophyta > Magnoliopsida > Asterales > Campanulaceae > Campanula > Campanula takesimana. The sequence goes on from JAOWBW010002370.1 coordinate 49,921, forward strand.
GCTGACCGCCTAACTCAGAATGATCAATTACAAGCAAAGAACCAAGGCCTACCATGACAGCAAGGTAAAAAAGAGAACCTTTGAAGTCGGTGACTGGGTACTCAGAAAAATTGAGTCGACACACTTGAAGTCACAACAGAATAAGCTCTAGCCTAACTGGGAAGGCCCTTACGTCATCACCCACATTATACGGGAAGGGACCTACATGCTCAAAACTCCGGAAGGAAAAGAGCTTAAACACCCATGGCATTCCGAGCACTTGAGAAAGTACTATCAGTAGCATCTCGGTTAGCTATTTATTCTTTTTATCAAATTTTCAGTTTTAGATTTCTATAGTTGATATCTAGTTGTCTTAGTTTGATTTTATCAATAAAATTTCCTTTATTTCATTTACATCAAGCTTTGATTATAGTGCATAACTCGGTCTTAGTGTTATTTACAACGCCGAGATCATCCAACGAAGTCGATGAGCACACTTAAAGCATGACTTCTAAAGCCTAGTTTCAATCACTAGCACCCTAACGAAGTTGACGAGCACACTTATGCATAACTTCTAAAGCCTAGTTCCAATAACTAGCAACCTAACGAAGTCGATGAGCATACTTAAAGCATGACTTCTAAAGCCTAGTTTCAATAGCTAGCACCCCAACGAAGTTGACGAGCACACTTATGCATAACTTCTAAAGCCTAGTTCTAACAACTAGCACCTAAGATGATCCTAACGGACAGACTTAACGTAGCAAAACCGAAGCAATAGACGTTCGACACGGCAATAACGGTGATCGACTACGGCCTACAGCCTAGCCCAAACCGGTTAACATGCATCATCGTTTCGGACTATTGACGCCTCAAATCGAGGAAAAGCAACTTGAACAAGACGGGATAAACACAAACCAAGGAATACAAATCCTTACAAACAATTAAGTGTTTATGCCCCCAACACTGGGCACGGGCAGACAAATCCTAAGGATTTCGAGTGTTAAAGCTCCCCCAGCAAACGCCAGGCCGAGCAAAATAAATACTAAAAAACATTGTTTTGGGGCCAAACCGGCCATCAGATACAAACAAAAACGAGGTTCAGGTCAGACTAATCAATGTCGGCGTCAGCCTCCTCTTCAACACTGGCAATCAGCTCGTCAAGATTCCCCTCCTCGACAGGCGGAGGCACCCACGGGGGTTACCCTCTTTTCGATCTCGGCTGTGGATCACCCTCAGGCCCTTGTCAGAAAACGGAATTAAGGAGTGGGCAGCCCGTGCCTCAACACCGTAAGCATCCTGGTTGTAGAGGCGGGCGAGCTTGTCAAGAGTTATATCAACTTCGGGGTCTATCCAGAGAAGGCGAGACAGATTAGACCAGGCATCATTGTAGGTAGTGCCGACTTCATCTTGAATGGCTGCCTTCATTGCCGCACCCTTCTTGAAAGCCTCCACCGCCCGAATCTCCCGACTCGGAATACTTTCCTCCAATTGGACCAGCCTCTCCCCCGCAGCATTTTTCTCTAACACAAGGCCCTCCGCTCGTTGACGTTCTCTCTCCAGATCGGCCCTCGCCACAACAGTCTCCTCCTTGGCTGTTCTCATCACCGTCTCGGCCCGACGAACCGTCTCATGAGCCTCCGCCGACTTATCAGCTGCCTTCTTCAACTCTTCTTCAAATGAAGCCTTCTCCTTCTCAAGGGCTTCTACTTTGGCCTTCAGCTCAGCATTGGAAACACGAAGAGGCTCGACCTCGTCCTCGCATTTCCTAGCGTTGCTTATGGCAAGCTGCATCAACGCGTATTCATGCTGGGCAATGGAGGCAAGCTACAAAGGAAAGATCAAGACGTCAAAAGCAGAGCATTTTAATCAACAAACAATGAAATACAAAGTACCTCACTGATAAGTAGGCCCTTACGGTTCCGAAGTTGTGTGGAGGTCGGACGGGTTTCCACCAATCTCTGAATAGTCCTTTGATTCATGGCCCTTTTTATGACGGCCGCACCGAGTTTGGGAGCAGGACCAGAGCGAATGGAATCATCAATATCTGGAATGATCACAATGTTGCCTAGAGCATGAGCCAGATCATTGATCTCGACCTCTGAAGGACCCGAAGCCGAGGCTGAGCCACGAATAGGAGTTCTCTTGGGTGGGGGTTCTAAATCGTCCTCACCTTCTGCTCTGGGCCTCTTATCCCGACGACCCGCCTGGTCGATTTCCTCCTCAACAAAACTTCGACTATGTTCCTGTGACTGATCAGCATTCTCCATCCCGGTTTCCTTTTCAAGAGTCTCGACCTCCACCTCTTCTCCGCCTGCTCCAACTTGAATGACCGGGGGGGCCGTGGGAATGTTGGCGACTCCTTGGGCCTGCAGTGCCTCCTGCCTGGATGCCATGTCGGCGTGGCGCTTTTCAATACCCTGGGTACGCGATAGTTGTTTTTTTCTTCTCGCCGCCATGGCGGGGTCAAGCTCCTCTTCTTCGATAATCTGGACATCCTCCATGGAAAGATCTGCACGAGAAGAGAGAGTTAAAAAGACGAATGGAAACAATCAAGGAAAACAAAAACACAAGCATGGAGAAGAAATTACATCCTATAATATCTCTGGCCTTGAGACACTTGTCGGCCTCGGCCTTGCACACAAAGCAATCAGAATAAAAGACGAGATCTGGGTGAACAACCCAATCCGGGAGTCGACGCCCCCTTTCCACTACAACTCTCGGCTTAACTCCACCAATCGGCCCCCTCATCAGACCGGCCTCTACGTGGAATTTGAAATCAATCTCGGTCCGGGACCAATCCAGAGTGGCAGTAGCAGCAAACAATTCCAACCTCTTTATCAAGGCGGCACTCCAATCTGGACGGTGAACCACCTTAGGCTTGACAGGATTGCGGTCCGGGCCTAAGAACTCCCAACCCTGACGGCTTTCCACTTTGATCACATGCTTATTCCAGCCCGTCACCTTATTCACGACACTCGAGATAGGAACCATGAGCTTGGGTTTGTTGGGCTCAGACTTGATGGTAATAGTTCTGGTGGAGGAATTGTACGACGATTGGAAGAAATGGAAAAAAGCGGACATGCACGGTTCAAAGCCGAGACCACGGCAAAGGATTATGAAGCCGGTAAGATACCTGACCGCGTTAGCACCCAGATGGGCCGGCACAATGTTCCATTCCTCAAGAAATTCATTAATGAAGGGGTCAAGGGGGAGCCGAAGCCCAAGCTGAAACTGTTTATAGAAAAAAGGGAGGAGGGCATCATCATAATAAAATTGTTTAACTTCGGCATCAGAGGAGAAGGGTCGGGCTTTGCTATAGAACAATTTGAACTCTCGTCTATCTACTCCAAAATTCTCGTAAAGGTCCCTAATCATAGCATCCCCACCAATAGGATGCTTAGGCCGACTTGACCCTGAGGGACCAGCCCCATCCCGACCTCTCCTAGAAGTCACAGCTTCATCATCAAACCGATCAATTATCCTCCCAGAAACACCTTCCTCGGCCATACCTGCAGCAACCAAGGGGTTAGAATCATCCCGTGATGAGGACGAGGTGACCTTCCCCCCCGATTCGACTACTGGGGCCAAGGAAGGACCCTCAAAACGGGATCGAAAGGCTGATTTATCTTTAACATAATGAAGAAAAATGTGGTCTATAACAGCGTCAAGGGTATTCAGGAGTATGACGCCATCAGCACAACCTGGAAGGGCCTTGGGGGCAAACAGACCTGAAGGATACTTTACATCGTCCCTAGGGGTCTTATTCAAAAACAATAAGTCACTAATTGCCATTAGTGACAACATTTTCCAAATTCCTTCTGACAACATATAAATCCTATTATTTCGCTCATAGAAACCAAACATAGCGTTGGGGTCAAGGTGAGGAATATCGGGCATATCAAGAGGAACAGCTAAAATTTTTCTAAAGACTACTCAGATACGGGAAATAAGAGCTTAAAAGCCCAAGAACCTCAACAATGGCGGAAAAAGGGAAAAGGGGCGAAGAAGTCAGAAGGATACCTTTGTCGGAAATTTGATCGGGCGAAAAGGTTTGGCCAACGGAGTAAATGAAGACGATCGGAGCCGAATGGAGAACTTTGCAACGGAAATCAGAAATGGTGAAGAACTCGCCGGAAAACGGAGGGACTGGTTTTCTTGGGAAAATTTGAAAATATGAAGCTGAGGGTTTTTTTGGATGTGTATATAAGACGGGTCGGATAGGGATGGTTTGGGCCAACCCGGCTATAACCCCCATGGGTTGCACGTACACCCATAAACTCATCATGACACGTAATTAATGGGATACGTTTTCGAGGCAAATGTCACATCACTGACACGCGCCGTACGAAGGGAAGGGCGAACGTTTGAAGTAACCGTCGTTTGGAAAACATGAACGGACTGCCAATGCAAGATTGACACATGTCAAGCCGAGATCTACAGCAAGAATGCCAGTCGGCTTCAAAAATCACAAACAGTTCAGACGCCTGGATCGACATTGAGGGGTTCGGCGCATAGGCGTAACTGACATCACAATTCGGGACCGACATCCTTAATGGTATAATGGGACGAGACCGAGATGAGAAAAGGTCAGGATGGGTCGATGTCAGGCGATGATTGAAGTTATGGTTGAACGACAGATGCAAATGCCTTCCATGCCGACATGTCAACTAAGATCAGATGGTCTGCATTGGTTTATAGCGACATCATGTAAAAGGTAGTGGTAATGGAAAAATTCAAGGTCATGCGAAACGCAAGGAGTTCAAAATATGAAATCAAATCAAAATCGAAGTAAAGATGGCAAAGGATTAAACCCCAGAATATGTATTTAGCAAAAAGACCCCCACAACAAGGTCGGGGGCCTGACCTATACATGAGAAATCTATTACTAAGTCATCCTAATTAAAGATTCAAGAAAAATCATAATCTTGATCTTGGTCTGCATCATCCTCCTCCTATTCAACGTCTCCATCATACCCATATTCATCAATAATGATGGGTTCAGGATCATCCTCACTATCATCTTCATCATCATCCTCGACCTCATCCTCTGACTCTTCTGCACTAGAGTCGCCGGATAATTCATCAGCCAGGTCCGGCTCCGAGTATTCACCATTGCTATCGGATGGTGACTCTTCCGCCGGAAAAGATGAACGTATCTTGTTTGGGAACATTGAATCGTCGCTGCTCGAGGAATCATGATAAACTTGACGTTCTGATTCGGTACTCACTTCTTCCGAAAACGCGTCATCGTATTTCCTCTTCGGAGCCATCTCTGAATTTTCGAGAAATTTAGAATATTCTTGAAAAGCCTTTGAAAAATTCTAGAAAGTGGAAGTGATATAAAAAACCAATTTGCGGATTGTCTATTTATATCTCCAAAATATAAAGGGGTGGAGTATTTATACCCCTCCTAATGATGGTGCAATTAATGAAGTGTTCCTTTTCCAAGAAGAACAATGATTTCATTTGTAAGAAAATCAGCATGACGTCAGGAAATCTAAACCCTTGGGGATAGTGGTTGTTGGCTGTCAAATCAGATTAAATGAAGTGGCAGAGCAAGTACAAAAGCAGTTCCTACTCGGCATGCCGAGATAGAAACTCGGGGGCCACTGAACGACATAAACCGACCTGGTTAAATGGGGCCCATAAACTCTAGGCCCATAAACAATAAGGCCCATCTTCTCATAGGCCGACATCAGTAAGGCCGAGCAGGCAGTCCTTGCCTGGGCCAAGTCCGAGAAAGCCTAATCCCTAGCCGGCCTCTATGACGAGCCGAGTTAGATGACGGGCCGACTTACATCGTAAACTTCCCATTATCGTTGGGAAACCTCTTACAGAGTTATACTACAACTCTAAAATTAAGAGTCCTTATCTGAACCAAGATAACTCTCATACCAGATAACAGGATATCATCCATCCTTATCAGGAGTCTATCTCCAAGGAATATGAGTCCTACATCACCACGGGCTTCCTGGCTTTCCTAGCAAGTCAGAACTCATACACCCACGCCTATATAAACAGGCCCTATACACAGGAAACGGGTAACGAACTTTTGGCTCTAATCTAGTCAATTGATTTCTCTATTTCTAATCACCCATATCCTTATTCTTACACCGGAGGGCCTTCGCCGGTGAAGCCCCGGTGTAGTTTACGTTTATTTTGTGTGTGCAGATCCGGCTATCAAGAACTGTCGCTGGGATTATCCGAACCGCTAGACGAAGGCTGATCCAACAAGATTTTGGCGTCATCAATATATATTCCCTCCGTCCCACCTCACTTGGCACCTAAGAGGTGGGCACAATAACTAAGAAAAAAGAATTAAATAAGGAAAATGTGTGGTAGAAAATGAAGAGAGAGAATAAGTGGGATAAATCAGTTAAATAAATTGAGTGGTTGAAAATGAAAAAAAGAGAATGAGTGGTGGGTTAGAGTGAATATAAAATTATAAAAAGTATGCTATTTTGGGAAGTGTCAAGTGAGCTGGGACGAACCAAAATGAAAATAAGTGTCAAGTGAGACTACTTCAATTTTTTGTTTGGTGGGTAGACGGCATAGCCGGGGATGAATTTGAGATCGTAAGTGTCTACGAAGATTCTAGAGCTTGCAGTGGCAGTGGCAGAGGCGGTGGTTGAGGCAAGGAAATTGGATCCATCGATAATTAGCTGAGATGGGTTGAGCTCAGAGATAATAAATTTAAGCCAGGATGGTATTGTAAATGGTTAATGTTTTCTTGAGCTTGATCCATAACTTCTTCGAGGTGTTCAAGCTTCTGAGCTACTGGGTCCATGTTCGATGATCGGACTTTATATCCGCTTAAGAGCTTGTCATCGTCGGCGTTCTAGGGTCCATGGAAATTATAATCCCGCTTCATTTTTTTAGGTATTGAAATTGGATTAGATTTGTTAGGATTGGAGTCCTAAATTATGAGGAAGAAAAGGAGTCTAAGTCGGGGGAGTTGGTGGAGATCAAAAAGGGTTCAAACCGGAGGAGGAGTTCCTGGCGGAGGAGCAGGCGGGCGCTTGCCCTGGACCAGGCGGGCGCTCATATGGACAGTGTGTTGATCTGCCTGGGGGAATAAATTCGAGCGGGCGCTCGCCTAGACCCAAGCGAGCGCTTGGTATGCGGCTGGGCTGATTTGTTTCCTAATTTGATACAATCTCTCCTTAATATGATTTAAATCTTCCTTGTACTGCTATATAAGCATAGTCACGACCTAGGACACATTGTAGCAACATATTAGAAGGTGTTTAATAATATATTGACTTGGCAATTGCCCCCGGACGTAGTTCATGTGTTGAACGAACCGGGTAAACAATTCTTGTGTTCTTGTGTGTGTGATTCTTCCATTATTGTGCTTGTGGGTTTGTGTTCTTGATCTAGATTGCAACGGGGTACCACTAAATTCCCAACAACTGGTATCAAGAGCTTTGGTTAGGAGGATTCAAAGTTTCATTAGTTGATTAATTTTGAATCACGTTCTTGGGGACTTTGTGAAGCAATCAAGATGAAGAACTCAATCGATAAATTCAACGGTGTGAATTTCACGTTTTGGAGGACAAGGGTTGAAGATTACCTTTATTGTAAGGATCTTCATAAACCCTTAGGAGCAAAACCCAAAGACATGTCACAAGGGGATTGGGAGACGTTAGATCGGAAGGCGTTGGGAGCGGTGAGGAGCGCTCTAACCGACGACGTTGCACGAAACGAAATGGAGGCCAAGACAACGGTGGGGTTGCTACAGATGCTGTCAGACATGTATGAGAAGCCGTATAATATCAATAAGGTGCATTTGATAAAGAGGTTTGCGAATACGAAGATGTCAGAGGGGCAGACAGCAGCAAATCATATCGGCAGTTTCAAAGGTATGGTGGACCAATTGAAAAGTGTTGATATTACTTTCTCCGATGAAGTGTTAGCATGTTTTCTACTAAAATCGTTGCCTGATAGTTAGGAGGTAACTGTCACAACGATTAGTACGTCGAAAACACCATTAGTGTATACGGAGGTTCGAGATCTCATCCTTCAAGAGGAGTTGAGAAAGAAAGAGAGAAAGGGAGAATCCTCCGCAGATGGGGCTGCACTTAGGGTGGAGAGAAATAAGGGAAGGGGAGGACCGAAAAAGGGGAAAAAGCCGGTCAAGTGCTACAATTGTGGCACGATGTGTCATATCAGTTATGACTGTCTGGATAAGGATGGTGATGCGCACGTGGTGGATGATGGAGATGTATTAATCCTAGGAGAAGAGCAGTCAGGTGAAGATTGGGTGTTGGATTCTGGAGCTTCTTATCATGTTAGTGGGGATGCAGAAACAATGGAGCGGTATAAAACTAGAGATTTTGGGGTGGTCTATCTTGGTGGTGATCAACCTTTGAAGATCAAAGGTAAAGGGGATGTGTTGATGAAGACACCTAACGGGGCTGTTTTACAATTGCACGATGTGATGCATGTTCTAGACTTGAGGAGGAGGGTGATTTCTGTTGGACAACTTGATGATGAAGGGTATGGTGTGACCTTCATGGGTGGGTCTTGGGAAATCACAAAACGAGCTAAGGTGATAGCTCATGGGGTCAAGGAGAAGATGTTTCACTCTAGCTACAATGTCGACATTCGCTCGGGTGGGAGCAAGAGGCTAAAGAACCGGCCTATTGGTGTAGAAAGGAGAGACATCAAGAAACGGTATGTTAGGGGGGAGAAGGACACAAAGTTGATCAACGCGGTGTGGAAGTCCAAGTGCCCTAACAGAGAGCGTGTTCAGACCAAGAGAAGACGATGCAAGAAACAAGGTGTGTTCATGTTTCAAGGGGAAGCATTGCGAGGAAGGTGGGTCTGGAGGGAGAAGGCGAAGTTAGACTTGCGGAGAGAAATCAAGGTAGAAGCTGATTTGGGGAGGCGAGAACTATCTAACACAGAGGGGTTGAAACGTCGCTTGGTTTCAACTCGTCTCAGTACTTGAACGGGAGGCTCGGTAATGTCAAGCCAATATGGGGGGTAAAATGTGTTCAAATGTGTTTATTCCGTGGTGGGAGTTGATGGGTGTTTCTATGCTTATGAGTTTAGTCTCCAGGTGGGAGATTGTTAGGATTGGAGTCCGAAACTATGAGGAAGAAAAGGAGTCTAAGTCGGGGGAGTTGGTGGAGATCAAAAAGGGTTCAAACCGGAGGAGGAGTTCCTGGCGGAGGAGCAGGCGGGCGCTTGCCCTGGACCAGGCGGGCGCTCATATGGACAGTGCGTTGATCCGCTTGGGGGAAATAATTCGAGCAGGCGCTCGCCTAGACCCAAGCGGGCGCTTGGTATACAGCTGGGCTGATTTGTTTCCTAATTTGATACAATCTATCCTTAATATGATTTAAATCTTCCTTGTACTGCTATATTAGCATAGTCACGACCTAGGACACATTGTAGCAACATATTAGAAGGTGTTTAATAATATATTGACTTGGCAATTGCCCCCGGACGTAGTTCATGTGTTGAACGAACCGGGTAAACAATTCTTGTGTTCTTGTGTGTGTGATTCTTCCATTATTGTGCTTGTGGGTTTGTTTTCTTGATCTAGATTGCAACGGGGTACCACTAAATTCCCAACAACTGGTATCAAGAGCTTTGGTTAGGAGGATTCAAAGTTTCATTAGTTGATTAATTTTGAATCACGTTCTTGGGGACTTTGTGAAGCAATCAAGATGAAGAACTCAATCGAGAAATTCAACGGTGTGAATTTCACGTTTTGGAGGACAAGGGTTGAAGATTACCTTTATTGTAAGGATCTTCATAAACCCTTAGGAGCAAAACCCGAAGACATGTCACAAGGGGATTGGGAGACGTTAGATCGGAAGGCGTTGGGAGCGGTGAGGAGCGCTCTAACCGACGACGTTGCACGAAACGAAATGGAGGCCAAGACAATGGTGGGGTTGCTACAGATGCTGTCAGACATGTATGAGAAGCCGTATAATATCAATAAGGTGCATTTGATAAAGAGGTTTGCGAATACGAAGATGTCAGAGGGGCAGACAGCAGCAAGTCATATCGGCAGTTTCAAAGGTATGGTGGACCAATTGAAAAGTGTTGATATTACTTTCTCCGATGAAGTGTTAGCATGTTTTCTACTAAAATCGTTGCCTGATAGTTAGGAGGTAACTGTCACAACGATCAGTACGTCGAAAACACCATTAGTGTATACGGAGGTTCGAGATCTCATCCTTCAAGAGGAGTTGAGAAGGAAAGAGAGAAAGGGAGAATCCTCCGCAGATGGGGCTGCACTTAGGGTGGAGAGAAATAAGGGAAGGGGAGGACCGAAAAAGGGGAAAAAGCCGGTCAAGTGCTACAATTGTGGCACGATGGGTCATATCAGTTATGACTGTCTGGATAAGGATGGTGATGCGCACGTGGTGGATGATGGAGATGTATTAATCCTAGGAGAGGAGCAGTCAGGTGAAGATTGGGTGTTGGATTCTGGAGCTTCTTATCATGTTAGTGGGGATGCAGAAACAATTGAGCGGTATAAAACTAGAGATTTTGGGGTTGTCTATCTTGGTGATGATCAACCTTTGAAGATCAAAGGTAAAGGGGATGTGTTGATGAAGACACCTAACGGGGCTGTTTTACAATTGCACGATGTGATGCATGTTCTGGACTTGAGGAGGAGGGTGATTTCTGTTGGACAACTTGATGATGAAGGGTATGGTGTGACCTTCATGGGTGGGTCTTGGGAAATCACAAAACGAGCTAAGGTGATAGCTCATGGGGTCAAGGAGAAGATGTTTCACTCTACCTACAATGTCGACATTCGCTCGGGTGGGAGCAAGAGGCTAAAGAACCGGCCTATTGTGTAGAAAGGAGAGACATCAAGAAACGGTATGTTAGGGGGGAGAAGGACACAAAGTTGATCAACGCGGTGTGGAAGTCCAAGTGCCCTAACAGAGAGCGTGTTCAGACCAAGACAAGACAATGCAAGAAACAAGGTGTGTCCATGTTTCAAGGGGAAGCATTGCGAGGAAGGTGGGTCTGGAGGGAGAAGGCGAAGTTAGACTTGCGGAGAGAAATCAAGGTAGAAGCTGATTTGGGGAGGCAAGAATTATCTAACACGGAGGGGTTGAAACGTCGCTTGGTTTCAACTCGCCTTAGTACTTGAGCGGGAGTTGATGGGTGTTTCTATGCTTATGAGTTTAGTCTCCATGTGGGAGATTGTTAGGATTAGAGTCCGAAACTATGAGGAAGAAAAGGAGTCTAAGTCGGGGGAGTTGGTGGAGATCAAAAAGGGTTCAAACCGGAGGAGGAGTTCCTGGCGGAGGAGCAGGCGGGCGCTTGCCCTGGACCAGGCGGGTGCTCATATGGACAGTGAGTTGATCCGCCTGGGGGAATTAATTCGAGCGGGCGCTCGCCTAGACCCAAGCGGGCGCTTGGTATGCAGCTGGGCTGATTTGTTTCCTAATTTGATACAATCTCTCCTTAATATGATTTAAATCTTCCTTGTACTGCTATATAAGCATAGTCACGACCTAGGACACATTGTAGCAACATATTAGAAGGTGTTTAATAATATATTGACTTGGCAATTGCCCCCGAACGTAGTTCATGTGTTGAACGAACCGGGTAAACAATTCTTGTGTTCTTGTGTGTGTGATTCTTCCATTATTGTGCTTGTGGGTTTGTGTTCTTGATCTAGATTGCAACGGGGTACCACTAAATTCCCAACAAGATTGAGATATAGAAATGAAATTGGGAAGGGGTTAACTTATGGGGTGGTTTAATTTTAAGGACAAACATGTCATTTGAATACTTAATCAAGCGAGATGGGACTCTATTTAGTTATAGGGGGTAATTTGAATATTTTTGTAATAAAATCTGTTAAATTACTAACCCCGTTAACATTCATTGACACTCATTAACGATTTTGGTTACTTTTGTTAATTTATCAATAGTATGCATGTTAGTTTTGTTGTTTCGGTAATACAAAAGTCAAAGTAAAAAATCTAAAATAATACGCGGGTAAATTTGGTACTTTACTCATTTTTTTTGGTAAACGACAAATTGGGGTAACGTACTATTGAGTTTTTTGCAATTAATGGAACATACTAAGAATTGACATCTTAATGTAATGTACTTTACCATCTCATTTCATATTATGCAACGTATCTTAACGACAAAAGATAACTAAAATGTTAACAAAATAAGAAAAAAACTAACATCCGTTAAATATATTTAACATTCGTTAACTTATTGAATAAATTTGTTAGATTTTTTCCTTACCCCTCACACTCCTCCACCCAGCACCCATTTCCACCATAAATAAAAATAAAAAAATAATAAAAATGCCCCAATTCAAGACCAAACTCGTTTTTCTCTCAAAATCCCTCAATCATATCCCTAAATCGAAATCTTAATATGTTTCTCTATCTCCTCTGATCGGGACTCCACAAACACAAATCTCTTCCATCGCCTAGACATTCGATTTAGGGATTGATTTCAAGTTCTTGGGAATTTGAATCGGAAAATTGCCAGATTCTAGGGTTTGCTATTTTTCTTTTTCTTTTTTCTTTTTTCTTTTTTTTTTTCAATTTTTGGGTCAGTTTCTGTGTTCGTTTTATTCTCAGGTTCAATTTTATGTTTGATTTCAATTTCTTGGGTTTGCATTTCTGGTTCAATTCGAAAATTGCTCGATATGAGTTCAATTTTGAATTTTTTTAGTGGAATTTTTGAGTTTGAATTTGGTGTACAGTCACCATTATGTTTGATTTGAAATTGGGAAAAATAGGAAGGAAGATGAACGGGCTACTAATTAATTCTAACAATTGTTTTTTTCTTTAACAAGTTGGTTCATTACGTTATTGAAATTTAACGTCATCCAACTTGGTTACCTTATTTGGCACGAGACTCAAAAGTACGTTACATTTTGTTGTCAATTCATAGTATATTACCTTGAGTGCAAACGAAGAGTCGAGATCTCATGTACCACTCTTGTGTGCCACTCCATGCACCACGTGTAATCCAACCGTTCACATGCAGTGACGGATCTTGGATTTCTAAACACCGGGTGCACAATTTACACTACATAACTTTGAATTAAAAAAAAAAAATCGAAACGCAAGTACATTACAATTCATAATTTCAAATACAATTGTCTCATAAAAAGAAAACAATACAGCTTTCTAAATTAAATTTGTCCCTTACGCGTTTTCATACCTTGAAAACGTTTAATAACATCCTCCTCCTTAACTTCTCTAAGCAAATCTTTTTCAATGAAACATAAAAGACAATCATTCAAAAATTGGTGCATGATGCTGCCAAAAACGTGTCAGATCAGCCCTCCGTCTAGCGGTTTGGATAAATCCAGCAATGAGATCTCCCCGTTCGGATCTGCGCACAAAGAACAAAAGTGAACTACGCCGGGGCTTTACCGGCAAAGGCCCTCCGGCGTGAGAGTAAGAAATACGGGTGATATGAAATAGAGAAATCAATTGACTAGTTTGGAGCCAAAGAGTTCATTACCCATCTCCTGTCGTGAGGACCTATTTTTATAGGCGCGGGTGAATGAGTCCTAGCTTGTTAAAGAAGCTAGGATGCCCGTGCTGATGTAGGACTCGCATTCCTTGGAGATAGACTCCGGATAAGGATGGATGATGTCCTGTTATCTTGTATAAGAGATATCCTTGTTTAGATAAGGATATTCACTGTTAGAGTTGTAATCAAACTCTGTAAGTGGACTCCCCGTGAGTAAGGAAGATTCTCGGTGTATGTCGGCCCGTCATCCAACTCGGCTTGCCCTGGAGGCCGGCTAAGGATTGGGCCTCTTGAACTCGGCCTAGGCAAGGGCTGCCAGTTTGGCCTGATGTATCTCGGCATATAAGATTGTGGGCCTCTTTGGATGGGCCTTAAGGTATATGAGCCTAGAGTTTATGGGTCCCATTTAACCAAGTCGGTTTATGTCGTTCAGTGGCCCCAAGTTTCTATCTCGGCATGCCGAGTAGGAACTGTGCCCCTTGTACTTGCTTCGTACTTCATTTATGTTGATTTGACCTGCAGCCGCCAAAAATCCTCTTTTGCTTAGATTTGCTGACATCACTGTAGATTTGATACAGGTGGAATCATTGCTCTTCTTGGAAATCGAAGGCTCCATTAATTGCACTCCAATTATGAGTAGCATTGATAAACTCCCCACCCCCTCATATTCTAGGGGTATAAATAGACGATATGTCTGTTGGTATCTTCTATCTTACCTTTACCTTACAGAATTCTCCAAGAACATCCCAAATTTCACGAAGAATTCAAAGATGGCTCCAAAGAGGAAATACGACGATGCATTCCCGGAAGAAGTGAGTACAGAATCAGAAGACCAGGCTGAGAACTATGATTCTTGGAGCAGCGATGGTTCAATGTTTCCATCCAAGAAACGCTCATCTTTTCCGGCGGAAGAATCACCGTCCGATAGTAATGGCGAATACTCGGAGCCGGACCCTGTTGATGAATTCTCCGATGACTCTAATGCAGAAGAGTCAGAGGATGAGGATGATGATGAAGATGATAGTGAGGATGATCCTGAACCCATCATTATCGATGAATATGGGTATGATGGAGACGTGGAGTGGGAGGAGGATGATGAAGATCAAGATCAAGATTATGATATTTCTTGAATCCTTTAGTTAGCATGATTCAGTAGTAGTTTCTTTTTGTATAGGCCAGGGTCCTTTCTATTATATATATATATATAGTGGGATTTTACCCTTTGTCACCTTGGCTCTGGTTGTGATTTGATTTCATAGCTTGAACTCCTTGCATCTCGCATGACCTTGAATTTTTTCTCGTTAACACTACCTTTTTCATGATGTCGCCTTAAATTAATGCCGATCATCTGATCTTTGTTGACATGTCGGCATGGAAGGCATTTGTATCTGTCGTCAGGGATGTCGGTCCATATCCGAGGTGTCGGTTACGCCCATGCGAACTCTTCAATGTCAACCCAGCCATCCGAAATGTTTGTTTTTCGAAGCCGACTGGCATTTCTGCTGTAGGTCTCGGCTTGTCACGTGTCGATCTAGCATTGGCAGTCTGTTCGTGCTTTCCAAACGGCGGTTGGGTCACTTCAATCGTTTGTCCTCCCCTTATCTTGATTGGTGCACGTGTCCTGATGATGGGACATTCACCTCGAAAACGTGGCCTATTAAATGTGAGTCATGATGGGTTAGTGGGTGTCCGTGCAGCCCATGGGTCGCGGGCCAGAACCGGGCCAAACCCGGATTCATAATTTTCGACCCATCTATATACACTCCAAAATAAACCCTTGAAAATATCCCATTTTCAAATTCCTTGCCCGCACAGTGTACCTGCCGCCGGTGAATCAACCGATAACTCCGTTCTTGAAGCGACTCCCCTCAATCTGCTTCGATCAAAGTGTTTAAGGCGGCCTCTCGACTAGCTTCCTCCGATCCCTTTTCATTTTTAAGGTACTTTTCACCCTTACTTTTGTCGATTTTCCGTAGCTGGGGTTCCGGGCCTTTCTTTGAGGGTTTTATTGCTTCGCCCGCTATTGCTCCTATTTAGCTATATTTTTTGAACTTTCATTTCCTTCTAATGTCTGGTCCTCCGATTTCGGGTGAAAATCCCTTGTATGGTTTGTATCAAAGAAACAATAGGATTTATATTAAATCAAATGGGCATTGGAATATATTGTCGTTATTGGCTGTGGGAGATATCCTGTATTCGAGGGGGTCACCTAGGGAAGATCTGAGATATCCGTCCGGACTCTATGCCCCGAGAGTTAGAGAGGATGATGATGCCGATATGATTGTCTTTGATAATAAGGATAAGGTCCTTGACCATATTTATTTATTCTATGTAAAAGACAAGTCCTTGATTCGATCTCGTCTTGAGGGTGCAACCTCCTCGGTCCCAGTAGTCGATTCGGGGGAATATGGACTTATCAAGGTTTCTCGATGAGTCTAACCCCTCTTCTTATTCTACAGGTATGGCCGGGGAGAGCACTTCTGATAGGATAGTGGACCGCTTTGATGCCGATGTTTCCAGGCCGCGACGTGGTGCCAGTGTTAGGACGACTAGTAAGAAAAAGGGGAAGTCGGGTCCCGTTGTAGATAAACACCCCAACTCGGGTGAGGAAATGATTGAGGCCCTCTTTTCTCGGTACGGAGTAGACCGCGAGGAGTATCGTTTGTACTATAGCAAAGCCATTCCTCTAGACACAGATGAGAAAATCCACAACTTTTATTACGACCAGGCTGTCGTTTCGTTCTTCTTTAAACAATTCCAGCTAGGCTTACGGCTCCCTCTTGAACCATTCATTAACGAATTTATGGAGTCATGGGAACTGATGCCGGCTCATATTGGTGCTAATGCGGTCAGGTACCTGGTTAGTTTCATTGTCTTGTGTCGTAGTCTTAATTTCGAGTCGTGTATGTCCACTTTCGATCACTTCTTTAATGTGAGTTATAACAAGACTATGAGGACTCTGACCATCAAGTCCGATCCTTCTAAACCCAAGATCATCACCCCTATCGCTGGTACTGTCAGCAAGGTGTCGGGGTGGAATTCCCATGTAATTAAGGTTGAGTCCCTATCCGTCCGGACTCTATGCCCCGAGAGTTAGAGAGTATGATGATGCCGATATGATTGTCTTTGATAATAAGGATAAGGTCCTTGACCATATTTATTTATTCTATGTAAAAGACAAGTCCTTGATTCGATCTCGTCTTGAGGGTGCAACCTCCTCGGTCCTAGTAGTCGATTCGGGGGGAATATGGCCTTATCAAGGTTTCTCGATGAGTCTAACCCCTCTGCTTCTTATACAGGTATGGCCGGGGAGAGCACTTCTGATAGGATAGTGGACCGCTTTGATGCCGGTGTTTCCAGGACGCGACGTGGTGCCAGTGTTAGGACGACTAGTAAGAAAAAGGGGAGGTCAGGTCCCGTTGTAGATAAACACCCCAAATCGGGTGAGGAAATGATTGAGGCCCTCTTTTCTCGGTACGGAGTAGACCGCGAGGAGTATCGTTTGTACTATAGCAAATCCATTCCTCTAGACACAGATGAGAAAATCCACAACTTTTATTACGACCAGGCTGTCGTTTCGTTCTTCTTTAAACAATTCCAGCTAGGCTTACGGCTCCCTCTTGACCCATTCATTAACGAATTTCTGGAGTCATGGGAACTGATGCCGGCTCATATTGGTGCTAATGCGGTCAGGTACCTGGTTAGTTTCATTGTCGTGTGTCGTAGTCTTAATTTCGAGCCGTGTATGTCCACTTTCGATCACTTCTTTAATGTGAGTTATAACAAGACTACGAGGACTCTGACCATCAAGTCCGATCCTTCCAAACTCAAGATCATCACCCCTATCTCTGGTACTGTCAGCAAGGTGTCGGGGTAGAATTCCCATGTAATTAAGGTTGAGTCCCTATCCGTCCGGACTCTATGCCCTGAGAGTTAGAGAGGATGATGATGCCGATATGATTGTCTTTGATAATAAGGATAAGGTCCTTGACCATATTTATTTATTCTATGTAAAAGACAAGTCCTTGATTCGATCTCGTCTTGAGGGTGCAACCTCCTCGGTCCCAGTAGTCGATTCGGGGGGAATATGGCCTTATCAAGGTTTCTCGATGAGTCTAACCCATCTGCTTCTTATACAGGTATGGCCGGGGAGAGCACTTCTGATAGGATAGTGGACCGCTTTGATGCCGGTGTTTTCAGGCCGCGACGTGGTGCCAGTGTTAGGACGACTAGTAAGAAAAAGGGGAAGTCGGGTCCCGTTGTAGATAAACACCCCAAATCGGGTGAGGAAATGATTGAGGTCCTCTTTTATCGGTACGGAGTAGACCGCGAGGAGTATCGTTTGTACTATAGCAAAGCCATTCCTCTAGACACAGATGAGAAAATCCACAACTTTTATTATGACCAGGCTGTCGTTTCGTTCTTCTTTAAACAATTCCAGCTAGGCTTACGGCTCCCTCTTGACCCATTCATTAACGAATTTCTGGAGTCATGGAACTGATGCCGGCTCATATTGGTGCTAATGCGGTCAGGTACCTGGTTAGTTTCATTGTCTTGTGTCGTAGTCTTAATTTCGAGCCGTGTATGTCCACTTTCGATCACTTCTTTAATGTGAGTTATAACAAGACTACGAGGACTCTGACCATCAAGTCCGATCCTTCCAAACCCAAGATCATCACCCCTATCTCTGGTACTGTCAGCAGGGTGTCGGGGTGGAATTCCCATGTAATTAAGGTTGAGTCCCGTTTTGGTTAGGAGTTCGCCGTTCCCGAATACGCGACATCTCGTCCTCAAAAAGTCCACAAGCCTGAATGGAGTGACAAGTTGATCGCTAAACTTGAGGAGTTCGCCAATCTGGGCACTTTGGATTGGAACGAATTGGAGAAGGATCCGCGCTATTATGTTCAAGCCGGGTTGATGAGGGGTCCCCTTGACGGTGTCGTCCCCAAGGTTAATGTTTTGAGGGGGAATAGGTTCCCAGATTGGATCGTCCACCCCAATTTTGTTTTCCTTCATGAATGTGTTCGTTGCCAAGAGCAGAACAACATTTGTCTTAAAACTGAAGACACTATAGGATGTAATTATCTAACCTTGTCTTTTTCCCCTTATCTTTGCCTCGTCTCGGTCTAATCTTTATTTTATTTTTTTTATCAGTTTTGACTATGGAGCAAGTTGCCGAGATCGAGATGGAGGAACTTGACCCCGTCCAAGCGGCTAGGTTGAAGAAGCAAAGGTCTAAAGATGCTACCTTAGAAAAGCGTCATGACGATATGGAAGCTAGGCAGACTTTACTTCAGAACAAGGATGATTCCGCGGTGCCAATGTTAGACCGCTCCGCGGGGGAAGTTGGGGATGGGGCCGACGTGGTGGCCCCCGAGACCGAAGAGGCTGCTCTCGATAGTCAGTCCCAGAGTCAAGGCCAGGATACGCACGTTATGATCGAGGCGGATAGTGGGGGAGTTCATCACGGTCAGAAAAGATCCAGGGAGGAGGTTAGGGAGGTTCGAGCTCCTCAAAAAGGCAACTCCCTCTGCTCATGATTCTGCTTTTAGCCCGGTCTTGCCTGATGATGAGGTTAAGAGCTGGGTAGAGAGGTTTGGCGGTGTCCCTATTTTGTCGGGATTGGACGTATCGGTTCGTTCGGGCCTTTGCCTTGAAGAAGGGCGGTCCTGTGATAAAGCGGGCCATGAATGTCGATACAATCGAACAATTGGTTGCCGAGAAACCCACGTCCCAGCAAATGTTGAACTGCAAAGGCTTACTCCTTAGCGAGGTAAGGCTCTTGGTTATCCTATTCTCCTTCTGCCTTTGTAATTACTCATTTCCTCTTTCTTCTTTGTAGCTTGCCTCCCTTGCCCAAACCGATTATACCATGTATCAGCACGCTTACGAGTCTTTAAAGGAGACAGAGGCCTAGGTGGCTAGACTTAAAGGTTCCGTTGACGGTCTTACCGATAAGGTAATTGGCCTAGAGAAAGAAAAATCTTTTCTTGACGCGTCGCGGCGTCAATCTCAGGAAGAAGTCTCAAAGCTGAAGGAGTCTCTGCTAGCCGCGAAAAATGAGCTTGAGGACAAGAGTAAGCGTGTCGAGACATTGGCGGGAGAAAAGGCCACCGTTAAGGGGAAGCTTGCTTTGTTGGAGGACCAGTATGCTCGTCTGGAGGAGAGCGTGGTGAGCAAAGAGAAGGCAGCTATTGAGGCATACAAGAGTGGTCCCCAATTCAGGGCGGACCTGAGTGATAGAGTCGGCACGATGTACAATGACGCCTGGTCAAATTTAACCCGTCTCCTTTACATCGATCCCGAAGTTGATGTACCATTGGAGAAGTGTGCTCGTCTTTACCTTCAGGATACCTATAGTATTGAGGCTCCGGCCGCGCATTCTCTCATTCCATTCTCCGAAGGAAGTCTCAGGGTTATTAAGGCGATGGATCGTAAGTCCAACAGGCCCGTATGGGAACCTCCAGAGCTGGCGCCTGATAACTTTGAGAAGTTGCTGGAGCGAACTGAGGACGAGGCCCGTGCCGGTGTGGATTAATCTATCACGACTTTATGTTTGTCGGGTTGTAAAGCCGGTTTGGCTTGGAACAGTTTTTTTAAGTATTTGTCTCACTCCGCCCAGCGTCCTCTGGGGGAGTTTTAAACACTATTTGTTTGTCCAAGTATTCGTATGCCTGGACCCAGTGTTGACTGGGGGGCGTAAACACTTTATTTGTAAGGACTTGTGAACCTCGGTTTGAGGCGTTTATCCCTTGTTTCCTTAACCTGTTTAGTTAAGTGTTATCTCGTTATCTGTTCATGTTATTTTATCTCGGTTTGAGATGTCTCAACAGTCTGAAGTGACGAGATGTGATAGCCGGTTCAGGCTATGCTGCCGGCCGTGGTCGGCCACCGTTCTAGGCCGTTACGAGTGTTAAATGCTCGATTTTGCAAGGACTAACTCATGGCTAGTCTCAAATTGTCATGGGGACTAGATGTAATAATCTTAACCCAAGTTTGGGAGCACTGGCCGGCAGAATTAGGTTTTAAATGTAGCCGAGGTTGGCTATGTTTGTAGGCCGTGGTTGTTCACCGTTATGGCCATGACAAGCGTTGGGAGCTCGGTTTGTAAAAACTAATTCGTGGTTAGTCTCAAATTGTCGTGGGGACTAGATGTATTAATCTTAACCCAAATTTGAGAGCACTAACTGACAGAATTAGGTTTTATTGTTTTGAATCATGACGTTTAAGTCTTAGCTCGGAATGACGATCTCGGCATTGCTGAGTAATGCCTGGATTGTGCTCAAGAGTCAGATTTGTAAAAAAGGAAAACTTTTATTGATAATAGTAAAGGAATTTGTAAATGCTATGAACTAGAGACTGTAAATCTAATCTAGAAAGCATAGAGATAGGTAGGGTGCCGAGGATCTACTGATAGTATTTCCTCAAGTGTTCCGAGTGCCATGGGTGTTTAAGCTCTTTTCCTTCTGGAGTTTTGAGCATGTAGGTTCCTTCTCTGATAATGTGAGTAACAATGTAAGGACCTTCCCAATTTGGAGAGAGTTTATTTTGTTGGGCCTTCAAATGTGTCGACTCGATCTTTCTGAGTACCCAATCACCAACTTCAAAAACTCTTTTCTTTACCTTGCTGTCATGGTAGGCCTTGGTCCTCTACTTATAGTTTATCATTCTGAGTTGAGCCGTCAGCCTTTTTGCTTCAACTAGGTCTAGATCTAGGAGTCGGTTATATTCATTGACCACCTCGTCATAATTGGACACCCTGAAGGTAGGTAGGGCCATCTCGGCTGGAGCCATAGCTTCTGATCCGTAAGTTAACGCAAAGGGAGTCTCCCCAGTCGGCCCTCGAGTGGTTGTGCGAACTGCCCATAAAGCAAGGCGAAGGTCATCCAGCCACTTTCCTTGACTTCCTTCTAAGCTCTTGGTTAGGGCTTTCAGTATTAATTTGTTTGCTGCCTTGGCTTGTCCATTGCCTTGAGGATGACTGACTGATGACTTTCTGTGCTTGACCCCTAGTCTGTTTAATTCTTCGGTGAAGGCGTCAGAGAACTGGAGTCCGTTGTCGGTCACGATGGAATGTGGGACACCGAACCGACACCATATATAGTCATGGATGAAGTTGATGGCGTTCTCCTCTGTGATTTTAGCCAAAGGCTTAGCCTCCACCCACTTGGTGAAGTAGTCCACCGCTACAATTACGAACTTGTTGCTTCCCTTTGCCAGGGGAATGGTCCAATGATATCGACTCCCCACATTTCAAACGGCCATGTCGGTATGATAAGACTTTGTTCTACTGGTGGCACCTTTGGCAGGTCCGAGAAGCGCTGGCATTTGTCGCACTTTTTTACGTAGGCTTGGGCTTCTTCTCTTAAGTTAGGCCAGTAGTAACCAAGCATGATTATTTTATCGGCCAGAGTTCTGGCCCCCGGGTGTCCTCCGCAAACTCCTTCATGTACCTCGGCCAGGAGTTTCTCGGTATCTTTAGGGGAAACACATCTTAGGAGAGGCCTGGAGAATGACCTTCGATATAGAATGTCGTTCCAGACTATGTATCTGGCCGTCTTCTTCTTTATCGTTTTGGCCTCTAACTCGTCTTCTGGTAGCCTGCCCTTCTCGATGTAGTCCTTGTAATCATCAATCCAGGTTCTCTCTTCGTCATCTAGAATTATGATTTCAAGTCTTTCGTAAGCTGGTTTACCACTACTTGTCTAATTTCCCAGAACTCCAAATTCTTGGTGAGATTTAGGACGAGGTCCCTATACTTAGTCAGCATGTGGTTCTCAGTATTGTACTCGCCCTTCACCTGGTTTACCACTAGTTGGGAGTCGCTGTAGGCCACCAGTTTGTTCGCACCAAAGAACTTAGCCCTTTCTATCCCTAAGATCAAGGCTTCGTATTCTGCCTGGTTGTTTAAGGCTGGGAATTTAAACCTGTTGAAGTCACGGGCCATATGTTCGCCGCCTGGGCTTGTTAAGTATACCCCGGCTCCACTTCTTCCTTTTGTTGTTGATCCATCTATGTACAAGATCCAATAGTCTTCAGGTAATTCTTCTAAGGGCTCTCTGTCCATGGGAAACTTCCTTTTCCTTGTTGTCGGTGTATGCTCTCTGGAGAACGCGGTCTCCACTAGGAAATCGGCCAAGGGCTGCGCCATCAATGTCTTCCTCGGTTTGTAAGTGATGTCGAATTCAGTTAACTCAATGGACCAGTGCAGCAATCTGCCCGAGCTGTCCATCTTGTGGAGTATCTTTCTGAGCGGCGTGTCGGTATAAACCGTGATGGGATGAGCGGAGAAGTATGGCCGTAGTTTTCTGGCAGCAATGACTAAGGCATATGCTATCTTCTCTGCATTATAGTATCTGCTCTCGGTATCTGACAATGCTTTACTGACATAGTATACCGGCTTCTGAATTCCATTATCTTCTCGTATTAACACGGCCGCCACGGCTCTGTCCGTTGCTGCAAGGAATACGGAGAGTGTTTCTCCCATAATCGGACTGCTAAGCAGTGGGGGCGAACCCAAGTATTCTTTTATTCTCCGGAATGAATCTGAGCATTCTGGGGTCCACTCGAAGTCCTTGGTTCCTTTCAGGGCTTTGAAGAAAGGCAACGACTTCTCTGCCGACTTGGCGATAAATCTCCCCAGGGCGGCCACCCTGCCATTCAACCTTTGAACCTCTTTGACACACGTCGGCTCTTTCTTGTCGACCAAGGCCTGAATCTTCTCCGGATTTGCCTCGATGCCTCACTGGGAAACCATGAAACCGAGGAACTTACCCACCGTGACCTCGAAAACACATTTACTCGGGTTGAGTTTCATGTCGTTCTCTTTCAGATTTCTTATAGTCTCTGCCAGGTCCGGGACGTGGCTTCCTGACTTGGTTTTTATTACCATGTCGTCAATATAGGCTTCCATGTTCCGGCCGATCTGGGATTTGAACACCTTGTTCACCAACCTCTGATAAGTTGCACCGGCATTCTTGAGGCCAAAAGGCATCATCACATAACAATAGATCCCTCCTGCTGCTTGGAAGGCGGTCTTTTCGATATCGTCCTCAGCCATTTTGACCTGGTGATAACCAGAATAAGTGTCTAGGAAGCTCAAGGTTTGGTGTCCAGCTATGGAGTCGACCAACTTGTCTATTCTGGGTAGAGGGTAGCTATCCTTGGGACATGCTTTGTTGAGATCTGTGAAATCGACACATATTCTCCACTTGCCGTTCTGTTTTTTCACCATTACGACATTAGCCAGCCACTCGGGGTATGTCGCTTCTCGGATGATCCCGGTCTTCATCAATTTATCCACCTCAACCTGTATTGCCTATTCTTTTTCTACAGAAAAGACCCTTCGTCCTTGCTTGACGGGTTTGAAAAAACTGTCGACCTCTAGTTTGTGGAGAGCAATGGCTTCTTTAACTCCAACCATGTCTTCAACTTTCCAAGCAAACACGTCTAGGTTGTTTTTGAGTAGGTTGACGATTTCTGCTCTTTCTTTCGGGGGTAGTTGTTTTCCAATTCGTACCTTCTGTTCCCGGGTAGTCGGGGTTGATGAGGACCTCATCCAACTGATCGACTGGTCTTAGCTCGGGACCGTCCCTGAACTCCAAGGTTTCCACGATGATTTGCTTTACTTTGTCCTTGTGTTTGCCTTCTAGGCTCAAATTCTCCATATCTAGAAGTCTGTCAATCTCGGCATCCATGTGGGCGGGTATTGTGGCCCCCGAGCTTGGGACGAGGGCGAGGTCAGAGCCACTCGGTTCGTCCGAAGCTGCGTTCATGGAGATACAACCGAATCCTTCCATACCATATGTCACCTCGGTCTCTGTCATGGCATTGTCAGCATCCAGTACGACCCATTCCTCAAGTATGTCTACCGTTATCACACCGATGTTAAGGGCTGATGTAGTGACCGTGGTCGACTTCGATATAGTGATATTTCTTTCTGGAGTGTCAATTTCCATCTTGGATTTTGCCTTTCTTAGCCTCATCATGTGCTCTAAGAAGTGTTTGGGGTTACCGAGGACGCAGCCTACTCCTTCTGGGGTTGGGAATTTCACCCTTTGGTGAGGGAGGGAGGCAACCATTCCCAGTTTTCCCTGACTAGGAGAGCCGAGGATGGCGTGGTACTCACTTGCCAAGTCCATGACGATGAAGGTGATTGTTGCCGATGTTTTGTAGGGGTACTCACCAACTTCTAGTACCAAGTCCACAGTTCCCTTAGCCTCGGCTTTGTGATTTGTGAATCCCTCTAGTCTCCCATTGTAAGGGGTGAGCATGTTGTCTGGCAACTCCATCTCTTTAAAGGTTCTGTAATAGAGCACGTCTTTAGCGGCCCCAGAATCTATTAAGAGCCTTTCCGACTCGCAGTTGTCGATTCGACCTGTGATGACCAAAGGCTGCTCTCTCATGGCCCTGTCTCCGGCCAGCTCGTTAGGGGAAAACTAATCACCTCTTCCCCTTTGTGAATCCAAGGGGGGATATGGTAAACCTTGCTTAGCTCATAGATCTACTCTTTTAACTTGGTGTTGGAAGGGATTTCCTCCCTGATTACACCAATTAGTTTTGCCCGAGACGACCTGTCTTCGCGGTCATCCATTTTCTCATCTTCTCTCGGACGTTTGTTGTCCTTCTTAGCTAGGTATTCATTTAGTTTCCCCTGATCGGCCCACCTCTGTAGTATTTTATTTAGGGCAAAGCAACTATCCGTCTCGTGCCCGTTATCTCGGTGGTAGGCACAGTACTTGCTGGTGTCTCGTGGGAACTTCGGGTTATCTTTTAGGGGTTTTGGATTTGAGAGATTCACCAGGTTCATGATCTCGGAAATCGGTTTGGTAAGGGGGTAAAGACCTCGGTCGGTCTCGTTCTGTTCTTACCTCGGTTTCCACTTCCACTGGTACATTGGGACGAGTTAGGAGTGGGTGGACTACGTTCCCTTTCTCGGTCTCGATCTCTGTATCCGGACAATAGTTTTTTTTTCTCCACATCAGTGGCTGTCGCGTAGGCCATCTGGTACAGCTCAGACTTTGTACGAGGTTCTCTTACCGACAACTCATAGGTGAGCTCGTCTGATCTCTGCCCATTGTAGAAGCACATTATGATTTCTCTGTCTGTAAGTCTCTCTTCTATTGAGTCAGCCAAGTCTCTGAACCTATTGTTAAAGTTCATGGTCGATTCGTTCTTTCCCTGAACTATGTTTGCCAAGTCTGACAATCTTTTCTTTCTAGCCCCGGCAGTGGCGAAGTATTCTAGAAAACTTGATTTCAATTTGGAAAAGGAGTTGATGCTTCTTCTCTCCAAGTCCATAAACCAAGACCTGGCTGCTCCAACTAACGTACTAGCAAAGGCCTTGCAAAGTACGTCGTCCTTGTTGGAAACCAAGGCCATCATTCCTTCAAAAGACTGGAGGTGATCCATGGCATCTGAACTGCCTGAATACTTGTCCAGGTGGGGAAGCTTCAACTGGGGATTGGGTGGAGAATCCTTTATCCACTGAGCAAACGGACGCATCGCGTCGTAGTCGGTTTTCGGCTTCCTCTGCCCCTGGTTCATCTCTATGCTGTCCATCCTCTCCTGCAAATCCAGTATGATCTGCTCACTAAACCCTGAGCTGCGATGGGAACTTCTCGGCCTGTCTCTTTCTCTGTCTCGGCCCTTCCAACAACACGACTTGTGTCTGGAGCATCACGAGGCCGCCTCGGAGGAGTATGACGAGGTGGATCCTGTCTGGGCGGGACTAGGCAAGGGCTGCCAGTTTGGCCTGATGTATCTCGGCATATAAGATTGTGAGCCTCTTTGGATGGGTCTTAAGGTATATGAGCCCAGAGTTTATGGGTCCCATTTAACCAAGTCGGTTTATGTCGTTCAGTGCACTACTAGAATTACCCACCCCAAAACTAGTTTCACCATCCCCAATTTTTTTTCTTTTTGATAAGAAATTTGTCCATATTCAATAATCAACCAAAAACACCAACAATCCTACAAAAAATCAATGAAATAACCATTCAAACACATATATATTTAAAGTTAAACATTTAATAAACACTCATATTGAAATCACCCATGAAATTTGAAGAAAAAAATCAAAGCCCCAAAATAATATTCAAATCCGAGATTTCAATTTACTTCAATCCAGAGAAAAATAATAAGATGAGGGACTTGAGGATACTTACAAGAGTGCGAATGATTGAGAATAATGCTTGGATCGGCTCTTGATCTCAGGCGGATTTCCGATCACTCTCTCTGTTGATCTGTTCTCGTTTGCGACTTCACGTGCGCACTTCTTTCCTCCAGACTTGTATTGCAAATTGCAATTTGTGGGCTCTGTTATCTCCCTCTCCCGCAAAACACAAATAACAAACAAAGTGGGTTTCTTATTCCTTTTACTAAGTTCACATCCCATCTAGTTAATTTAATACTCTAACTCATTTTTGGGGGGTGCACTTAGTTAAAAAAATGGGGTTGATCGGTTGCACGTGCACCCCCTCCTACAACGTAAGATCCTCCCCTGTTCACATGCTTGAATAATATTAATAATGTCAATCTCAATAACTGTATGTCATTAGATCACTTGTAACATATAGAGTGGTTAACAATGTGGCACAACAAATTTGGACTCGCAAACGAAGGTGTAGTACGTTCCATATTCTTGTAATTGTTTCAAAAAAAAAAAAAAAATCTTTCCAAGTTGAGATTATGTGTGACCCCACAACCACATTATCCACCGCGATCCCAAACTGGTGGCTTTGAGTCTCCCTCCCCTCCACTTTGTTTCAAAATTTCGACAACTTTCTTCCTCCTCCGTAGAGGATAACAATGTCCACCGCAACTTCTTCTCTGCCTCGCCTTCACTCCCCGTTCCTCCATAATTCCCTACCCAAGCTCTCTTCTTCTACTCTTTCCACTCCATCGTCTCTTTCATACAAATTCGCTAGAAATCATCGTACATGCGTTAGAGCTGATCTTGATTCAAGCACGGTAACCATTCCCTCCAATTTCATTTCAGTTCATCTTTATTAGTTTGCCGAATTGTATGGAATTTTCATGTGAATTGTGATAGTGAATTTGAATTTGAATTTGCAGGTGTTGACAATAGCAGTAGGGGTTGCTAGTGTTGCAATCGGGATTGGGATCCCTATCTTCTATGAATCTCAAATTGACAATGCCGTAAGTCTACTCACTTCATTTCTTATAATTGATTCACTTTTAGGGTATGTTTGGCTATGGAATACTAAGCTATGGCACAAGAATTTGGATGAGAGATTCCTTTCGTCCCTAAATGAATGTCCATTTTTAACATTTTTGTCCCAAAATGAATGTCGTTTGTGAAAAACTTTATCTCTAAATAACAAGAATATTTATTTATGCATCTTTGTCACTTAATTGTCCAAAGTGAACATTTTCACAGTATCCCCTAATAAAATTTGGACATTCATCGAGGGAGGGAGGTAGTAGTTGAATTGTATATTTGTATTGCCTTTACTTCCCGTTGAATCTTTTAACCACGGTTCCTTTGCTAAATGACTCTAGCTCGATCATGAATGTACTCCTTATGTAATTAGTCGCCATCAGTTTTATTTGAGTGGCAGTCATCTCAACTCCTTACCGCATTAGATAATTAACAAATTCTAGACATTGCAACTTTTGGTAACTATATACTCTATTGCAGGCCAAACGAGAGAATACCCAGCCATGCTTCCCCTGCAATGGATCTGGTGCACGTAAGTTTCTACCAACAGTGATCGAAATGAAAATTAAGATCCATGCCGGTTATGCCTTATCTTTTTGCAAATTATATTGATAGGGAACAAGAAAGGGAAACTACTGTCCTTGATTTATTCAGGGAATTTCAAGTGGAAACATGCTTTGAACTAGGCTTAGCGTTGTATTTGATTCATGTAGTTTGGAGAGGAAAGAAAGCATAAGCAGATTGGAATATATAGTGTGTCTTATGCTTACCATTAGAACTTGGTCTGAAAAAGTGAGTGATGAGACATAAAATTATTGCATTGTTTTCTTTTGTGCAATGTGAAACAACTTTTAGAATGTTAAGTCAAGAATTATGTATTGTTCGTGTTGAGGATTTGGGACTCTTAGCAATACCTGTCCCATATAGGTGCACATGGGATGAAACAACATGCATACACAAATTCATATGACAACAATAAACAAGAAACATCACAATATTTGGTCACCCAGTTTGTGTGACTGACTCTAGGGGCACTATGAGGATATTTACTAATATTATCAATCTGTCGTGTTACAATAAAACCCAGAACTCTCGACACAATTATCACTTTCTCCATATGGCCATCCCGGGAATTCCCCTACGGGCACCCCTAAGGCTTGCACTTCCTTTGGTTCTCTTGTGCACCTCAAAGATTCTCTGGCTGTTTTTCTCGGCACATACTGATAATGGCCGTCACTTGATTTAAATAGGATGTAAACCAAAACACTAAAGTATTCCAAAATCAATTGGTTGCATCGAATACGACAAGTAGTTTACTTTTCGTAAAAGAAAAGGCTTCCACATACAAAAGAATTCTAAACCACCATAAGCAATTTGGCCGGGCCTATGTAGTCACACCGTGCGGCCGCATGGTCTCCAGATTTGACCCTTTTTTCATTTTCTTCCTTTCCCGCATGATCCCAACTCTTCCGTTCGAGGTTTTGAATTTTTCTCTTCCCGATTTCGACTCCACAGCCCAACAGTCCATTTCTTGGTAGTTCATTAAATCCATGTACCAAACAGAGCATAAATAGTGACTTTTTCAAATTCTTCTACATAAAAAGAAACTGTGAATGGGCGAAAATGTTAAGGCACCTTTATTAGGTTTGCAAATGCTACAAATACCTATAATGAAGAGAACAAAATGCATTAAAATGTTGTGCATAATTCTAACAATACACTAATTATCGAGTCTTACAATAATATAAAGTGTCGTCCTCTTTATTTTTCCGTCTTTCCGAAAGTGTAGTGTGCTCTAATTTCTCAAAGTGATCATTATATGTGGTGGCACCAGTCATTGGTTACTTAAGTGTCTATATTTCTCTCATCAATGGTTCTGGTACTCAACTAAACTACTACACCCGTCCCAAAATGAATGTCCAAAAATGTCTAAATTTACTCTTGACCAAGAGCAAATTAAAAAAAAAAATGGACATTCATTTTTGGACAGATGGAGTACTATCTTCCGACTAGATGTTAGGACTTATTTTTACGCACTGGTTCCCCATTGAATATAATGTTTTAAAGTAGTTTGCAGTGCAACTCGCATTTTGTCTGTGGATT
Organism: Campanula takesimana; assembly: GCA_026119855.1. NCBI lineage: Eukaryota > Viridiplantae > Streptophyta > Magnoliopsida > Asterales > Campanulaceae > Campanula > Campanula takesimana. Next base: position 79,679 of record JAOWBW010002370.1, read on the forward strand.
TAAATCCCTCCACATTAGGAAACTTGTCCATAAATTGGATTGGATTTATTTTTCTTGTCCTTATATTGACATGCATAAAATTAACGCTACAAGATTCCCCTTAATTACCGTGTGAAGGACTCAAGTTTTTTCTTTCCTAAACTAGTTTACAGTAGAGAACGAGAACGAGGTATGACCTAATTAACCAAAAAGACACTCTTTATAGTAATCACAGGCTAATATAGACAAAAATCTTTGATAGTGCAAGTCTGCAAAAGAAATCCATCCCCCTATTCCCTCATTTGGTTTTGCCGAAAAGAATAAAAAAATGTGGTTAATGAAGGGTTAATTCAATTGTAAATGGAGTACTAAAGTTGCATGATGGAAGAAGTATATGCCACTCAAGCTCACCATAAAGGAAAGTCTCGCTTCAGTTGCAAACTCATCTCTTTCATGCTTGTAGGTGTAGTTTGCTGATGTTCAAAATCGTACACTTCTAATCTTAGATGTTGAATTTCCTCAACCTCTCAAAGTTTAAGCAGCTTCTAATTGGCTGTTGAACGAAACAATGGGCTCCGCCATTTGTACTCCAAAGTGTTGTTATCTAAGGCTGGTTAAATGCATGCAGGACCTGATATCAGTTTCCCTTTAAAGATTCTTCTTTGACGAAGTGAGCTTCCGTGTAGTTTGATTTGGGCAATAATTAAGCTAAAGATTTTTATGAGAATTCAAGAACATACCATCATTCGTAACGAAAAGGGTGCATATTTCTTGATAAGAATGAGGCAGTCCAGAATCCTTAACTTGAATTTTCTTAGTGAACATCAAAAAAAAAAAAATCTTATTATCGGCATGGCTGTTGTGTAATCCATATATAGCATCTTTAAGAATTTTGCAGTTATTTGTTATACTCTAAATTTTATCAAATTTCTACCAGAACTATGCAGATTTTGCACGGGAAGTGGTAGTGTTGCTGTAGAGCTTGGAGGTGGTGAGAAAGAAGTCTCACGGTGCATAAATTGTGATGGAGCTGGATCTTTGACGTGCACCACATGTCAAGGCAGTGGAATTCAACCTCGATACCTTGATCGCAGGTATCTATGTCATTATGAATTTATAATCATGGTCTTTTGTGCACATGGACCCCCCTTGATTCTGTAGCTATGTCATTTTTACCCCGCTTCAAATTTAGAAAAATAATATTTTTACCCTTAGAATAATAATTTTATCAATTTTGACACACACACCCCCCTCCCCCTTTTGTTTCGAAAGAAAAACCTCTACATCATAATTTGACCTCTTCTAAGTTCTAATACAGTCCTGGCTTCGCTGGCTTCTCCACTGATCTTCTGTAAGTGGTGCAATGGAGAAAATCTAACCTAAAATATCATAGTACAAATTAAATTTTTCTTCTTCCTTCCCTTTTCTGTCCTTGTGCAATCTACAGAAACAGAATCAACTAGGATACACCCATTTTTATTATATTTGAGATATGCCGTAAGTTTGACTGTCTAAAATGTTACTCTAGCAAATATCTTCTGGATGTAACACTAACAAAATGTAATTCTCGTTGAGCAGAGAGTTCAAGATGACGACTAGACTCTAGAGTTTTTGAAGCAGCAGGTTGAATGGATCCTGCACTTCAACGAAAGGCGATTAACTCATTTTGTTGTACAAGAGTAAGGCGGAAAAACGTAATTTATTTTGCATTTGTCAAATCTGCTCAAAACCACATTGTTGTTTTTGTACGTATTTTTTCTTCTTGTTGGTGTGAAAGCTGATGTTAATGCTCATTCTTTTTTTTTTTTTTGTAAATCAACATATGATACATATAACAATTAAGAGAGATACATGTTCAAGTCTTGGAAGCAGTCTCATGCACGTAAGGCTTGCTTACATTTCACCCTCGTGATGAGGACGGACCCTGAACCCTCACTGTGCACTGATGCTTTGGGCAAGGGCTTGCCTTTATACCTGTTTAAATTCTGTTTAAAGCATGCTCCCTAGAGATAGAGCAAATCCTGTAATTGTAAGAGGGGCTAAGAATGTTTGCATAAAGAGGGTTGAAGAGAAGAGTATGGATTTACTTTTCTTTTTAGTGGAGCATCAAACATAGAGTGAGTCTTGTGAAAAACGTGTTTTTTCCTTAAGCAAAGAAAAACGTGTTTTTCAAAGACGCTGCATTATTATTCGAAACAAGTGGTGGCATTTTCGTAAATACTGGTAACCATAGTAAATGCCCAGTGTTAATATTACAAAAAGCCAGTGATTTAATACTGGCGTTTATAAACATGAAACTGGTACTTTTCTTAAGTGTCGGTGGTAATGTTAAAAATTGCTAGTAAGTACACTGGTACTTTTTTACATTGATATTGGCACTTATTAAAAGTGTCAGTGGTAGTGTTAATAATTGCCAGCCATTACACTGGCACTTTTTAACATTGATACTGGCACTTATTAAAAACTGTCAGCGGTAGTATCAATAAGTGCCAGTGTACATGTGCCGGCACTTTTTTACACTACCCTGGCACTTACGATCAGCGCTAAACAACTTCCCGTTAATTACAAAAATGCCACCGCACTAACTTAAAAACACGTTGTATGCAACCCTTATGGAAAAACACGTTTTTTCTCAGATTTTCAATGAACATACGGAAGAGGTTGATGATGATAAAAAGATTGAAAAAGAAGAAAAAGAAAGTTGGGATGGTGACAATACGAGAAAAGGAAGGGGTCTCTTTTTTTTTTTTTTGTTTTCTTACTTCCTTTGCTGTCTTTTTGCAGTCTTTTCTCTTTTGACTGCATCTCGTACTCCTTCGGTCTCATTTTAAAAGCATAAATAAAATATTGGACCCAAGAATTAAAATGAGAATTTTTATGTTACTCCCTCCATCTCAAAATGATTTTCGTGTTTGACTATTTAAACTTTTTAAAGATATGAACACTTGTTTTGCTAGCCATGTTTTGTTTATGCACTATTAACCCTAAATTGTAAAAAGGTGAAGAACTTTTTGGGACAACGAGAAATAGCAAATGAGAAGATCATTTAGGACGGAGGGAGTATTAAATAAAGATAGTATGGTAGAGTATTGTTAGTATAAAAAGTGGGTAGGATAAAAAAATAAAGTAGAAAATAGTTAGATAATTGTTGTGTGTATGATATGTAGGTTTCAGTAAATAATGATACACTATATATAACTTTCATTTTATGGTTTTTAAAAGTTGAAAAATGAGTACCCATAAGGAGAAATTTTTAAAATATAAAATGAGACGGAGGGAATGAGTATATACAGTATCCACCCCTAGCCAAGGGATTGAGTCGGTTTTATGAAAAATGTGGGCCAAAATATGTTAAGCCCCCCAAAGTATACACCCATTCTCACTTTGCACACTCGCGCAAATTTTGTCCCAATGTAGCACCTCATTTAACCACGAGTCCCACTTTGCACCTAGCACGTAACGGAGTTAGAAATTTAACGGAAATTCGACATGTGCATGTCATGTGATGGAGATTTTGTCATTTTATTTGAAAACATAAGGGCATGAATGTCAATTCGGGTGGTGTCATTCTTCACCCAACTCCACGGTCAACAACCACCAACACCACCAGTCAACAAACAAAACCACTATCAATTCTCCCAAAATCTGACCACCACCCTCCAAATCCGACCACCGCTAACAACATCAAAGACCAAAAATCAAAAAACCAAGAAGATCAGAATGTAACGACCCCAAAAATCCGTTTTATTGATTTTATAATTATTTTATATTTTTGAGAATTTTAAATTTAAAATTATGAGTGCATTTTATTTGTTGCATCATATTAAATGAATTTGCACATCTTATATGATTATTTGTGTTAGTTAAAATGTTAGTATTAAAGGTGATTAGGGGAGTTAAGTGGTTAGTGGGAAGTTATGAGGGTTTTTAGTGGATTAGTATTCAGGGGCTTGGTTGTTCAATTTGAAAGAAAGAGGGGCTTAAATGGAAAGTTGAAATTTGCACAAAACCCATCCTTATCACCCCTCCCTCTCCCTGCGTGTCCTCCCCTCCTCATTTACCAAATTTCCTTAAAACTCAAAAGCTCCATTGAAGAAGAAGAAGAAAGGTAGGTAAATGTTTTGTTAATTTTCCCTATTTTAATTATTACTCCTTTTCAAATCTAAAAATAATATAAATGTTCAGGGTGTTGATTAGATCATATCTACCGATTCATCTTATTTTTCTTGACATCTTTTCCGGAATATAGGTAGTTACTATTCCCCTTTAAATGTTAAAATGGTCCATAAACATGTTTATATGCTTTATATGTTATAAAATGATGTTTTGGTATACTTTTATATACTTGTAAATTTGGGACAGAGGGAGTAGTAAGAACTTGTACATAGCTTGTTATTAGTGGGAAAAGTTATAGGAATTGGTGTTAGTATTGTGCTTGGGTTGAGTGTTGTAGCTGTTGTGAGGGTTGAAATTGTATGAGGGTTCTAATGTTGGTATTTTGGGTTGGTGAGATGAAGGGAGTATTTTGTTTCCAGCCAAAATGTGAATTCTGGGCTGATTACACGACTCGTGTAGGGGTACACGAGTCGTGTAAGGGGAGATTCTGAAGGGGTGTTTTTCTACACGAGTCGTGTACTGCTACACGACTTGTGTAAAAGTTCTTACACGAGTCGTGTAGTGGTACACGAGTCGTGTAGGGGCCAAAGTCTGAACTTGTGTATTTTTACGTAAAATCTTCCGGAGGTCATAACTTCTTCATCCGGATCCGTTTTAGTCGTGTAACTATCGTTGGAAAGCTCTTCTAGAGTACTACACGATGGGTTGGTTTTTGAGTTGGGTTTTGATTTTTATAGTACGGAAATCCAGTAGGTGTTTAGTACCAAAAAAGAGTATCCTGGTTCATTATGGTAGAGTTGGTCTTTGTGATCAAGTTGAATTAATGTGATTGTTTGGATGGATTGTGTGATGACTTAATGTCAATATGGTGCATACTATTATGAAAACGTGTTTACTTCTCTAATATGAGCTTGTGTGGTTCCCTACTTTGGAATCATACCCCGTTTGTTGTTTAAGCAAGTTTTCTTTGCTTCGGTTGTGTCTAAAGTCAGCTGGTACTTTTGTGTGTGTTGGGCAGTGATAGGGATTATAATGGTCTCCGAGCCAAGTACATTATAAGGCTCCTATCATTGGTTTCCCATTTTTAACCCCTTCCTTAGCCAAAGGTTGGGCACTTTGGGTTATGACTTTGTGTCATTTTCCCCGTTGTTATTGTTGTTGTTTGTTCCGGGAACCCGTCTCAGCTCTTCGATGCTGCTCAGTTGATGCCTCTCAGATGGCTATTGGTTGGTTTGAGAACCTTGGCTCAGTATCCACGTATGAGTGTTTATTTCCGCTTTATGTGTTGCATGATGAGTTGGTCGTTATTTCCAACCGGTATGGGACGGTTGGCGATAGGGAGCCTCTCATGTTATGTGCTATGTGTTATACGCTTATTTGTTAATATTGTTTTCTTTATGATCATCATATTAGCATGTAATGTAGTTGCATTTTAGTAACTTACTGAGATTTATTCTCACCCCTTATTTGTTTACCGTTTTTAGATAAGAAGGAGTCAGGGAATAGGTCACAGCACAGGGAGGACGTTGGTAAAGAGATCTTTGGTAAGACTTTTGGGAAGTGATGTGTATAAAGGATACATTATGTAAATGTAATACCTTTTAGGGTAGTGTAACCGTGACTCAGTTATTTGTATCATCTCTTCTAGTAGGTGTTCGTGTTTGTAAATTTTATAAGTAAAGTTGTTATAGCCAAGTGCTAAGTACTCATTTGAGAAAGTTTTTTGTGACTTAAAGTCATGTTGTGGTAACGTGTTGGTTTGTGAACCTTTTTAAGAAATATTTTCGAAAATTTTTAGTAAAGTTGCTTTACACGACGTCTTCCTCGCGTGTCCCGGGCGTGGGGCCAAGTAGGACCACGGGTCGGGGCGCGACAGTTGGTATCGAGCTAGGTTGTAGATGGTCTAGAATGACTAAATGACCTAGGAGGGTAGTTGTGTATAGGGTAAGTAACGTTGAGAGTTTTATGCAGGTACTTATTGAAAATGGTTGGCACCGAAGGGAATCAGTCAGGGCCTTCAGGGTCGGGTAACGCTAGAGAAGAGGTTCGAGCACTGTTCCAAGGTATTTGATGCTGTCATGAAAATCATTGACGATATAGAGGAGCATAAAACCAATATTGAAATCTCAGATGTGACAAAACGAGGAGAAAGGTAAACTGCAACCCAGCGTGGAGATAGTAGAGAATATCAAGGAACACCTTCGCAAGCGAGGGCATCTTTTCAAGGGCCGCATAATAGAGGAACTCGAAGTAAACGAGTATGTAACTACTGTCAAAGGATGGACATTTAGAAGAAAATGTTGGAAGAAGCAAGGCAAATGTTTGAGTTGTGGTCAGTTGGGTCACTTTCAGAAGAGTTTGCTTTAGATTTACAATCAGTTATCGGAATGCAGCTGGGTCATCTCGGGGCCAAAAGAGGGATGCTTCAGGAAAGGTTTAGGGTGCAAGATCGTGTTTCTTCCATCAATCAACAACAGATTTAGATTCTTCTAATGTGATTGGAGGTATAATTTCTATGTCTAGTTTGAGAGCACACACACTTATAGACCCTGGCTCTTCGCATACTTGTGTTTTGTGCATTGTGCTTCTTGATTGCATGTGTCTTCTGAGTCTTACGTTATGTGTTAGATGTGTCTTCCTAAGGGGGAGTGTTAGAGGACCGATAAAGTGTTGTATACTTGTGATGTGCGTATTCATGGGCATGTTTTATTTGCCGGTTTAGTGATGTTGTCATCACAAGATTTTGATGTTATGGTGGTAGAATTTTATATGCTAGTGTGTTTTAGTTAAGCATGGTATATATATGTGTTTAGCTTTCATGCTATTTAGGCATTAAGAAATTGTAAATTGTTGTTGCAAGCTTGTGCCTGGTAGTTGGTTTATGGAGTTAGTAGTGAAAAATTTGCATTTAAATTGAAAGATATCTTTTCCTTGTAAGATTTTAAATTTATTTCCCTTGAGTGATACTTGTTCTTGAGGAGAACCTTGGGTGATCTTGAGTGGTTGGGTGTTATGTTGAGCAACATCAGAGATCAGTAATTGTTTAGTGGTTGATTTGAAGTGATTATCATTTGTTGAGAATTTTAGTTGAGTATATTTCAAAGATGGCTTTTATATCGGGGATGGACATCGTGAATGGTGGTTATATAGTTTTGAATTCTCACCTGCTTCAGTGGTATTGTTGGATACGTTGAATTGTATAAGTAATCCTAGTCTGAGTTCTTTGAGAGCGTTAGCAGTTTGTAAAATCAGGGCAGAATGTCTTCATGTTAGAGGATATATTATTTTGAGGAAAGTTTCAACTCAGGCATAGGGTTGAGGTTTATTGATGGATTTCTAAGGTAGCTACACTGTTAACTGCATAGCACAGAAAGATGCACTATCTCGATGGATTGGTAAGAGTGAACGAGTTTAATTGTTGCGAGTGTTAATTGATGAATCGAGAGTTGATGACAACTTCAGTATTGATATTGCTTAATGGATTTAACTAGTACTACAGTTATCTAGAGGATATGATTAGTGTTACTAATTTCTAGTGGATATGTCAAGCTACCCTTATAGTGGATTTGATAAATTCCTTATTCATAGAGATGCCTTTAAAGAGTGATTGAGATGTTCATTGCTTCAGGATGGTACGGTAACAATGTGTGTCTTTGAGAAGATTGATTCCTTATCAACAAAATTATCCTACCCATAAATTGAGATTTATTGCGATTATACATCCATGCATTAGTGAATGACTTTGATGGAGTTAGATTGAAGTGTTTACCATATTTATTCATCGGGAAAGGTATTGTGTTAGAGGATTCATTGACTTATAGTCCATGGTGATAAAACTAATGGGGAATGTTAGAGGAATTAACACTTTGGAGTCTTCGTGAGTTGAGACATGGTGTGACTTTGCGATTGTGAAAGCTTTAAATTTCTACTCTATTGAATAATATCAACTATCGAAAATTACTCTGGAATGAATAATGACAGACAATAAGATTTTGTTCGTGGCTAGTGATGGAATTTTAACTTCTATAGCAGAGTTTGTAGTCAACACTTAGTGGAATTAAACATGTATAACGGAGTTCAACTATAGATACTTGAAGGGATACACAAGACCAATTTAATTATGATCCAAGTAGAAGTAGAGTATTGAGATAAATTCGAGGAGTACCTTTAATTGTTTGATGCGAGGAATTCTAAGTATTCAACTAAGTCCTTGAGTTGTGAATAATCTGAAGTAAATTATCAGTTGTCAGTTATTTGTTCAGAAGATAGTTCGATTTCATGATGTCTACGAGCATGGTAATAGATATGGGTTCCTTATTTACATCTTGATTTGGCAAGCATTTCAGAAGGCCTGGGGTTCGGAATTGAGACTTAGTATGACTTTCACCCTCAGTCAGATGGTCAATTAAAAATAACCATTCAGATTCTTGAGAATTGTTTAGTTTGATTCTAAGAATTCGAGGGATATACCTTTTACTTCTCGTGGAATTGTTTAATATGTTAGTTCTTTTGAGATTTTGGAAAGAGCTAAGGTTGAGTTTATCGTATTGTGTTACTTCCTTCTCTCGACGAGGTTGATAATGAGTTCCATGTGTTGATGCCACGCAATTGTGTTTATGATTCTTCTCCGATATTTCTAAAGTTTTAGAGGATATTGAACTCAGTGTGAAGCTTCGGATTGGAAAGAAAGTAAGTGTCCTGGTTGTTTGAGAATGGAGGTAAGCAATCCTAAAATTCGGGTCGAATTTTTCTTTAAGGGGAGTGAGTGTAACGACCCCAAAAATCCGTTTTATTGATTTTATAATTATTTTATATTTTTGAGAATTTTAAATTTAAAATTATGAGTGCATTTTATTTGTTGCATCATATTAAATGAATTTGCACATCTTATATGATTATTTGTTAGTTAAAATGTTAGTATTAAAGGTGATTAGGGAGTTAAGTGGTTAGTGGGAAGTTAGGAGGGTTTTTAGTGGAATTAGTATTCAAGGGGCTTGGTTGTTCAATTTAAAGAAAGAGGGGCTTAAATGGAAAGTTGAAATTTGCACAAAACCCATCCTTATCACCCCCTCCCTCTCCCTGCGTGTCCTCCCCTCCTCATTTACCAATTTCCTTTAAAACTCAAAAGCTCCATTGAAGAAGAAGAAGAAAGGTAGGTAAATGTTTTGTTAATTTTCCCTATTTTAATTTATTACTCCATTTTCAAATCTAAAAATATATAAATGTTCAGGGTGTTGATTAGATCATATCTACCGATTCATCTTATTTTTCTTGACATCTTTTCCGGAATATAGGTAAGTTACTATTCCCCTTTAAATGTTAAAATGGTCATAAACATGTTTATATGCTTTATATGTTATAAAATGATGTTTTGGTATACTTTTAATATACTTGTAAATTTGGGACAGAGGGAGTAGTAAGAACTTGTACATAGCTTGTTATTAGTGGAAAGTTATAGGAATTGGTGTTAGTATTGTGCTTGGGGTTGGAGTTTGTAGCTGTTGTGAGGGTTGAAATTGTATGAGGGTTGCTAATGTTGGTATTTTGGGTTGGTGAGATGAAGAAGGGAGTATTTTGTTTCCAGCCAAAATGTGAATTCTGGGCTGATTACACGACTCGTGTAGGGGTACACGAGTCGTGTAAGGGGAGATTCTGAAGGGGTGTTTTTCTACACGAGTCGTGTACTGCTACACGACTTGTGTAAAAGTTCTTACACGAGTCGTGTAGTGGTACACGAGTCGTGTAAGGGGCCAAAGTCTGAACTTGTGTATTTTTACGTAAAATCTTCCGGAGTCATAACTTCTTCATCCGGACTCCGTTTTAGTCGTGTAAACT
>JAOWBW010002371.1:0-89487 GCA_026119855.1 Campanula takesimana
CATTCAAACACTCAAGAAGATCCAAGGTTTATTGCTGCCATCATAGGTAAGTTTCCTAACTTTTCTCATGTTCTTGCATTATTTTTAATGTAGATCTTTTATATCATGTTCTGCATGTTTATTCATAGTTTCTTCGTATGCTTTGCATGTTTATTCATATGTTCATATGTTCTTCGCATGTTCTTCGTGTTCATAGATTAAAACCTTATTTATGCTATATTTAGGGTTGTGATCTTCATAATTACATGTTATTTCATAGCCGATGATGATCGAGGGTTTCATCAACCCGAGGATGATCTAGGAACTACTTCTAACCCTAATCTTTAGGGTAATTCCCCCCTCATTATGCATGATCCCGATTCTTCTGCCTATTCTAATTCTCTGCGAACTACCTGACCTGAGCTTCTCACATTGAGAGGAACGTAGGCAATCTTCGGATCCGGTCTAATCACTAACACACTACTAACACATTCATCATGATAGAAAGACCGATCAATTCGGCAATAGGAGTGATAACGTCCAATATTCTTCTCTTGTTGTAATTTGACCCCCGAACCCATTAAACATGCTTTTTTCCAAGTTTTGGCTTTAATTAAAACGGCGTGGCGCTCTCATAATTTTAATGTCGTTAAGAATATTCCTTTGTAAATAAAGATAATCACAAGATACTTCCCATGCGTCGCTTCATCGGAAAGGGGTATTCACAGTGGCGACTCTGCTGGGGACTGCTTTGAAACTTTTTCAAACTTAGTTGGTCTAACTTTCGTTCACATCATGATGTTTGCCATGTTCTCACATGCACCTTACACTTTGCCATGATTCTCAATGCACCTTACACTTTGCCATGTTTACACATGCACACACTGCCATGTTTACACATGCACCCTACATACACTTGCCATGTTTACACATGCCACACCTGCCATGTTTGCACATGCACACACCTGCCATATTTACCATGTACCCTACATACACTGCCATGTTTACACATGCACACACCTGCCATGTTTGCACATGCACACTTGCCATGTTTACACATGCACCTCACATACTTGCCATGTTTACACATGCACACACCTTGCCATGTACCATGCACACGCCTGCCCTGTTTGCACATGCACACTTGCCATGTTTACACATGCACCTCACATACTTGCCATGTTACGCATGCACCTACATACACTTGCCATGTTTACACATGCACACATTTGCCATGTTTACACATGCACACACTCGCCATGTTTACACATGCACCACCTGCCATGTTTACACATACACACACTTGCCATGTTTATACGGGCACCCAATGCTTGCCATGTTCACACATGCACCCGCGCACCCGCAATGTTAATACTCGTGCTTCGTTGATACTTCTACTTGTATATACCTTGTATCCTTGTATCCCTTATCTTCGCTTTAGTATTAGGGTCAAACAAAACTCTGCTATGCTCCCTTGTACATTATTCTCCTTTCTCTCTCTCTCTCTCTCATGCATTGCATTGCATCATCCTAACATCAAAAACTTCTCTCTTTTCTCCTTAAAAAGAATTAGTTTCTTGCCACACACTACCACTAGTCCGTGTCAGCACTGCACAGGTCCCCATTACCCGGAGTATTCGATGTGCAGGAATTTGTGCGCTACTGTCGCCCTCTTTTCGAGTCACTCGTCTACTCCACTCACCGTGTACGTTCCGCGAGTGGTGGGAACCTTTACCTAACCCGTGTCAACCCACACTAGTATAGGTAACACACCTAGGTTTGACCGGTTGGTTTGGCTAGCTTTTTCTTATAGTCAATTAACGTGCTGTCTATGTCGAGTCATCCCCAAGTCAATGATGAATCGAGATCTTTGAGAGAAAGTGCACAAAAAAGTGATTTCCCTACAAGGGACGTGCCATGGTGAGATGAGTGTTTATTGTCAAGATATCCGCTCATCATTAACTTACGTAGGATGCAACATAGACATCACGTTAAATGCCTTTAAAGGAAGGGTTAGTCGTAGGATCCGATGGTTGGTGGAAGCCGCTTGCCCTATAGGACCCTCGCCAAATTGTCCGTTTGGGGTGTGCAATGCAGGTGAAAAACGAGGGGTCTATAGACGTAATGATGGCCTCCACTGATCGTAGTCTTCTAACTAGTTGCGAAAAAGGGGTACCCCTTCCAACCAATTAGGATGTAAATAATGTATGTTTTTATAAATTAAAATATACTTTGCATGAGCCTTCCCCCTCTCCTAAAGCTCCATTGCCCTTCAATCTTTCAGCAAAGCGAGTTTGGATCCATTCGGGTGGTCGACTACAACGTGAAGCTTCTACTCCGTCCACGTTTTCAGTCTCGTCATCAGCAATGTCAACTCCCGCTTCAGCTTCAGCCTCTGCTCCTCCTGCCAGTACCGCCGAGCTCAACACCGAGGCTACTCTCAATGGTATTCCCCCAAGCCTCCAGAACTTCCTAGCCGGTCTCGAAGCCAAGATCAAGAATCTCGAGGAAAGCAACAAGATGTTGGAGGACCAGAACCAACAGTTGAAGGGTCACATTCAACAAAAGGGGACTAAACTGGTGCCCGATGGGGAGAATTTCATTTATGTCGAGGATGAAGAGGTCAATACCAACTGTCCCCCCAACACCAATGCTACTACCTTCCCATTCCAAGCTACCGCAATGTTCCGCCTCCATCTCTCTACACCCAACAAGGTTTCACTACCATGAGCAAGAACAAGGCTGTCTATGAACCTCCCCTGAACTGCTTGGTGGCTACCTCTCCGCTAGCAAACTACCCGCACCCTCGTTGCCTCTGAGTATTGGGATGGCCGCTGCTACTGCTTCCACTACTCCTCCCGTCATTCTGTCAGAAACTATCCCCGACATCTCCAATCACCCTGTGGTTATGGCCATGCAAGAGCAAATGCGAAAGTTGATCGAGACCGTGGATAAGCAAAGTGCACCGACTACCAAGACAATCAACCCTAGCCAAGTAGGGGCTCTCCCCAAGGATTTCAAGATGCCTAAGGTGGCAATGTTTCATGGTGACTCGTGTCCTAAGACTCATTTGGATAGTTATGTGTTGGCCATGAGGGCTCGTGACTGCACCAACGAACAAATGGCTCGCGTATTTCATAGCACTTTGGATGGTATAGCTCTGCGTTGGTTCTTGGGGCTAGAAACCAAGCGAGAGGCAAACGTGGGATCAAATCAGTGCCATTTTCTGTGAGAAGTATCAAGCTAACCTGGATTGGCATGTGAATCGAACGGATCTTGAGAACACTATGCAAAAGCCCGGCGAGGCTATTTATGATTTTTACAAAAGGTGGAACCATCGGTTGTGTGAGGTCCAATACCCACCAAAGGCGAAGGAACAGAAACAGATTTTCTACAATGCTTGCTACCGGAGATGAAAGCAGCTATAGGTAATGGTTACTTCCCTGATTTGCGGGAAATGGTTGACGCCGGAGTAAGGTACGAAGCAGGGTTCACTGGGATTGTGCCGCCAAAGGAAAGTCCAAAGACCAACAACAACATTCCTTCCGCTACAAGGCTCCTACTGCGCCCGCGCCTCCTAGGGGTGGAAAGGAGGCCGTCGGCCAAGTGAATATGGTCCAGAAAGAGGTCCCGTTAGATGTCCAAGCCGTAACAAGGAATGGGGCTCCGCCGCAAAGGGAGAGGGAGCACTTTGATGATTTTGGTATGCCTATGGGGAAAGTCTTTGACGTGCTAGTCAAGAGGGGTCTTATCAAGTCTTTAGAGAATTACCAACCTGCCTACCCAAGAAGTGATTTGGACGCCTCCAAGTTCTGCAAGTATCACAAGCACATCGGGCACACAACGGACGGTTGTATTCAATTGAAGCGCGTAGTACAAGGGTTGATCAATGACAAGAAGATTGAGAAGCCGAAGGGTCCTAATGTGGTGAATACCCTCTTCCCAACAATGGAGGTGGGGTGAATATGGTGCAAACATGCGAGATTAGTATCCTAGAGCTCATGGATGCCTTTGACAAGATAGGGCTCACGATGGTGGATGTCTTCATGGCATTGGTGACGTTAGAAATGCTCGAACCATTAGAAGGACACCTTCCCCCCTTGGTTGTGATTTGTCGAAGTTTTGCCACTACCACAAGTGCACCGGTCACACTACCGAAGAATGTTTTGAACTCAAGAAAGCCGTGCAAGAGCTCATCCACAAGGGAGTCATCGAAGACCCTAGAGATTATGTAGCTAGAATGTACTCATGGTAGAACTTAGTGAGATCACTGATCCGGCCGAGCCTGTTGTGGCGGACTGTGATGAGATGGGTTGTATTTCAATGACTAATAATAAAGAATCTTCTTGCTACTTGTTGTCTTTAGAAGAACTAGCGAGTGAAGTCGAATCTCTAGAGGAGGAGAGCCCAAGCCCTCTCAACCTCTTTCTTGGGCCGAAATCTTCGAGGAGGCCGAAAAGACCGGAGTTTCGCCCCCTTGTCATGACTCGCCATTGTCTTTGGAGGAGCTACGTGCGGAAGTTTGTCTCCTTACAAGATCCGGTCAAGTGTACCAATCCGACCCGAGGGTGCAAAGAAAGTCTTTGGGAAGGAACCCGAGCAAGCCGACCTAGACAAAGAAGACCCTATCCTCACTCAACTCAAACAAACCCAAGCCCATATTTCACTATGGTCCCTACTCACCTCCTCCCTAGCCCATCGCCTCATGCTCGAACAAAACCTCGCCGCCACCATGGTACCATCCACTATTACCCCGGAGGACGTCACCCACATGATTGGTAATATCCACTATGGAAACATCATCACTTTCTCGGAGCTAGACAAGCCAGTGTTCGGAGTTGATCATAATGAGCCTTTGTACATCACTGTCGAAGTAAATGGCAAGAAGATTCCCCGTGTATTCATTGACAATGGTTCTGCTATTAATATCCTGCCTTCAAGGATGATGGATGTGGTTGGCGTTCATGGTGTTGATTTACGCCCATCCAAACAAACCATCAAAGCTTATGACTCTACATGCCGCGCCGTGATAGGCGAAGTCACCCTGCCCATTACCATCGGAACAAAGATCCTGCCGACAGACTTCCACGTCATCGACATCCCCGCAACCTTCTCACTCCTCCTCGGCCGGCCATGGTTACATCAGTCGGGCGCGGTCCCATCTTCCCTGCACCAGTGTGTGAAGTTTCAATCCGGTAATGAAGTAACCATCATCTACAGTGATCTCGTAACTGCCCAAGGGACGGACACCAAGGGCGTTCCTGTCTTACAGATTCAGCATGGGGAAGAGAGCCGACTCTTCAATGGCTTCGAAATAGTCGCTCAAGCACAGATCTGCACCATCGACCTCACCAAAACAACGGACAAAGTGGCACCTGTTGTCAAGATACTGCGTAACATGGGTTTTATACCGGGGCTGGGGCTAGGTAAGAACTTGCAAGGCCCCACAGAATTGGTTGAAGAGATTAATCATCGAGGGTTGTTCGGTCTTGGATACACCCTTACTCTTGAAGACAAGATGGAGCAACAAAGGATAGAATTGCTTAAAAAGATGAAGCTTCCCTACAAAAAGCCTGAAATGCGGCCATACCGCCTGTCCCTGAATAGCTACTTTGTCAGGGAAGGCGAGGAGTTTTCATGTTTTGAGTTCGCCGAGCCATGGATTGACCACACCGGGAAATTGCAGAAAGGGTTCGAGATTTTCAGAGATGTGGAATTCGATCGGTCCAACATGAAGCTGACTTACATGGAATATGACAAAGCTACGGCAGAGTTAGAACCATCAGGCATGAGTACTCCACCAAGGTTGCAGAAGACTTGGCAGATCAACTTGAAGCCACAACCCTTGACAAGCCAGCAATAGAAGCCGCAGAAACTCCAAGTTTGACTGAGACGTGGGACGGCCAATATCTGCTTCAACATCTGGGTAATCTGGGGCTGCACGAAGACATGGTTGCCGTCATCGGGGACGATTCTGAAGATAAGGTGGACCCAAGGACATTGGTGGTACCCATGGGGGACAAGCTCAAGAATTGGTGCATCATTGGGGGACCTATAGCTACTCCGGAATTTATGATGGGAACACTGGGGCTTACTCCTTCTCCTGTCGCCACTCCTGCAGCATCTCCTGTCACTCGCCCAAAATCCCCGTCCCCAGAGTCTAGCGTTTTACATTTTGAATTTGAGTCTTCCTCTAAGTCTGACGACCTTACGTCTGAAGACTATGATCTTGTTGCAAACGCTATTTTCCCTTTTGCCATGAATGAAACCCTCGACCTTTCCGAGTATCCCTCCATAGTCACTCTTTTAACTGATAAATTGGCTAATAATCAAACTAATGATATACACTTAGTTAATAATGATTCATTAGAAGAGGCAGACACAGACACATTAAATGATGAATACATTAAAGAGATCTCAGAACAGGTTATCAATCAAAAAGAATCTCGAGCCCAAGCTGCCGATGAGGTGTTAACATGCGTGAATTTGGGGACCGAAGCCGAGCCTAAGGAAACGCAGATCGGGAGCTTCTTCAGCGGAGCCGAAAGGGAAGCACTGATTGAGCTACTCAAAGAATATGTGGATGTGTTTGCATGGTCGTATAAGGACATGCGGGGGCTCGACAACTCGATCATAGAGCACAGAATCCCGACAACACCAGACGCTAAGCCAGTCAAGCAGAAGCTGCGCCGCATTAAGCCGGAATGGTCTTTGCAAGTGAAGGAGGGGATTGAGAAGCTACTCCGTGTGGGTTTTATCAGGATGATCGAGTATCCAGCTTGGTTATCAAATCTGGTGACTGTCAAGAAATCCAACGGTAAAGTCAGAGTATGTGTGGATTTTAGGGATCTCCACAAAGCTACACCAAAGGATAACTTCCCCCTGCCAAATATCGACATGTTGGCGGACGCGACCGCCCATTATGAGGCCAAGTCATTCGTTGTTGGGTTTGCCGGCTATAACCAGGTCGAGACAATCGAAGAGGACCAAGAAGCGACCCCCTCCGCAACCTCGGGGAGGACCATCAGTCGGCGAGTTCGAGCCGTGTTAAGAACGCAATCTCCTCGGAACAAAACCGAAAAGGAAGAACTCATCAAGTTACTGCAATACCTCAACCATTTCACAACAGTGGGGGAACCGACACTCAGAGAAATAGAAAGGGCCCGCGACCAAGAATGGAGTTCGAGATGTGAGTTCGCATTATGCTGCCTCAAGGAGTACCTCGCGAATACCCCAATCCTGCACCCGGCACATGGGAATGAACTTCAGACCACAACACCAACGACAGAATCATGGCCCTCGCACCAGGAAAAGGAGATCAATGAAAAAATGCAAAGGTTTTTGGACAACTACCCCCTCTCAGTCCACCGATACACAAGAATGGGGACCCCTTTCGCAAAATTGCTCGACCAACTGAAACAAATGGGCAAGATGCAACCTTTAAGGGAACATTCACTACTCTCCGAATTACCACCCCTTCAACCATTTGAACCTACTAAAAGTTGTTCTTACCACCAAGACGAAGGCCACGACACCAACGACTGTGTCGCTCTACAACGGAGAATCCAAGGCTTGATGGACGCAAACATGCTCACCAGCGTGAGAGGATTTTGGTTCTATAGGGAAGGCGAAAACTTAGAACTCCTCGGTTGCTGCGAAATCAAGCCTTATGTGAAGAACGACTCGGAGGCACCCTCGCACCTGACTGCAGAAACAATGCAAGACATCTCAAGAGAAATAGGGGATTTAAAGCAACGCGTCGACGTAATGACCAAAGCCAGGGACGCGCCGCGAGACTAGACAGAATGACAGATTTGGATGGCAACCCGTTCAAGGAACCAGTCAACCTCAGCAAGCTCAGACGCTACTATGACTAGACTCCCCCTCTCAAAAAAAAAAAAAAAAAAAAAAAAATTTACTACGCAAAAAGAAGCCCGATAGACTGAAAACCCGCAAAGGGCGGTCTATGCAAAATAAGGGTGCGTACAAAGCTCGCTAGATCGAAAACCCGCAAGGGCGGTCTAGGCAAAAGTTAGAGCATTCCCCCTTCTATCTTCCCTTTCTTTAAAATCATTCTAGTCTGACTGGAGTGAACTACGGTGACCTGAGCCCCTTAGTCCTATTTGTAAAAGGGGAACGTATGCAGCCTTTCAAAAGGTGCGGTCTAAAAAACAAATGAACATCCAAATCTTGTTAAGCAATAAAGATAGAAGTTGTATTTTCTGAAAGCAAAAACTTTTATTTCCATAGTCATTGCATGTTAACACTTATTTGATGAGTCTAAGCTTGACATACTTTTTGAATAAATAACCTATTCTGAAATTGAAACTCAAACAAAAGCAAACTAAATTAAACTAATGTGTCTGCATGACTATGGAGAGACGCTCAGGATTACTCCTTAGTGCCATTTGTGCCCTCGGTCTCTTTCTTCTTGCTTTGCCCACGGCGAACTTTCTTCTTGCTAGGACTCTCACAAAATCTTCTTTCAAACTTGCTAACACCTTTAGCCTTTCCATTAGGAGCCTCTTCGCCTTTCCTCTTCTTTGATACCCCCACTTCTTCTCCGCCTCCGTTAGCCACGCGCTTACTCATCCTCCTCTCATAAGCCTCAGCCTCCTTAATTCTCAATGAAGAACTTGGAGCACAGGATCCCAAGATAGTGCCCCTTAGGGTCTCTAGAGTCTGCTCCGCATGCCCAAGTCTCCCCATATACCAATCCAAATACTCGCGTGGCAGGAAGGTGTTGCTAGAGCGTGTGAGGAAGGTCCTACGACTAAATCCAGCCTCGCCCCACATCTGAGAAAGAAGGACTGAGGCACTATCATCCAACTGAAGTACCCCAAAGGGAAAATCATCTCTCTCCTCGTCCCAACCCTCCGGGATGGTCTGCACCAAACCATACTGACGAAGCACTCTAGAGGGATAGTAAAAGGTAGTTCCAGAAAGGGTCGGAACCTTGATCATGTGAAGTCCCACTTGTTTCTCCCTCACAGAGTGAATGTGCCAATGGGGCACCACCCACATAATGTCGTCAGTCACCATTTCCGCCAAATACTTTTCCCAACCTTTGAAAGTCATGCCCTCAAACCGCTCCACCATGCCTCTAATGCGGTACATCCATGGGGCCACCTTCAGAGAAGCCGTCGGTTTATTCACGCGAAGCCGCTCTTGCAACCACATGGTCAAAAGCCTATCACTACCACAAGGCATCCCACCATAAGCCGCAAGATGGGGAATCCCACAGAGCATCTCCCCAAGAATGGCCGGTACAATATCATAACCCAGACGAGCCAAGTTCACCATACCCAAACATCCTTCACTGGCAAATCCCACCTCAGAAGGGAAAAGGATAGAGCTAAACAAGCACAGTGCAAGATGGTCCAAGGAGCGGTCAGATGTCACGTTTGCATGCATGAAGTGTTGCGGCATCCAAGAAAGGTCGACATAACCGCCCCTAGCATACCTATCAAAGTTATCCGCGGGTACGCCAAAGGTCACCAACTTGTCCCTCAAGCAAACGAAGTCAAAAGGCAAGGCAACTTTACCCTTCCCTTCGTAGCCACACAATGCTGCGATGTCCTCATAAGTGGGTGTTATCTCGTTGAATGAAAAGTTGAAGACATGGAGGGTATCATTCCAAAATCTCCCACAGGCTTGCAAGAGGTTGGTATTGGAGTTCAGGTGCAAAAGTGACCAAAGACACTTTATCCCATACCGTTCATCAAGTTTCCTACGACTAGAACTAGGAAGTTTGGCAACCCACTTCTCCAAAGAGGTTATAAAGACTTTCTTCTCAAGACTTGTGATTCTAGCCTCTTGATCCATGGAAAAGAGCAAGAAAATTGGCTAAAAAGGAACTCAAAAAGTTGCTGGTACGTTTTTATGGCTGCAAAGGGTTCATTAAATACTACACAACCCCCGATTCTTGCCAGGAAAAGGAAAACCGGAGGCGGCGCATGATTTGGCCACGCGGCCACATATGTCCTTGGCCCCGCGGCCGATATTGTCCTTGGCCGGGCGGCCAACTTCGTCCTAGGCCACGCGGCCAACTTTGCTCCATGCAGAAATCCAGTTTGTTTCTTCCCACTCCGTGACGGATCCATGCAACTACGTACCTGCCCCCTTCCATGGCTCATGCATTGTATAAAATTAGGAACATTTGTAAAATAACTAGTTTGCACAAGTAGGCTCCCACAATAAAATTGCATTTTAGAACATAATATACATACATGCATTTTATACATTTGTTCTGTACATACATATCCCTCTGCTCTCTACTAGCTAACAGTGTAGGAAATAAAGGTAGACCCCGCCTAATCTGAATCTTCCTCCATGGTGTCTCCACGCCGCGCTAAAGCCCGAGAGCTACCGGCACCCGAACTCCGTCCCCGGACCGCTCGACCACCAATATGAGAAGAGCCCGCACCATTTGGAGACCGTTCCCGACGCTGGGGTGACGCAACGTCATCCCTCTGACAAGTACATGAATGGTACGCCTCCCTCAGTAAGCGCATCAACATGTTCTCCCGCCGAGCTGAACGGATATAGGCCTCCCGAGTCACCTGAAAGTGAAACCAAGGCAATGATTACAATGCAGAAAGAAATAAGTGTGTGCGAACATGACTGATATAAAGCACAAAGCTATACCCCAGCGTCGGGTGGAGGAATGAATGTCTCCTCAACAAGATCTGCATCAGTCGGCTCCAAGCTAAGCTCCACCTCCCGGCCGCCCCTCATCACTCTCACGCTACTCGAGCGAAGGGGCATGTCAACCAAAGGCCGACTCCGACCAACATACCGGGCCGAGCTCGATCCCTCTCCCGATAGCATCCTAGCCCGAACCTGAGGGCTGATCAACCGTGTCCGCACGTAGCCGGCATAGTCATCACTCCCTCTGTAATGCTCTGCCGGAGTGGGAGCCAAGAAAGTCGCTAACCTCGCGGGACGGAGCATATCCCGAGGAGGGTCATAAGGAGCCCACGGTAATGCACCAGTCCTGTGCTGACGAACCACCCTCTCTCCAGGATACATGGCCTCCCCGGTGAGACCCACAAGCAGAACCCTAGAAGCGGTCAAATCCACTGCATAGGGACCCACCGAAGCCTCATTGGCCGGGCTCCATGGGTAAAATCTAACCCCAACAGGCTCAGACATCGCGAACACCCTCCTCAGATCAGCAGCATCCACCGTCTTCCTATCCCGGTTTCGGCGGGAAGGAGCTCTGTTGCCCTTGCACCAGTACGACATGATGGGAACAACCTTGTTGGCACTCATCACCAACTGAAAAGGGGCGACGCCGAAGATCTCATACACCCAAGCCTGTGCATGCAATGAAAAAAGACATTTCAGACCAAAAGATAGAACAAAGATCTCAACAAATGAAAAGAAGGGTAGTCAAGAGCGTACCTCAAAGGCGAACTGGAACCCGTCAAAGGCCGACGAGCTAGCCCTCGAGCAATGGTCCAAAGCCCGGTAAATCTCAGCCAAACCAGCTCCACCCCAAGAAATCCCACCGACTAGGTCCAAGTCCAAAAGAGCCCCTAACAGTGAGTACCGACAGACAGTAGCCCCACTGGGAAACAAAATCTCCGAAAAGCTGTACCATAAGAACAGCCGGACCAAGCAATCCAAATCATATTCCCCCCTACTAAAGGCCTCAATAGCCACCTCCACCAGGCGATTTACCTTCCCGGCCTCCACTCCATAACCCTTGACACCTCCTCCCAGGTCGGTGTCGACTCCCAGCAGAGCCTGTCTATAGTCCCGCCGCTCCGCCAAGCTCTCATCAAAAGGCAAAGGGGTACCAGTAAACCTCAACCCTGTGATGGCCGCGAAATCCGTCGGCGTGATGGTAATCTCTCCCCAACTGAAGTGGAAGGTATGGGTGGTATCCCACCAGAACTCCCGGCACACCTCTATCACCGCTGCCACCTTCAAGGTAGCCCCGACCATGCGAACACTGTCAAAGAATGGGCCAAAGCCCATAGCCTCGATCCGAGCACGCAAACCGCCCGGTCCCTCCGGCAGGGACGCCCACAGTTTGCCCACAGTCACTGTGGACCCACGAGCCTTGATCCTCTGCAGGTAAACACAGCACAGGTACGTTACCATTCTAGCAATCTACAATTCTAAGCAATTTAAATTCTAGCATTCCATTATTCTAGCATTTCATATTATGTGCATAAAACATACAAATGTGCGAGAAGGAGAGGAGTGAAAATTCAAAATTTACCTCTCGCGTCTCCGGAAGCCCCATCGACCAATGACGCTCAGAGTCGATATAAAAATCGTAATCTTGGTCGAACGTAGACCACAGCAGATTATCGCGATAATTCCGAGTCGCGGCTCGTGGTCTCAAACCACCCCGTGGAATCAAGGGCGCCGCTTCAAAGCCCGCTCCTGGATCAACCCCGACATTTCCCGCGCTCTGAGCATAACCGTGCCCCTCTCCTTGTGGCTCTTGTTGTGGAATCATATACCCACCTTGGCCCGGGAAATCCCTAAATAACGCCTCATTGATCCAATCTGCCATAGCTTCGAGAAGTATGTGAAACGAAGTCTTCAAGATTATCAAAATCCAAGCTTTCTCTCTCTAAAAACCCAATTTCCTCTCTCTAACTCGTTAACAATGGAGGAGGGAAGAAGAAGAAAGAATAAAAGAAGAAGAAGAGGGGGGTGTCTGGTGATGTGACCAAGGAGTCAGCCCGTCGGCAGCCTTGGCCACGCGGCCACTTTTGCCCTTGCAACCCCAGCCGTCAGATCAGCGATCCGTGTGAAAGAGATCTGACCACTCAGCGGTCTTGGCCACACGGCCACTATTGCAAGTTCGTGTGTTTGGCCACGCGGCCAACCTTGTCCCTTCAGATAAAATTCCACTTTGGTCCCTGATCTTTTCCCTTTAATTCATCTTAAATACCCTTAGCACAATTTTGACTGATATTCGTTACCTTTGGGTACGGAAAGCCCCTTAAAATTTCCATTCTTCACAGAATATTTGCTTAGGATTCGTATGATTACAGAGACTTCGGCGCCTCTATGACATACCATCCTAGATCAATCGTAATTAGCAGAAGCCTCGGCGTTTCTATTTGCGAGCGATCCAGCATCTATTTTAGGATTCGTATGGTTGTAGAGACTTCGGCGCCTCTATGACATACCATCCTAGATCAATCGTAATTAGCAGAAGCCTCAGCGTTTCTATTTGTGAGCGATCCAGCATCTATTTTAGGATTCGTATGGTTGTAGAGACTTCGGCGCCTCTATGACATACCATCCTAGATCAATCATAATTGGCAGAAGCCTCGGCGTTTCTGTTTGCGAAAGATCCGGCATCTATTATTAGGATTTGCACGATCGTAGAGACTTCGGCGCCTCTATGACATACGTATCCTTGATCGATCGTGGTTGGCAGAAGCCTCGGCGTTTCTATTCGCGAGAGATCCAACATCGATTACTTTAGCGCAATCGGCAGGAACCCTGGCGATCCTGATTGCGTCCATCATTCCATCTTGGGATTATTTAGACAGCGTAGTCCTTATTTCCCAAATAACTTCATTACTTACGAATAATTTGTTCTTCATGCAGGATAGTGCCCGTAGGTTTATTATCCGTAGTAGAAGTCCGACATCTCGTTTTATCCCCAGTAGATCTCTGAACTACGACCGGCTTGATTCCTCGGAGGATACGTAGGAAACCTGAAAAGGTCCAGCCACCCGACCGACGCGGTCATCTCTCATCCCCAGCAGGTGCATTTCCCCAGCAGAAGACGTTGCTCCCCATCAGAGGACAATCATTCTAAATTTCCCCATCAGCTTTGAACTACGTTTGGCTTGATTCCCCCGCGGATACGTAGGTCGCCTGCCAAGGTTCAGCCGTTCCCTTACCTTTCATCTGTTTCGAAACTCATGTTTCAGACGGATCCTTCTTTTATCGTCGACCCCACATTGCCTTGCAAGAAGCGTCGCCGAGGGGCTACTGTTAGTACCCGACCTGAAAATGAGTTTATTAGGACTTTCCCAAATATACAAGGACTTTATAGGAATTAGGAACCTTACAAAGACTTGTCCCGGATTCCCAAAATATCTCATTTATGGCAAAATCTATCAAATTAGGTAATAATTGGTTTCCTTAAAACCATGCAGAAACCCTAGCTTAAGAATCAAGTCAGCCGGCAGTCTTGGCCACGCGGCCAACATTGCTCCGCGTTGATCTTGGCCACGCGGCCACTCTTGTAACCGGCTTCAACAATGGCCAGGCGGCCAACCTTGCGCCGGATGATCTGGACCATCAGATCCTCCCATCAGTTTACTATATAAACCACCCCATGCTATTGGTTTTAGGATCCGATTTTGAGAGCTCTAAGTCCGAGTTTTGGAGTTCTTAAACACTATTTTTCTCTCTAATTAACATTCAAACACTCAAGAAGATCCAAGGTTTATTGCTTGCCATCATAGGTAAGTTTCCTAACTTTTTCTTCATGTTCTTGCATTATTTTTAATGTAGATCTTTTATATTCATGTTCTTGCATGTTTATTCATAGTTTCTTCGTATGCTTTGCATGTTTATTCATATGTTCATATATGTTCTTCGCATGTTCTTCGCATGTTCTTCGTGTTCATAGATTAAAACCTTATTTATGCTATATTTAGGGTTGTGATCTTCATAATTACATGTTATTTCATAGCCGATGATGATCGAGGGTTCATCAACCCGAGGATGATCTAGGAACTACTTCTAAACCCTAATCTTTGGGTAATTCCCCCCTCATTATGCATGATCCCGATTCTTCTGCCTATTCTAATTCTCTGCGAACTACGCTGACCTGAGCTTCTCACATTGAGAGGAACGTAGGCAATCTTCGGATCCGGTCTAAATCACTAACACACTACTAACACATTCATCATGATAGAAAGACCGATCAATTCGGGCAATAGGAGTGATAACGTCCAATATTCTTCTCTTGTTGTAATTTGACCCCCGAACCCATTAAACATGCTTTTTCTCAATGTTTTGGCTTTAATTAAAACGGCGTGGCGACTCTCATAATTTTAATGTCATTAAGAATATTCCCTTTGTAAATAAAGATAATCACAAGATACTTCCCATGCGTCGCTTCATCGGAAAGGGGTATTCACAATCTCCTACATTCCAAACTCTATTTTAAACCCCCCTTTTTATGACTTAAAGAAGAAGAAGAAGAACGTTATTATTCATGTAGATTTTGATCAAGCAAGACCAACTTTAGTTGGGCGAGATGGGTGTTTCGGTACTTCCTATCTCGCAATCTAACCCCCGAACCTCAAAACAAAGAATCTCTGTTTTCGTAATCAAACTTAGGCTATAATCAATAGGTTTTTCTTATGTTTCTCAAAACATAGGTGGCGACTCTAAACAATCTAAAACAAGTTAGACATCCTAGGATAATTCGCCGCTCTAGCCTAAAGCCGTGGTTTCCCGGGGTATCTACAGTGGCGACTCCGCTGGGGACATTTGAGGGTTAAGCTTGCATTCTGATCGAAATCTACATCTTTTCTGGGCATTGTGGTTCCTGGTGGGGGAGGCGCGCGCTTCTGGCCTCTTCAGCCTAAGGCGCGCGCATCCCGCATCAAAGACCAGAATCGCCCGCTTCTTCATGTTCTTCATCTTCTTCTTCTGCTATTCTGCACTAATAATTTCTGCAGGGGTTACAATATGAACATAGGACCAGGGCAATCCCCTGAGTCCAAAATCTGATATTCTGACAGGTGTGCCCAGAAGCGCGCGCCTCTTAATAGCATTGCGCCATGCGCGCGTCTCACATCAACACTCAGAGGCGCACGCTTCTGGGTTGGTTCCCAGAACAGAAACAGGTTTCAGTGACTGAGCAGAACAGTGGGGTGTGGGAACAGTTGCCTGCATCAGAACAGAATTGAGCCCTCGGACTGTTTTAATTTTGTGTTTTATTTACCGGTCACACGGGTGATTCGGGAGTTGTATTTTATGTGCTTATGTGTTTTGTTTGTTTTCTTTCTTTTCAAAAAAAAATAATAATAAAAAAAAAATATAAATTTGTCACTTGTTAGACCTCACACTACATGCACATATTCCCATGAACTGCTCACTATCGAGTCGCACAAGTCCAACCCCAAACCCGTCGAGGCCCGTCCTAGAAAGTTTCAAGCTCCACTCGACCTTGGCTCTTTCGAAGCGGTAAACCTCAGCCCGTGGCGTAGTTCAAGACTACATGCCGGGGGTGACCTTTGAGCCTCATATTCAAGCCGAGCACAAGCCACACAATTCTAGTTAGGGTCTAACACTCCGTGACTCAAGTCGGTTTCCATGTACCGAGATTTCCCTAAACTAATGTCTTCAAATCATACATGCCACTCGTTGTTATGGACGAAATAAAACTCCGTCCCCAAAAGTGGTTATTTTGGACGAAAATAAAAAATCCGTCCCCGCATGTATGCTTTACTACATTAATTTAGTTTAATCCCGATACATGTAGGATTCACAAGCGCGATGGAATCCGATGAGTATATGGGACCGCGAGATGGTCTATATACTAGTGTGACGATTCCATTATTTTCTTAGAAACCCCAAAAGGGATCCATTCCCTCCGACTTATTAAAAAAAAAAAAAAAAAAAAAAAAAGAGTCTTTTCTTATGTGGTTCGAGTCGTGTGCCCAACTGTGTGTTCTAAGCCTCTTCATGGACCGCAAGTGTTACTCAAGACTGACAAGGGCCTCTTCTGCAATAATTGTTCAATTGGTACTTACAGAGTCTACCGGGATTCGGCAAATCGGTTAGTCCGTGAAGAGATCACTCCAACAGCTACTACATCAACCATGACAGGCAGCAGCAACACCATGTCTCTCGAACAGCTTTCAACCATGGTCCAACTCCTCCAAGAGCAAGTCTCCACCCTTAATAAGGAGGCACAAAGCAAAGACGACATTTGGCAATCCCACCTCGACAGCCAAAGGGAGGCCCACGAGGCCGAGATGGAGCTAATGAAAGAAAAGCTCACTAACCTTGCCAAGGGGAAGAACAAGAACAATGATGACGAATCCGAATGGACCGAGGGTTTGTTCAAAAG
Organism: Campanula takesimana; assembly: GCA_026119855.1. Taxonomy (NCBI): domain Eukaryota; kingdom Viridiplantae; phylum Streptophyta; class Magnoliopsida; order Asterales; family Campanulaceae; genus Campanula; species Campanula takesimana. The sequence goes on from JAOWBW010002371.1 coordinate 17,057, forward strand.
TCCGTATGTCAACACCCGCACCAAGAAAATGGGAGAACCAAGTTCCGAGAACAATGAGCCCAAAATGGTGGATTCTATCATGGCCTACATCGATCAAAAATTCAATGGGCTCAACATGGGGAAAGGATCCGACACAAGCCTTTATCAATCACCCATCCTCATGAGTACTATGGCCGCTCTTCCCGATAAGTTCAAGATGCCCGACATAAGCAAATTCAAGGGCAACTCTTGTCCCATGGCTCACATTGAGACTTATATTTGGGCAATGGTTCCGAAGAAGGTCTCCCCCAAGGTGATGGCTCAATGCTTTCCTCTCACTCTCGAGGGGGCGGCAAAAGAATGGTATGCTACTCTCCCGCTCACTGTCCGTCTCGATTGGGACTCCGCCATGCTTGCCTTCAAGAACCAATACCAAGGCAACACCACTTACCGGCCCCACAAGGAAAGAGCTCAAGAATACTACTCAAAAAGACAACGAGTCCTTCATCGACTTCACAAGGAGATGGAATGACAAACTCTCTGAAATTGTTGAGAGGCCGAACACAAAAGAGCAAATGGACATCTTTCTCAAGTGTCTCAAGATTGATCTCCGCACCCACCTAAGTGGGGCTTGCTACTCCGACTTCTCCCAAATGTATGAGGCGGGGGTACGCATGGATGACTTGCTCAAGGAGATTAAGAAGACCACTCCTACTTACAGATACAAGGCCGCTTCCAACTCTACAAAAGAGGCTTCGGTCAACGCCGTCACTATCGACAAGGGGAATTACAAAAAGGTTCCTCCACCCCAAGGGAAGAAGTCCCAAAATGACCGTGTCTATACGCCTCTCCAAGGCATGACTCAAACCGAAGTGTTCGAAGTCCTCAAAGCAAAGGGTCTAGTCACACCCGTGCAAGGATACCAACCCAAGACGGTCCACCCCAATCATGCTCACCACAAATATTGTGGCTACCACCAATATAGTGGCCACACCACCGAGGATTGCTTCGTTCTCCGCAATGTCATTCAAGATCTCATAGATAAGAAAGAATTTGTAGTGGCTAATGGCGAACATGTCAATGTAATAGAGATAGGAGAACTCGAGGGGACCACCCATTCAATCCCAATTGTGAATGGGGGCCCCAATGTTATGAATAAACTTGACAATTCTTGTTATGTAGTGACTTACGATGAGGTAATGAAGGAAGTACTAGAGAATAGGAAAAAGAAGCAAGATGGGAACGTCAACATGCTAACTCGATCCGGTCGAGTCATAGCAAGCAACCCTTCTACTTCCGCACCGAGCTCCTCTTCTCAAAGGCCGCAAGCTCGCGACACTCCCGAAGACCCTCTACTTGTCCAACTCAAGAAAACTCAAGCCAACATCTCTATTTGGGACCTTATCGCATCCTCAAAGAAACACCGAGATCTTGTCATCCGCAATCTCGATGATACATCAGTTTCTCCCAATACTAATCCCGAGGACCTCACGGCAATGATCGGTCACATTCATTTTGGCAACGTCATCACCTTTGCCGATATGGACCTTCCACCATTTGGTTCCGATCACAACGAGGCTATTTACCTCAAGGTACGAGCAAGGGGGAGGCCCATCTCAAGAGTCTTAGTGGACGGTGGTTCCGCACTCATCCTCATGCCTGGAAGAATCATGGGCATACTGGGGCTTAAGGATTCCGATTTGAAGCCTTCTACTCAAGTAATCCGAGGTTATGACAGCACCGCCCGTACAGTCATGGGCATGATTGAAATAGACATTGAGTTTGGGAGCATGGTAATGTCCGTTCCATTCCAAGTGCTTGACATCCCGGCCTCCTTCAACTTGCTGTTGGGTCGACCATGGATTCAAAGTTCTAATGCCGTCCCGTCAACTCTCCATCAATGTGTCAAGATCCGAAATGGTGATGAAATAGTGACCGTCATGGCCGAAAACGTCACTATCCACAGAAAAGGTGAGCCCGTCCACCAAGTTCAGCATGGTTTACCAGACTCCACTCTTTCCGGCGTCTCAATCAACGCCATTGACAAAGAAGGGGGAAACGGATCATGGACCCCCAGCAATCACAAAGTCCTCCGCATGATGAGAAATATGGACTACTTCCCTGGTTTAGGCCTAGGGAGATATCAACAAGGAATCCTACACCCTGTGCAAGTCCCATTTATCAAGAACACATTCGGTTTGGGGTACGAGCCTTCCAGAGAAGACTTGAAACAAGAGCAAGTAATCAAGAATGAAAAGGCCCGAGCTCGTAAAGAAGGCCGTCGTTATGAGGTCCCTAATCTAAGGCCCTACCGCAAGACGTTGAATGGCTATTTTGTCCGCCAAGGGGAAGACGTTCCATACATGATCTTTCCCGAGCCATGGGTTAACAATAAGGTTGTCAAAAAGCCCGGTCTCGAAATCTTCTCCGATTGTGAGATCCAGAAATCCGAAAGGGAACCAACTCCCATGTCGCCCCGTGAATGGTGGGGAAGGAAGGTGACTATAGAGTCCGAGACAGAAATCATCGTGGGGGAAGAACTGACAGATTTAGCCTCCATGTTCGAAGAGCTTGCCATGATGAATGAATGCCAAGTCAACGCCATCCATGACACCATCATCGTGAACGAGACTATCAGTGAGATCTCACCAAGCTCCGAGCCGATCAACAATTGGTATTCTACGAAAGGGCCCGTGGTATCCGAGGAATTCTTAGTCCAAGAAATGGGTTGCATACCCCGCACAGCAACGAAGGAAGAGCGGCTCACACTTACTTTCGAGTCCGGGAGTGTCTTTAATACCCTCGCCCAAGAGGATTTGGAGGCCATAGCCGAGCGTGTGTTTCCTTTCTTTGCTAATGAAAAATTTGATATTTCTGAGTACCCTGAGATTGCAAACATCATAAATGATGAATTAACTAATAATGAACTTAATGAACAAGTTAATAACGATTCAAATTATGATGAAATAGACCACGAAAACACAACATACTTAAATGAACTTGCTCAACAAGTCCGTAGTCGTGGTGAAAATGGTCCAAAGGCTGACGAAGAATTGCATGTTGTTAATCTGGGTACCGAAGAAGAGCCAAAAGAAACTAAGATTGGAAGCTTCTTCAAGGGGGACGACAGAGACAGATTGACTGCATTACTACGGGAGTTCGTGGATGTGTTCGCATGGTCATACAAACACATACCGGGTTTGGACAGAAAGGTAGCGGAGCACAGGATTCCGATCAGAGAAGATGCCAAGCCAGTAATGCAGAAGCTCAGAAAGATCAAACCAGAATGGTCTCTGCAAGTCAAGGAAGAGATTGAGAAGCTCCTCAGTGTGGGTTTCATCAAGGTTATCGAGTATCCGACATGGTTAGCCAACATAGTGACAGTCAGAAAGGCAAATGGCAAGGTTCGAGTTTGCGTGGACTTCCGGGATTTGAACAAAGCTTCCCCAAAGGATGATTTTCCATCCCCAACATCGAAATGCTGGTCGACTCCACTGCTGCCTACGAGGTTCGCTCATTCGTGGATGGGTTCGCTGGGTATAATCAGATTCTCATGGCCGAGGAAGATCAACATAAGACAGCTTTCACAACACCGTGGGGTACCTTTTGCTACACAGTCATGCCATTTGGGTTAAGAAATGCTGGGGCTTCCTACCAAAGAGCCGTGACAGACTTGTTCCACGATATGATTCACAAAGAAATCGAGGTCTATGTGGACGACATGATCATTCACTCCAAAGGGACCGATGGTCAACATTTAATCGATCTCCGCAAGTTCTTAGAAAGGCTTCGTCAACACAAGATGAGGCTCAACCCTGCAAAGTGCACGTTCGGGGTTATCCGAGGCAAAGTCCTTGGTTATATGGTCACCGAAAGGGGAATTGACGTAGACCCCTCCAAAATCAAGGCAATCATTGACATGCCTCCTCCAAAGACACAGAAAGAGATCAAAGGTTTCATGGGCAAACTGCAATACATCAGTCGGTTTGTGCACCAACTCACTTCCATGTGCGAGCCAATCTTCAAGCTATTCAAGAAGAATGTGGCTTTAGAATGGACCGACGTGTGCCAAGAAGCCTTCGACCAAGTGAAGCATTACTTGACGTGCCCTCCTGTTCTAGTTCCGCCGCACAAGGAGAAACTTCTTTTGCTCTATCTCACTGTCAATGATGAAGCCCTAGGGGCTATGTTAGCACAAGAGCAACGAGAGTCCACAAAGGAGAATGCCATTTACTTTGTCAATCGCTGATTCCAAGGAGGAGAAAAGAACTACTCTGTCTTAGAGAAGTCATGTGCAGCATTGGTTTGGGTCACTCAAAAGCTCAAACACTATATGGAAGCCTTTCCGATCAAGCTAGTAGCAAAGGTGGACCCGCTCCGCTACATCTTCGAGAAGCCTTTCATGTCAACAAGAATAGCCAAATGGTACTTCATGCTCGCCGGCTATGATATCACTTACGTCACACTAAAATCCGTCAGGGGGAAAGTGTTCAGTGACCAGCTTGCCGAATTCCCGTGTGACGAAGTGAAGGGGGAATATGTACAGTTCCCCGACGAGCATTTAATTTGTACTGCAACTGAGGAAATTAAGTGGCAACTTTTTTTCGATGGCGCCGCCAATAAACACGGTTTTGGTATAGGAGTATTGCTTGTCGATCCAAAAGACATCTACACTCCCATTGCCATCCGCCTGGAATTCGAAGCTACCAACAACATTGCCGAGTACGAAGCATGTATAGCGGGGCTCGAAGCAGCTCTCGACAAAAACATCACAGAACTAGAAGTATACGGCGACTCTTTGCTCCTTATCAATCAGCAATCGGGTAAATGGCGAAACCAAGACCCAACCCTACAACAGTATGGTCAACACCTTGAAGAATTAGTTGAACAATTCCAAGAGATCACTTTCAACTACCTGCCAAGGGATAAAAATCGCTTCGCCGATGCACTGGCCACTATAGCTTCATTAGTCGAAATGCCCAAAGGGAAAATGGTGAAGCCCTTCAAAATTGCTCGAAGGAACAGTCCGGCATATTGCATGAGTATCGAGATCAACAAGGTTCAGACAAACTCTCCGTGGTATTCGGATATCATGAATTTCCTCAAAAATGGCACTTATCCCGAGAATAGCAATAAGAAGTCTCAAGCAGCTCTGCAAAGGCTAGCCTCTAGGTACGTACTGATTGGAGACCGAGTCTATAAAAGGCACCACGACGGGATCAATCTCTTATGCGCCAATGAGGCCGAAGCTCAAGAAATAATGTGTGAAGTGCACAAAGGAGAGTGTGGACCCCACATGAATGGGTTTATGCTAGTCAAGAAGATACTCCGCATTGGTTACTATTGGAGCACTATGGAACGAGACTATATCGAGAAAGTCAAAAGGTGTGCTAAGTGCCAATTCCACGCTAATCTACAACATGCTCCACCCTCGCAACTTTACAACATGATCACACCATGGCCTTTCTCTTGTTGGGGGATAGACATCATCGGTAAAGTTCATCCTGCCGGGAGCAATGGGCAGTCATTCGTCCTAGTGGCAGTCGACTACTTTACAAAGTGGGTCGAAGCACAAGCCTATCGGACCCTCAACGCAAAGAAAGTGGCCGAATTTGTAAAGATTAATATCATGTGCCGATACGGCGTGCCTCATGAAATCATTTCCGACAACGGGTCTCACTTTGAGAAAGAAATGGATGCACTTTTGGTAGAATACAAGATCACCAAGCACAAGTCATCTCCTTACCGTCCCCAAGCAAATGGCGCGGTCGAAGCAGCAAATAAGACCATCGAGACCATCGTCAAGAAAATGGCCTCAACAGGAAGGGATTGGCCCGAAAAGCTACCATTAGCATTGTGGGGCTACCGCACATCAATACGGTCCGCAACAGGAGAAACTCCTTATGCATTAGTCTATGGTTCTGAAGCCATACTCCCTATCGAACTTGAAGTCCCATCTCTACGGGTCCTCCTCGAGAATCAAGTCAACGAGGTCAACTGGATGCAAAGTCGATATGAACAGCTAGCCTTACTCGACGAGAAAAGGTTAAGAGCACTCGAACACACAAGGGCGTATCAGCAAAGGATGGCAAGAGCTTTCAACAAAAAGGTGAAGCCTCGAAACATCAATGTGGGAGATTTGGTCTTAAGACAACATTCTCCTAATGCCATGAATCCCCTGGGGAAATGGGGACCCCGATGGATCGGTCCGTACGTGGTCAAAAAGATACTAAGCGGTGGTACAGTCCGGCTCGTGGATTTAGATGGTGACCAGCTGCCAAAGGAGGTCAACCTCGACAAGCTCAAGAGGTTCTACGCTTAATAAACAAAGACCATTAAAAAAAAAAAAAAAAAAAAAAAATCGCTCGCTAGGTTGAAAACCCGCAAGGGCGGCCTAGGCAAAATTAGAGCACGTGCAAAAAAGAAGCCCGCTAGATTGAAAACCCGAAAGGGCGGTCTAGGCAAAAAACAGGGTGCACACAAAAAAAAATGGTCTTTGTTTGTTTGAACTACGGAGACCTGAGCCTCCCAACAGGAGGAACGTAGGCAACCTTCGGGTGCGGTCTAAAACATATCAAAAATACCCGATTCACTTCAAATAACAAAATGCAATTTTTATTCATTCAATGAATTATTCAAACCATTACAACGGATTTATTGAGCAACAAAATACATCAAAACATTAAATCCTAAAACAAAGTGGTCTAATTTAATTGCAATCTCTTAGGGTACTATGAAAAATCCAATTTTCTCTTAGCTTTCAAAGGACCACCCGATCGTCTCTCAATACTTTTCTTCTTGGGTAACGAAGGAGCACTAATACGCACTGAAACCTTCTGTGTTGCAACACGTCTCCTAGCATAAAAGTCATCCAAAGGAGTACTGAAAGGGTCAGCGAGAATGTTACTCGAATCAGCAGCAGCCTCCCTATATCTCAAAGTGCTGCTAGGCTCAAAACCCTTTCCCAACAACTCAGCACGAAGCACATCAACCCAAGTGATGCCACGGTAAAGGGTGCCAAATAAATAATCCAAGTAGCTCTCGGGAAGGAAGACACTCCCCCGATGCAGAGGAGCAAAAGCCCAACGGTTGCGATCATCTCCCCAAGCCGACTGAAGCTCACTCGAGAAGTCAGGACCCATGTAAGCAACTGGACGAAGCATTCCGTCCCTCGGAAAAGGAATTGTCTGTTGGCGACCAAACTGCCGCAGAACCCGCTCTGGCTGGTAAAATGAAGAATCTCTCAAACCGGGTACAACCACGTGCTGAAAACCAAGAGTCCATTCCACAAAAGGACGAAGACCCCAAGAAGGAGGACACCACTCAATATCAACGGTCACCCGAGAGGCAAAGAAATTCTTCCAACCATCTTCAGATAAATCCCGAGTCAACAGCTTCCTCCTATGAACAGCAAAGGGAGACAAATCACCATCTGGGGAATAAATCTTGAAATGTTCTCGGAGCCATATGGTCAAGAGCAAAGGGCTTCCCCGACACATCTTGCCCGTCCTATGTAACTCATCAAGGCCGTGCAACGTCTCCCCTACAATAAGAGGGATTACACTAAATTGTTGCTCCTTGGCTTGCAAAATAATCTCAGCCAAATGCGCATCCGCAGTCCCGAAGGGTGCAAAAAACAGTACTTCACTAAAGAGACAAGCGACCATGGCATTCCTCTTGAAGGATTGAACCACCGGATCCTCCGAGTGTAAACTGAAGAACATCGGTAACTCAGTTATGTCAATCACAGTACCGTGCAACATCTTCCTCACGTCCTCAGGGAGATTCAGTAACTCAACCCAAGAGTCAATAGCACCACAGTGATATTTAGGAACGGCAATCCGACCGGCCAAAGGCATGCCGAGGATGGCCCCGAAATCATCAACAGTCGGCACCATTTCATTAGATGAAAAGTTGATGGTATGGATATCGCAATCCCAGAAAGCCGCGGCAGCTCTCAACAAATCCCAATCTGGCTTCAACGTCCGCAAAGTGAAAAGAATTCAGAACCCGGAGTCTTTAATGAAGGCCTTCTTGGGATGGGTCTTGAAAGAATACACGAAAGTGCCCAAGTCCTTTTCATAACCACTAACAACCTTGGCATCAAGAACAAAAGAATTGGAAGCCATGGAAAATGTTGATCACAAGCAAAGTTGAGCAATAATATGATGTTCAAAAATGGCAGAAAGGAGCTGTGAGAATCAAGTGGTCGAACAGAAGATGATATTATAGCTGTTGGGGTTTCTTTTGGCCAGCAAATGTCAAGCCCGGAATTTCGCCTCCCAGACGCGCGCGCCACCCAACAGCAGTCTCAAGTGCGCGCGCGTTCCAAGCCCACAGAGGAAAGCGCGCGCCTCCCAAGTCTAGATCGCTTCAGAAAAGGACCTTGTCAGAGATCTCCGGCCTAAATCAACACACAGTCCCTGTCCTCGGACACCCTGTTGGGCACACCTTCTTCTGGTCCGCCTTCAAGGCATGTCAAAAATTGGAAATAGGATAGAAACTCCCACTCAAAAGTAGGCTGTCCTCCCACGGATTCCAAACTCCCTAAGTTCTGTCACGGGTTCCATACCCCCCTCAAGGGTCAATCTCAACATTTCATCCCCAGCAGGAACATTTTTCTGGTCGCGGTCAACTGTACCCGCACCCCACAATTCAAAAAAGAAGTCAAGTGTGACTCCAAGTGGCACGAGACTCCAAAGCGATATTTCATCAACAAATTTCACTAACGGATTCATCCTCAAAGGTTCACTGACGGCCTCATCAACGGATTTCACTAACGGATTCGTCCTCAAAGGTTCACTAACGGCCTCTTCAAAGGTTCACTAACGGCCTCATCAACGGATTTCACTAACGGATTCGTCCTCAAAGGTTCACTAACGGCCTCTTCAAAGGTTCACTAACGGCCTCTTCAACGGATTTCACTAACGGATTCGTCCTCAAAGGTTCACTAACGGCCTCATCAACGGATTTCACTAACGGATTCGTCCTCTTCAAAGGTTCACTAACGGCCTCATCAATGGATTTCACTAACGGATTCGTCCTCAAAGGTTCACTAACGGCCTCATCAACGGATTTCACTAACGGATTCGTCCTCAAAGGTTCACTAACGGCCTCATTCAAAGGTTCACTAACGGCCTCATCAACGGATTTCACTAACGGATTCGTCCTCAAAGGTTCACTAACGGCCTCATCAACGGATTTCACTAACGGATTCGTCCTCAAAGGTTCACTAACGGCCTCTTCAAAAGGTTCACTAACGGCCTCATTCAAGATATTCAGCCGGCAGGTTCACCTAACGAATCATGCCACCCCCTCTATCAACAAAAGCCGCTCACACAGGGAGCGCACCACTCTCTCTCGCAATTTCAAATTCTTGCTTTTATCGAGTCTTTGCTTTTTTCTTGGTGATGTCCTCGGCGGGTGTTTTTAACTTTCGTCGACGCGTTTTGCTTTGCAATCCATGTCGCCGAGGGGCTCTGTAGACACCCCGCCTTGGACCACTCACCCCGATTGCACATTTGATCTTGTGTTTCTCCCCGTTTTAAGTGTTTCTCGTTAGTTTCTGTCACTTCCATTAAGTTCCTGACTGACTTCGTTAAGTCCAGGGACTAAACTGAATGACAGGGCTGACTTTCTAGTCCATTCTGTCAAAATTGCCTTCTCTGAGTCGCGCGCCTCCGACAGGAGGAGCCAGGCGCGCGCCTCCCGCCCCCAAAGCAGGAAGCGTGCACCTCTGGGCGTCAGTTACAGATTTCTGGCCAGGATTCTCTCCCTTGCTCAATTTAGAGGATTTTGTCCGGGAAGGATTTCTTGGTGACTGAGTTTTGGCACCAAAAACACCCCTCTTTCACCTATAAAAAGCTCCCTTTACCTCCATTTTCAAGGACCGAAAATTGAACTTACAAAAACTATACCAAAATCACTTTCTAAAGGCTCTCCAAGGATCTCATCAAGCAATATCTGAAGTTCTTCAAATTGTAGGTAAAAGTCCATCTTTTCCTTTCTTTTCTACTTCATCTCCTCTCTCTCTTTTTTACTCTAATCAAATGTGCAATCACCCAAATCATTTTGGGACATGACTCTAATGATCACCTCATCTCATTGAGGTTGGTTAAGGAGTTATCTCCTACATTCCAAACTCTATTTTAAACCCCCCTTTTTATGACTTAAAGAAGAAGAAGAAGAACGTTATTATTCATGTAGATTTTGATCAAGCAAGACCAACTTTAGTTGGGAGAGATGGGTGTTTCGGTACTTCCCATCTCGTAATCTAACCCCCGAACCTCAAAACAAAGAATCTCTTTTTTCGTAATCAAACTTAGGCTATAATCAATAGGTTTTTCTTATGTTCCTCAAAACATAGGTGGCGACTCTAAACAATCTAAAACAAGTTAGACATCCTAGGATAATTCACCGCTCTAGCCTAAAGCCGTGGTTTCCCGAGGTATCTACAATATGGTACCCAAAACCCCTCGTCACTCGAGAAAGGGGCGGAAGAGGTTGACGACCCATTTGAAATGAGTGTACTGACTCGATCCGGGCAAGTGCACATGGAGAACCCTAGGAAACCTCCGCCACCAGAACATCGAATGCCTCCCCGTCTTGCTAGTGAGGCAAAAGCCCTAGATTCTGGAGAAGAGGATCCCGTCTTAACCCAACTCAAGAGGACACAAGCTAACATATCTTTGTGGTCCCTTCTCACTTCCTCCTACCCTCACAAGCTCAAACTGGAGGAATGATTGGCCCAAACTATGGTACCTACCACGGCTACCCCCGAAAAAGCCGTGCAAATGATTGGAAGTGTGCAATATGGGAATGTCATCACATTCACGGACTTAGACTTGCCGAAATTTGGGTCTAACCACAATGAAGCCCTCTACATCACGGTGCAATTGGATGAGCGCCGCCTCCCTCGGGTTTTGGTTGATAATGGCTCCGCCATGAATGTCCTCCCCGCTAAGATGATGGATCTACTTGGTCTAAAGACCACCGACCTAAAGCCCTCCATGATCACCGTTAAGGCTTATGATTCCACGGCTTGCTCAGTCCTAGGGGTGGCCACCTTGAACCTTTGGTTTGGGAAACAAATGATGAAAACTGACTTCCAAGTACTTGACATCCCCATATCCTTCACCGCCCTATGACGCCCATGGCTCTATAAAGTCAACGGGGTAGCCTCCACCCTCCACCAGTGCGTAAAATATGTGCAAGAGGGTAATCTGACAACCATTTATGGGGACATTGTTACTACAGAAGGAACCAACACCAATGGGATTCCCGTGTTAAAAATCAAACATGAGGAGAGTGGCATGGTTTTGACCGGCTTCACCGAGATACCATCCAAAACCCACATCTAATGTGTAGATCTTACACTCACCAAGGACAGGATTCCCCCTGCAATGAGAATGATGCGTTTGATGTGCTACCTCCCAGTGATTGGTCTTGGAAAGAAACTCTAAGGGACCCATAAGATTGTTGAGATCAAGAAGAAAAAGACGCTCCATGGTTTGGGATACAAACCCACCCCCGAAGACCTTAGGATGGATAAGGAAATGGCTCGGAAAAGAAGCCAAGCCAGGGCTCAAGGGATTCCGTTTAAGGCTTCCAACCTCCGCCCTTATACTTTTGATATGAGCCGCTACTTTGTGAGAGGAGGGGTCCAAGCCGAGGCCCCAGAGCCGAAGGATCCAATGGTGACCAATTGGGATAAGATGCAATAGGATCTCAAAAGATTCTGAGGATTGGCGGCTAACCCCGTAAGGAGGGCATTTCTGGATTCACCCAAGATGACCGGTCCTACCGAGACCACCATGAGTCACGAATACACCTTTAAGGGAGTGCCCGAGATGGTAAGGGAATTTGAAGCCTTGTCTACGATGGAGGCTGGCCAAGAAAGGGAGCCCGTTTGGGAGCGAAATGGTAGATGCAAGTTTGAGAAGATAGCTCCCAAGCACGCTACCAAGGAAGTCATGGACGACGAATGGGATAGTGCCGTAATGCAAGAAATGTTTGGGGAAGAGTTGGTCGTGCCTGATCTGATTGGCCTCGAAAAGGAAATGATTGCTATGATAGGAGATGGATCTCCTGGGATCTTTGACCCTCGCACCTTGGTAAGCCCAACGGACATGCCTCTGAAGAATTGGGTGACCTTCTATGGACCGGTGGCAAGCAAGGAGGAAATGACCACGAAGCTTGGACTGGTTCCCCTCCCCCTAGAGTCGAGTGTCATAGGACCCAATATAGTCGAGTCCCCCCAATCTCTTGTCTTTAAATTCGAGTCTTCCTCCTCCAAGGGCCTTACGCCCAAGGATTATGAACTTGTAGCCAACATTGTATTCCCGTTTGCATTGAATGAAATGATAAACCTTTCCGAGTATCCCCTCATTGCCAAATTATTAGATGATAAATTAACTAATAATCTAAAAAAGGTTAATGATAAATCACCTAATAATGCAGACACACTAAACGAACAAAGCATTAAACAATCATCAAAGTAGGTTGCTGACCGAAAGGAAAGCCGTGCCCAAGCTGCCGAAGAGGTTTTAACTAAGGTGAATTTGGGGACTGAAAATGAGCCGAAAGAGACACAGATTGGTAGCTACTTCAAAGGAGCCGAAAGGGAAGCTTTGGTTGAGCTACTTAAGGAGTACATGGATGTGTTTGCTTGGTCTTATAAGGATATGCCGAGGTTGGATTCTTCGATCGTTGAACACAGGATCCCCGTGGATCCTGAGGTGAAACTTGTCCAGCAAAAGCTTCGGCGAATCAAACCGGAATGGTCTTTGCAAGCCAAAGAGAAGATTGATCAGTTGCTCCAGGTCAGCTTCATAAGGGTGATAGAGTACCCCTCGTGGCTATCCAACATAGTAACAGTCACAAAGGCCAACAGAAAGGTCCGATGCTGTGTCGACTTTAGGGATCTCAACAAGACGAGTCCTAAAGATGATTTCCCCCTCCCGAACATCGACATGCTTATAGATACAACCTCTAGTTTTGAGGTCAAATCTTTTATGGATGGTTTTGCCGGGTATAACCAGATTAAGATAGCTGAGGAGGACCAGGAGAAGACCGCCTTCACCACCCCCTGGGGGACCTTTTGCTACACCGTAATGCCTTTTGTATTGCGAAATGCTGGGGCTACCTACCAAAGGGCCGCAACCGCACTCTTCCATGATATGATCCATAAGGAGATAGAGGTGTACGTCGATGACATGATTGTGCATTCTAAGGGCACCAACGGGTAACATTTGATAGACTTGAGAAAGTTCTTTGATAGGATTAGAAAGCACTCCATGAGTCTCAATCCGGCCAAGTGCACTTTTGGGGTTTCTCGTGGAAAGGTTTTGGGGTACATGGTCACTGAACGGGGTATCGAAGTTGATCCCTAAAAGGTTAAGGCAATTGTGCAAATAAAGCCACCTCGCACCCAAACAGAGGTAAAGGCCTTCATAGGAAGGTTGCAATACATTAGCCGCTTCATAAACCAGCTTACTCCCACATGTGAGCCCATCTTCAAATTGCTAAAGAAGAATGCCGAGGTTGAATGGAATAAGGAATGCCAAAGGGACTTTGACAAGATTAAGGCCTATCTCGTCCACCCGTCAATCCTATTCCCCCCCCAACAAGGATAAGCCACTCTTTCTCTACCTAACAGTGACTGATACGTCAATAGGAGAAATGTTGGCCCAAGAAAAGAAGGATTCAAAGGTAGAGAATGCCATCAACTTTATGAGCCGCAAGCTACAAGGGAGCTAGCTCAACTACTCCCTGATTGAAAAGACTTGCGCCGGATTGGTATGGGTCGTGAGAAAGTTGAAGCATTACATGCATGCCCATCCAATACAACTCATCTCCAAGATAGACCCCATCAAGTGCTTGTTGGAAAAGCCATCCTTGTCTATGAGACTTGCCAAATGGTCTTTCTTCCTAGCTGAGTATGATATCAGTTATGTGTCAAGAAAGGCAGTCAAAGGAAGGGTCTTAGCGGAATATTTGGCGGACTTCCCTAGTAATGAGGAAAAGGAGCCCGAGCCGCAATTCCCTGATGAAGGGATTTTTGCCCTCGAAGGAGAAAATAGGTGGCAATTGTTCTTCGACGATGCCGCTAATAAAAGAGGAAATGGCATTGGACTGCTCTTGGTTGACCCAAAAGATGAGCACACCCCCATCGCCATCAAGTTGAACTTTGATGTAACCAACAATGCCGCGGAATATGAGGCATGCACGGCCGGCTTGGAAGCATCCCTAGAAAGGAATGTGAAAGAATTGGAGGTATATGGAGATTCGGCTTTGATCATCAACCAATTCTCCAACAAGTGGAAAATACTGGACCCTGGTTTGCAAAGATATCATGCCTACATGGAAGAGCTCATGGCACAATTCAAAGAAGTTAGCTTCCACTACTTGCCGAGGGATCGGAACCGTTTTGCCGACGCCTTAGCTACTTTGGCCTCATTGGTAGAAATCCCTGAGGGAAAGTCAATAAAACCTTTTTGAGTTGGGAGGAAAGAAAATCCGGCGTACTGTTATGAGATTGAGGCCACCTCATAAAAGGTGGAGGAGCCATGGTACAACCAGATTTACCGATTCCTCAAGGAAGGAGAAACTTCCTTCATGAATAAAAATGGAGAATATGTGGATGGGGTAAAAGCTAAAAGCATGGCGGCACTCAAACGGCTAGCATCCCACTATGTTATCTTGGGGGACATCTTGTACAAAAAGCGCCATCAGGGCCTTCTCCTTAGGTGTATAAGCATGGAAAAGGCAAAGGAACTCATGCAAGAAGTTCATGGCGGAGTGTCTGGTCCTCATATAAATGCGAGGGCATTAATGCAAGTCATCTTACGGATGGGCTACTTTTGGATCTCAATGGAGACTGATTGCATACAATTTGTGAAAAGGTGTGACAAGTGTCAGCGGTTCTCTAATCTCAACCACCTACCACCTCACCATCTCTACTGTATGACCACACCATAGCCTTTTTCAATATGGGGCATTGACATCATTGGGAAAATTTCCCCGCCCGGGAGCAATGGCCACGAGTTTGTGTTGGTAGCCGTGGATTACTTCACGAAGTGGGTAGAGGATAAATCCTACAAGGTCCTCACTTCCAAGAAAGTTGCGGGGTTTATAAAGGAAAACATCATGTGTCGGTACGGGGTCCCGAACGAGGTCGTCACTGACAATGGCTTGTACTTCGAAGGTGAATGTGACCAATTATTGGGAGAGTTCCGAGTCACTCTCCACAAATCCTCCCCATATAGGCCCCAGACCAATGGTGCAGTGGAGGCAACCAACAAAACGCTCGAAAGGATTATTAAGAAAATGGCAACACGGGGAAGAGATTGGCCCGAAAAGCTACATCTAGCATTGTGGGGCTACCGGACCTCGGTTAAAACCACCACTGGGGAAACCCCTTTTGCCTTGACTTATGGAATGGAGGCCATGCTCCCGGCCGAGCTGGAGGTACCGTCATTGAGAATTTTGTTGGAGAACAAAATCCATGAGGTTGATTGGCTTCAGAGCCGGTATGATGAATTGGCCTTGCTGGACGAACGTCGTCTGAAGGCAATAGATCACATCCATGCCTACCATGGGAGAATGGTGCAAGCTTTTGATAAAAAGGTGAAGCCCTGAGAAATTCGGGTAGGAGATTTGGTCCTTAAGGAAAAACCCCCCGGGAGGCCTAACCCCGACGGAAAATGGGAGCCCGTGTGGATCGGTCCCTTCGTGGTACAGGAGATCTTCTCAGGAGGTGCAAGGAGGCTTACGGACTTGGATGGCAACCCCTTCATGCACCCGGTCAACGGTGACAAGCTCCGTCGTTACTTTGTTTAAAAAAAACTGTAGGTGCTAAAAGAATATACCCACCAAGATTGAAAACCCATTTGGGAGGTCTAGAGAAAAAACAGGGTCGCGCCCAAAATTTGTAAAAAGTAAACTACGATGACCTGAGCCCCTTAGTGTTATTTGTAAGAGGGGAACGTAGGCAGCCAATTGTTGGTCCGGTCTAAAAAATGAATAAAAATCGAATTTGGTTTCGAGCAAAGACTCCATGTGAATGCAAATTGGCTTCGTAAGTAACCATTTTCATTACAGTTAAAACACTTCTTTGAGGAGTTCAAGCATGGTCTACTCTCGATTCAACTAACATGCTTAAGACATAACTAAGACACCTAAAATGAACTAATGTGTCTGCAATGGCAATGGGTGGATACATGGAAATATAGGACTATCACTGTTCCTCGTCCCTCCACTTCTTCTTCTGGCTCCGTCGAGTCTTCTTTTTCTTCACCTCAAAGATGTCGACCTTTCCCCTTCCATTATCGGGTATCCTCCCGACATCCTCAATCAGCCTGGTTGCCCTCAAAGCCGCATTGGCAATGGCCCGAGCTCGAAGATCTTCCATTCATGCCCTAGGCATTGCAGCCATTCTTCTATCAGCCAAGACTTGATAGTCCTCGACAATGTCTCCAGTAATGTTATGGCCACTTGCCACGGCCTCGGTCTCCCTCAAAACCCTGCTAGGGTCATGAGTCCAACCAAGAATAGCCTCACGCCTCTCTTCAATGAGCCTCTGAGTCTGTCCTATAGTCTGTTCATACCAGTCCAACTAGACCGTGGTTAGAACCATGCTGGCTGCACGCCCAAGAAGTACCCGAGCCGGAAAGAAGGAACAAGTCCACAATCGGGAAAGAAGTAAAATAGTAGAAGAATCCCATATAGACAAGTACGGAAGCCTCAAATGCTCCGGGTTAACACCAGACCACTCCAACAGTGGAGTCTGCAGTAATCCGAACTGACGACGGACCAAAGAAGGGATGTAATAAGACGATCCCAAGAGTCCCGGCACCCGAACAAAAGGGGAATTATCCTGATACTCCCGCAACAAGTTGATACGCTAATGTGGGACTGACCAACGGATCTCGACAGTCGTGAGGCGAGCATGTAAGCCTCCCAGTCACTCTGAGTAAAGTCCAAGAGAATGCCTCTCAAAGAATAAGACCACGGTCTGTGAGAGATAGGAGCCTCGGGAATGGCCATCAACCTCTCCCTCAACCACAAAGTGAGTAAGGCGGGGCTACCACTACGCATGAAGCCGTCTCCCAAAGCCAAGCGGTTCATGCCATGAAGGGTTTTGCCCAAGATCAAGGGGACAATATCCTTCCCCGCACGGCACTCCTCAAGGACACTCAGTAAAACCCTATGACAACTACCTTTGGAGCCAACCATGTAGAAAAAGGCAAGAATGTACAAACCAAAAGAATTCCAAGAAGCCTCATCCGTACGATCCATGAACTTCTTGGGGAGATCCAAAATGTCAATAAAAGTATAATTAAGAACCATACATTGGGCCTCTTCCAAAGGAATGTCGAGAAGAGAGACCAACCTTTCGACACACATGGTGTCATCAACTGAGGGGAGAGCAATGACCTCCGTGTCCATGCCGCCCACTAAATCCTTGAAATCCTCATAGGTTGGAGTGATTTCGTTGTAGGAGAAGCAATATACATGTCTCCTAACATCCCAAAAGGACGCAGCGGCTTTTAATAGCTCAAGATCCGGGATGAACTCCTTGAGGGACCAAAGAGATTGGAGACCAAATTTGGACTGGAAAACTCCCTTGTAATTCCTCATATGGTACCGCATCCAAAGCCTAAGGTTACCATCAAAGCATTCTTGATGAATTTTGGAAAATTTTGGTGGTTTTTCCATGAGAAAAGGCTCCATGGAGGAGAAATCTTTCGAAATGAAGGTGATGAACTGATTGATGAAACTTAGACTGTGGCATTTAAGAATATGACCAGGCCTGGAACAAAATTGAATAAAAAATGAGTGTTTCCTCCCCTAGCCGTACGGCTACTTTAGCCCTGCCAAAATTAATGGTTTCTTGTTGAAAGTTAGCTTTGTGGTACTACCCATTCAAAGCCCCTTGTCATAAATACCCCAAAAAATGCCCTTCTTGGCTCATGCAACTTGAATTGAACCTAGAAAAATTAGGTTCCCAATGAAAATGTCCCCAAGCATTCCTAGATGGACGTAAGACCAACTTTGTTAAAATTAACCCGGCCGTACTTCGTAAGCCCAGGTTAAAAATGTGGAAATTAACCCGGCCGTACTTCGTAAGCCCAGGTTAAAATGTGGAAATTAACCCGGCCGTGCTTCGTAAGCCCAGGTTAAAATGTGGATATTAACCCGGCCGTGCTTCGTAAGCCCAGGTTAAAATGTGGAAATTAACCCGGCCTTGCTTCTTAAGCCCAGGTTAAAAATGTGGAAATTAACCCGGCCGCGCTTCGTAAGCCCAGGTTAAAAATGTGGAAATTAACCCGGCCGCGCTTCGTAAGCCCAGGTTAAAAATGTGGAAATTAACCCGGCCGTACTTCGTAAGCCCAGGTTAAAAATGTAAAATTAGCCCGGCCGCGCTTCGTAAGCCCAGGTTAAAAATGTAAAATTAGCCCGGCCGCGCTTCGTAAACCCAGGTTAAGAGTATGTAATTTAACCCGACCGTGCTTCGTAAGTCCAGGTTAAAAGTTTGAATTTGGGAAGTTAATGTGGCCGTTCTTCGTAAGTCCAGTTAAAAATATGAAAAATTGCCCTTTGGCCGTCCGGCGTGACGTAAGACTATTAGGTTTTGTGAGATTGTGTCCTTTGGCCGTCCAGCGTGACGTAAGACCATTAGGTTTTGTGAGATTGTGTCCTTTGGCCGTCCAGTGTGACGTAAGACCATTAGGTTTTGTGAGATTTGCCCTTTGGCCGTCCGGCGTGACGTAAGACCATTAGGTTTTGTGAGATTGTGTCCTTTGGCCGTCCGGTGTGACGTAAGACCATTAGGTTTTGTGAGATTTTCCCTTTGGCCGTCCGGCGTGATGTAAGACCATTAGGTTTTATGAGATTGTGTCCTTTGGCCGTCGGGCATGACGTAAGACCATTAGGTTTTGTGAGATTGTGTCCTTTGACGTCCGGTGTGACGTAAGACCATTAGGTTTTGGTGAGATTCGTCCTTTGGCCGTCCGGCGTGACGTAAGACCATTAGGATCTGCGAGATTCGTCCTTTGGCAGTCCGGAATGACGTAAGTCCATTAGGCTCCGTGAGATTCGTTCTTGGCCGTCCGCCGTGACGTAAGACCATTGGATTTTGTTGACCCGGCCGTACTTCGTAAGTCCAGGGTAGAAAGTGAAATCGTGAAAGTCCGGTCGTACCTCATAAGTCCAGGATGAAAGTTAAGATGTTATCGCCTCGGCAGCCCTTGGTAGGGCGTAAGACCAGTATAGTCATGATTAGGTTAAGAAAACCTGTCCCCGAGAGTGGCCAGGTTAGAGAAAACCTATCAATGTGTCCCGGCAGTCTGTAATGATATGAGACCAGTTTGTGTCGTCGACCCTTCGCCATGAGATAAGTTGACCAGTTTGTGTAGTCGACCCTCCGCCATGAGATAAGTTGACCAGTTTGTGTAGTCGACCCTCCTCCATGAGAAAAGTTGACCAAATGTCCCGACAGTCCTTAGTAGGTTGTAAGACCAGTTACCCTCAAGTCGACCCTCTCTGATAGAGCCAAGTCGATAGAGTCTAGCCTCTGAGCCATGCCCATCATTTGAGCCTCTGAGCCATTCCAGCCCCCTTTAGTCGACCCCCTCCGAATAGGGCCAAGTTGACCAAGCCCGGTCTTTGAGCCATGCCTGTTTAGGAAAGGATTAATGGATATCCACCTAAGGCCCATAGGTTTGAGTAGCCTTAAACTCTCTCACCCGAACTACGTTAGGCTTGATTCCCTTGAATAGGGATACGTAGGAATCCTATACCTCTAGGTCCAGCCATAGAACAAATCGGCTAAGCCGTCTTCCCATCAAAATGGGATGCTTATAGGTTTGAGTAGCCTTAGAATCTCTCACCCAAATTGGATAAAGCCGTCCTCCCATCAAAATGGGATGCTTGTAGGTTTGAGTAACCTTAGAATCTCTCATACAAATCGGCTAAGCCGTCCTCCCATCAAAATGGGATGCTTATAGGTTTGAGTAGCCTTATAATATCTCACCCAAATCGGCTATACCGTCCTCCCATCAAAATGGGATGCTTATAGGTTTGAGTAGCCTTGAAATCTCTCACCCAAATCGGCCGAGCCGTCCTCCCATCAGATTGGGATGCTTGTTTTTTCGACAAACCCGCTTTCTTCAAAAGCGACATTGCCGAGGGGCTCTGTAAGTACCCTAATCTGAATTGACCTACTTTAGAGGAATTCTTGGTACCATTTAGGGATAAACCAATGGGCCAGGGCCTCACTAGGATAAACCTGATATTCCAGGACTGAACAGGAATTAAACTTAGAAAAATCCAGAAGCTCGCCAAGTCGAGTCGTACGGATGGTTTGGGCACATGAGGTCCCTATCCGTACGGCTATGTTGGCCACCCTCAGCCTCTATAAATTGAACCCCATGCTGATCATTTCAGGGGGGGAACGTTTTGTGAGTTGAAACTCTGCCAGTTTGAGACCAGAAAGTGAGTGATACACATATTTGAGTGATTAGAGAGGAAGATAGGCATAACCATCATAGGTGAAGCCTCCTTCTCGCCATCTTCTTCTTCATCTCAAACTTTTTTTTTATCTTTGTTCATATTGCTTGTTTATCTTGTGATTATCTCTTCTTGTTCTTGCAAAGTCTTGTCCATTTCAAGCACCTTACATTTTTTGCAAGTCTTGTCCATTTTCAAACACTATATCTATATATTATACAAGTCTTGGACTTTCAAGCTATATATATTATGATTATATATGTATATGATCCAAATCATGAGGTGATTCAAGGTTCCCTTCACACCCAGTGTGTGATTATGGGGTAAAGCCTAAGGATGATCATGGTTTGTTACATTTTCATGTTGATTTTGTTTTATTTGGCTATAAGAGTCATGATTGGGGGATAAAGTTACAATCTTTATCACCCCAACCATGATCTAGCCATAAATCACCAAGTATGGGACATAAAGATTTGATCTTTATGTTATATTTGTGTCCCTAAAGGTTTGATCTTGTATAATAAGTCCATTTTGGTGGTAAAGTTTCAATCTTTATCCACCAAAATGGTCATTTTGGTTTAAATGCCATGTTCATCAACTTTTCATAAATTTCTCCAATGATTGCCTTTGATCACACCCAAATGTTTGTTTTTGGGGTTCCTTTGATGATCAAAGTGCATAGGAATGAACTTCTCAAAGTTTTGTTGTTAATCATAAACTGGAAATCAACATTCCAGTCCAGTTTCAGCAAAGATACTCTGATTTGACTGAAACTGGACTGTTCTCTGATAAAACTGTAAAAATGCCCTGGAGAGCCCTCCCCATCCGTACGGCTACTTTGTCCGGGGAGGGAATTTTCCAGTTTCTTCCTTTCCTAACCAGAAATCTTGCAAAATAAACCTTTTCTGTTAAATAATTAACTTGTTTTGTCAAAACAGTCAGTTTCTCCCATTTTGAAAACACACACACACACACATGCACTTTCGTTAACTAACATTAGGGAGACTCGTTCCTATCCGAGGCGACTTGGGTGACGTGAAACTCTTCCTAAGGCGTAACCTGACCTCCGAACTAATAGAATCTCTAACCTTTTCTTTTGTTGGGTTAAATAATTAACAAAAGTGGCGACTCCGTTATTTTTTGGCATGTTAACCGCGTTTGGCCTTTCGCCCCCATAACTCGTCGCATTTTAGGCACGGGGGCAGGATCCTTACACCAGGTTGTGAAGGTTTGGGAGCCATTTAAATAGATGAGAAAAGTTGAGAGTGAGAAAAATTATAGAGAGAGAAAGTAGAGAGAAGTTAGAAAGGGAGGCTGGAAAAGTAAAGGTTTAGGAACAGAGTGGTGGAGGTTAGGGTAGTGGAACGGTTTGTGTAAGGGGGCAGAGCAGAAGTGGGAGGTTAACTCTGCAAGGTCAGAGATTTGACCTACGATGTCCTTTCTCATTAAATGTATGGCCAATGACGGCGGACATAATTAACGGGATAAAAATAATCGCAAATGATTTGAATTAAATGAAAAGCAAGGGAAAAGAGGAAATTACTGAATTACCCCTTTAGATGACTAGGAAATATCCTAACAATTTTCTAAGTTAGAAACACTTACCTAGTCACCTTAGCAATTTGCGGTCGACGTGTTGACCGTGAAATATGCGGTCAGGTTATTACCTTAACCAAAGATTGCCTCTTTAAAGCAGTGAATACCTTTCATCGTTTTCCCTTGCAGTATGCAATGTTGGGGTTCTTCCACTCCAAAGTTCATTGGGAGTTTTGTTGTATGTCTTGTTAATGAGGGATCTATTTTGAGTGAAACAAGTTGTGTTGATAGCTTCAGCCCAAACATATTGAGGTAGCTTTGCTTCAGCAATCATCGTTTTTCTAGCCTCTATCAACATTCTGTTCTTTCTTTCCACCACATCATTTTATTGTGGAACTCTAGCAGCTGAGAAGTTGTGGTCAATACCATGAGAAAAGTACCTTTTTGTCCCTCAACTAACTTATGTTTTACCTTTTCGTCACCCAACCAATTTTTTTTACTTAAGAATATTTCACCTACTATTTTCATGGATTAAGAAGTCCTTCCGTCAATTGGTCGTCATTTTCACCTTTAAATGTAGTGACGTGGCATGCTGACTAGTCATTGTTGGCTTGTTTGGCAATAAAATTGCATAGTTAGCATACACTAGATTATTATTTGAACCTATGAGGGTCAGAATGCTAAAATTCAAAATTACAGACCTAAACAAATATTCCCATAATATTAAAGGCTCCAAATGAAAATAAACACCCTCACTTTTTAACTCCTTGATTCACGTCTCCTGCTTTCTCTCACTTTATTCATCTTCAGTTGCCTCCATCCCTCCCTCTCCCTCCTTCATCTCTTCCTCTTCCTCTTCCATCATTTCTGCAACAACCCAGCCATCATCACGTCTTCCTCTCTCACTTTTTCTCTTTCTCATCTTCAACAAGAAAATCCCAAAGCTAACCCTAGAATTTAAAACCCCCAAATCTTACCTAATCCCTAATCTAGTTCATCAATCCTTTCCCACTTCATCTCTCTCGTTGCTCTGTACTGTGCGCCACCGACGATCTGTTCTCTTTCTACTGCTGCAGCGTTCCTCCTTTCCCTTCCCCTCCTCTCCCACCAACCACCCACTCCCTCTCAAACTCATCCCTCCCTTCATATTTTCCAGCGGCCGCCCCACCCCCTGTTATTTCTCCCTTTATTTCTCCCTGCTCCCCCTCTTTCCCCAACATAAGAGCCCCTCCACCTCCTCTCATACCCAGAAAACCCCAACCCCGATCTGGAGAGAGAATTGAGGGCATGATGCCGACTGAGATGTAGGCTCGAAAACCCCTTGTTCTGAAGGCTGCAAGTTTCACATCTAAGTAAAATTACCTAAAAACCTAAGGCCT
Source organism: Campanula takesimana (assembly GCA_026119855.1). Taxonomy (NCBI): domain Eukaryota; kingdom Viridiplantae; phylum Streptophyta; class Magnoliopsida; order Asterales; family Campanulaceae; genus Campanula; species Campanula takesimana. The sequence continues at coordinate 40,462 of JAOWBW010002371.1, forward strand.
GAGATTCGATTGTCGATTGATTCATAATCTGGGATTTGAAGGAATTTTTTTTCTGGAGATTTGCATATTTCCCCCTTCTCAAATCTGATTTTTTTTATATGTTTGATTGTGTTTTAATGTTGGTGATTTTATGGTGGTGTTAAGATTGGTAAAGCTGGAGGTTGATGGTAGGTGGTGGGTATGAGATGGTGGTGGGTGTTGTTGAAAATTTTATTTGACGGTGGAAAGTGCTATGACGGCGGTTGTAGGTGGTGTGAGGCGGTGATGTTCTGCAATGGATTCTTTTGAAGGATATTAGATTTTACAATTTTTTTAGAAAGTAGATTTTCGATCTAATTTTTAAAAAGGAATCATCGATATAAATTTAAATATTAAAAAATAAAATAAATTTTATTGATCTACTCAAAGCAGGTTTAATTTTTTTTTATTTCAAAGTAGATTTGAGAAATTCTAATATTAAATAATAATTTTGAAAAACAATTACTTGGACAATATTTTCTATTTAGGTCCCTAATATTTATAAATTTCTTTCTAAGTTTACAGTTTAATAGAATCAACACTTTTAACCCTTTAAGCCTCCATGTCATCAAAGGTTCACAAACTATGGTCCATGTCAGCAGAAAAGTGATGTCATTTTGCCACATCAGCGTTTTTAACGGTCATTTGGATGGCAAATAGACGGAAGGACTTCTTAATACATGAAAATAGTAGGCGAAGGATTCTTAAGTAAAAAAAAATTGGTTGGGTGACGAAAAGGTAAAATATAAGTTAGTTGAGGGACGAAAAAGGTACTTTTCTCTCAATACCATGGTCATCACAGTATTAAGCAACACAGTTGTTCTTGAATTATGTTCCATTGTCAGATCGAACGCTAACAATATCATTTCAAATCACGTATATCTTGAATAATCGCCTACCACAACTAAGGTATATCTATTTCCTCCAATGCTTGCAGTAGTGACAGGTCCAAACAAATCCATATGAAGTAGTTGCAAGCATCTTGAGGTTGAAGGTGTGGTCTTGCTGGAGAAATACGCTTTTGGTCGTTTGCCTAGTTAACATGCTGTGCACTTCTCATTGTGGTGATCAGATACCTTGGGTAGACCACGAACTAGATTTTTTCTGCCAATCTTGGAGAGATACTTGAAGTTTAAGTGACTTAGTCTCTTGTGCCATAGCCAACTGTTTTCATTAACATTCTTTGCTAGAAAACAAAGATTGGAAGAAATAAAAGAAGAATTGAAATCAATAATATAAACATTTTTCTTAACGAATTCCTTTGAGCAAAGTGACGCCGGAGGTGCCATCTTTAATTAGACAAATATTTGAAGTGAAGTGGCATTGTAATCCTTTGTCGCAAAATTCAGATATTGAGAGAAGATTGTATTGAAGTCCAATGACCAGAAATACTTCTTGGGTGGTAAATTTTGCTTTACGAATAACTCCATACCCTATTGTCTTTCCTTTGCTGTTGTCTTCAAAAGTTAATGATGGACCTTTCTCTTCACGGACATCTTCTAATAAGCTGATATATCCGGTCATGTGTCTTGAGCAACTGCAATCGAGATACCATAGACTTGATTTTTCCTTGGAATGTCCAGCCATTAAACAGACGACCTACAAATAGACATTTAAGAATAAGGTCCCTTTTTATTCTTTTGGGTCCAAAGGGTTAGAAACTTTTGACAACCCACACCTGTCTCACAGAAGGAGGGTTATGTCTTCTAGGATTGGGTGTGATTCTCAAAAGACATTTAGCAGCCTTGTGACCATAACCATCACACACAGTACAATGGTGGAAGCCACCCAAGTAAGGGTTAACAAACTTTGTTGAAGTCTTGAGCACAACATCATTAACTGGTATGGATGATCTCTCCCGAACAAAGTTTAATTTCTTGAACTTGACCGCTTGCTTCCCATTTCTGGTCGACTTGACTTGAGGCATTGCTTGACCGCGTTTGAGGATATTGCGGTTGAGTTCAGGTACCTTATTAAAGGTTGTCTCTGAGGTTGGATCATCCATGGGAATTCCTTTCATCTTCAAAGCCTTGTCAGTTTGTTTCTTGGGATAGATATAATGGAACTCTAGTTTCTTATTTGGTTCTTATCCTTTACTCTTAGATACATGATGCTTAGCCTTCGACCCTTCCAAAGTTTGATGGGTAAATTTCTCAACTCTTTCCCAACAAGATGCACATTTAAAGTTTTCACTAGTTTGGAATCCCAAGCCTTCCTTATCACCACTAGACTTTTGGGACTCCAATATTTGATTCATAGTGACGCAAGAATTTGTCCACTCATTAGTGATCCTTTTGAGATCATTTATCATAGCAACCAATTCTTCGTTTTTAACATTAAATATGGCATTTTATTCAGATCTTAGTAGAGATTTCTCTATCTTAAGCTGGGAAATTTCTTCAGTTGATAGTGCTAAAGCTTCCTTCATGCCAGTAAACTTACTGATTACTTGTTCAGCCTTCATGAACATCTTTTCTTGTTCATCGGGGGAAATGACAAACTTGACCTGAGGAGTGGTAGATTGAGCTTCCTTCACTTTGGGGTTATTCGGAGCCTTCTTTGATGCACTCTATAGACACCCCGCCTTGGACCGCTCACCCCGATTGCACATTTGATTTTGTGTTTCTTCCTATTTTATGTGTCTTTTCCGTTAGTTTCTTTTACTTTCGGGAAGTTCCTGACTGACTCTATTAAGTCCAGGGGCTAAACTAAATAACAGGGCTGACTTTCTAGTCCATTCTGTCAAAAAAACTATTTCAAAGTCGCTCGCCTCTTCCTGTAGGGGTCAGAAGCGCGCGCGTCCCGCCATCAAGGCAGGAGGCGCGCGCATCTGGGCGTCAGTTACATATTCTGCCCAAGAATCCCTCCCTTGCTCATTTTACATGATTTTGCCTGGGAAAATGATCTTTGTGACTTGGTTTTGGCACCAAAAACATATTGTTTTCAACTATAAAACCCTTCTTCTACAACCTTTCAAGGGGACCTTTTTCCAACACAAGAAAACTCTACCAAAAAAGAGACTTTTTGAAAATAAGAAAACTCTACACAAAAGTACTTTCAAAGCATCCTCCAAGAAGCACTTGAAGTTATTTGAAGCTTAGGTAAATACCACTTTTCTCTCCTCTCTACTTCATCTCTTCTCTTCTTCTTTTACTTTATCAAACGTGCAATCACCCAAACCATTTTTGGGACATGACACCAAAGATCACTTCATCATATTGAAACCAGCCAAGGAGTTATCTCCCCACATTCAAAACACCCTTTTTAACCCCTTTTATCATTATTAAAGAATAGGAAGAACACTTTATTTATGTAGACTATGAACAAGCAAGACCAACATTAGTTGGGCAAGATGGGTGTTTAAGTACTTCACATCTCGTAACCTAACCCCCAAACCTCATAACAAGAATCTCTGTTTTCGTATCAAAACTTAGGCTAAACATTAGGTTTTTCTTATGCTCCTCTAAAACATAGGTGGCGACTCTAAACAAATAAAACACGATTAGACATCCTAGGACCCTTCCACCGCTCTATCCAAGCCGTGGTGCTCCCGGGGTATCTTCAGTGGAGACTCTGCTAGGGAGTGCTTGAGGGTTAAACTTGCGTTTTATTCATAGTCTACATTTTTTCTGGGCATTCTGGTTCCTGATGGGGGAAGTGTGCGCCTCTGGCCTTCTTGGCCTAAGGCGCGCGTGTCCCACATAAGAGACCGGAATCGCCCGCCTCTCATATGTTCTTCCTACTTTGTTTTCTGTGCTAATCATCTTCGCAGGAGTTAAACACCTATTTGGTCCTTAACCTATTGATTTGTTTTCCTTTTGATCCTTAACCTATTTTGGTTTTCCTTTTGGTCCTTGATGTACCTGAGTGTAGGATAAAGTGGTCCTTAACCTATTTTAGTTTTTCTTTTGGTCCTTGATGTACCTATTTGCAGGAAAAAGTTGTCATTGACCTATTTTGGTTTTCCTTTCGGTCAACAAGCCATGTCAACGATTTTAAGGACCACTTTGTCCGGCAAATAGGTACATCAAGGACTAAAAGGAAAACTAAAATAGGTTAAGGACCACTTTATCCTGCAACTAGGTACATCAAGGACCAAAAGGAAAACCAAAATAGGTTAAGGACCAAAAGGAAAACAACTCAATAGGTTAAGGACCAAATAGGTGCTTAACTCGGGGTTCCAATAGACATTCAGGACCAGGGCAATCCCCTGAGTCCAAAGTCTCTATCAGTCTGACAGGTTCACCCAGAGGCGCGTGCTTCGGGGCGGTTTTCCAGAGCATGAATAGTTTCCAGAACAGAACAGAATGAGGGAGTATGGACACAGTTGCCTGCATCAGGACTGATTCGGACCATTTAACTATTTTTATTTTGTGTGCTTTTTATCGGTCACACGGGTGATTCGAGAGTTGTAAATTACGTGCCTTTTTTACTTTTCATTTGCTAAAAAAAAAGTAAAAAAAATATTTTGTCACTTGTTGGACTCACATTACGTGCACTAATTCTTATCAATTGCTCACTATCGAGTCACACAAGTTCATAACCCCAAACCCGTCGAGGCTCGTCCTAGAGAGTTTCAAGCTCCACCCGTCCTTGACTCTCTCGAAGCGGTAAACCTCAGCCCGTGGCGTAGTTCATGACTACATGCCGGGGGTGACCTTTAAGCCTCTCTTTAGCCGAGCACAAGCCAACACAATTCTAGTTAAGGTCTAACACTCCGTGACTAAAGTCAGTTTTCATGTGCCGAGATTTCCCTAAACTAATGTCTTCAAATCATACATGACGTTTCCAAGAGGAACAAGTGGTTATCATGGACGAAATAAAAATCCGTCTCCAAGTGGTTATTATGGACGAAAATAAAAATCCGCCCCCGCATGTATGCTTTACTACATTAATTTAGATTAATCCCGACACATGTAGGAATCACAAACGTGGTGGAATCCGATGAGTACATGGGACCGTGAGAAGGTCTATATACTAGTGTGACGATTCCACTATTTTCTTAGAAACCCCAAAAGGGACTCCGTCCCTCCGACTTATAAAAAAAAAGTCTTTTCTTTATGTGGCTTGAGTCATGTGCCCACTGTGTGTCCTAAGCCTCTTCATGGACTGAAAGTGTTACTCAAGACTGACAAGGGCCTCTTTGCTGATCACGAGGAGGATGTCGAGTGTGGAAGTAACTTTTGGGAAGGTTGTTTCGGTTTTCATTATTTAAATGTACAACCTTTGGGATAGTGTCACCAAACTTTGACGTCATTAAGAATTGTGTATTTTGTATTTTTGGGTATAAGCTTGTGGAGCTTATGCTAGTTGTAATTTGTTGTTGTCAAGCTTGGATTTTCAAAACTTGTCCTATCATCTTTTGGTATAAAATGAAATTTTTATCTTCAGTATTTTGGTAATTGAAGTTCTCAAAGCCAAATGGAAAATCACACCTCTACAAGGGTACCAACCCAAGGCAATCAACGCCAACCATGCCCATCACAAATATTGTGGATACCACCAACATAATGGCCATCTCACCGAGGAATGCTTTATCGTCCTCAATATCATCCAAGACCTCATCGACAAAAAGGAATTAATAGTTCCTAGTGGGGGTGATGTCAATGTAATAGAGGTAGGTGAGTTTGAGGAGACCACTCATTCAATTCCCATTGTGAATGAGGACTCCAATGTTATGAATAAATTTGATAATTCTTGTTACGTTATGACTTATGATGAGGTAATGAGGGAAGTATTAGAGAATAGGAAGAATCAAAACGGGAACGTCAACATGCTAACTCGATCCGGACGAGTCATAGCAAGCAATCCCATTACTTCTGCACCAAGCACCTCTTCTCCAAGATCGGAAGCTCGCGACACTCCCGAAGATCCTTTACTAGTTCAACTCAAGAAGACTCAAGCAAAAATATCCATTTGGGACCTCATTGCATCTTCAAAGAAGCGTCGAGACCTCGTCATCAGCAATCTCGACGACACATCAGTCTCTCAAGACACCACTCCCGAAGACCTCACTGCTATGATAGGCCACATACATTTTGGCAATGTCATCACTTTTGCTGATATGTTCCACCATTTGGGTCCGATCACAATGAGGCCATCTATCTCAAAGTGAGGGCAAGGGGGAGACCTATTTCAAGAGTTTTAGTTGATGGTGGTTCCGCACTCAACTTAATGCCTGGCCGAATCATGGGCATACTGGGGCTTAAAAATTCAGATCTAAAGCCTTCTACTCAAGTGATCCGAGGTTACGACAGCACTGCCCGCACAGTTATGGGCATGGTGGAAATAGACATTAAGTTTGGGAGCATGGTTATGTCTGTCCCGTTTCAAGTGCTCGACATCCCCTCTTCATTCAACTTGCTCTTGGGCCGACCATGGATACACAGTTCCAACGCCGTCCCTTCAACTCTCCATCAATGTGTCAAATTCTGAAATAGAGATGAAATAGTTACCGTCATGGCAGAAAAGTCACTATCCACAGAAATGGAGAACCCATCCATCAAGTTCAATGAAGACTCCACTCTCTCAGGCATCTCAATCAACGCCATCGACAAGCAAAGGGGAAACGGGTCATGGACCCTCGGTAATCACAAAGTCCTCCACATGATAAGGAAAATGAATTACTTCCCCGGTTTAGGCCTAGGGAAATACCAACAAGGAGGAATACAACCCGTTGAGGTCCCTTTTGTCAAAAACAAGTTCGGATTGGGATATGAACCGTCCGAGGATGACTTGAAATATGAGCAAGCCGTCAGGAATGAGAAAGCCCAAGCTCGCAGGGAAGGCCGTCACTATGAAATTCCCAACTTGAGGCCTTATCGCAAGACACTAAATGGCTACTTTGTCCGTCAGGGGGAGGATGTCCCGTACATAATTTTTCCCGAGCCATGGATCAACAGTAAGGGTATCAGAAAGCCCGGTCTCGAAGTCTTTGCCGATTGTGAGATTCAGAAATCCAAAAAGGAACCAACTCCTATGTCACCCCGAGAATGGTGGGGGAAGAAAGTGACTATAGAGTCTGAAACAGATATTACTATGGAGGAGGAATTGACTGGTTTAGCCTCCATGTTCGAGGAACTTGCCATTATGGATGAATGCCAAGTAAATGCCATCTCCGATGACACCGACAAGGGAAGTGGGCCTATCAGCGAGATCAATCCAAGCTCATAGCCGATAAACAACTGGTATTCAACGAAGGGACCCATGGTATCCGAGGAATTCTTAATCAAGAAAATGGGTTGCATTCGACGCAAGGTTACAAAGGAGGACTTATTAACATTCACTTTCGAGTCCGAGAGTATTTCTGACACCCTCACCCGAGAGGATATGGATGCAATAGCCAAGCGTGTGTTCCCTTTCTTTGCTAATGAAAAATTCAATCTTTCTGAGTACCCTGAGATTGCAAACATCATAAATGATGAATTAACTAATAATGAATTTAATCAACTATTTAATAATGATTCAAACAATGATGAAACAACATACTTAAATGAACTTGCTCAACAGGTCCGTAGTCATGGTGAAAACGGTCCAGGGGCTGACAAAGAATTGTATGTTATTAATCTGGGTACCGATGAGGAGCCGAAAGAAACCAAGAATGGAAGCTTCTTCAAAGGGGAAGAGGAAGACAGATTGACTGCACTGCTCAGAGAATTTATGGATGTTTTCGCATGGTCATACAAATACATGCCGGGTTTAGACAGAAAGGTCGCTGAACATAAGATTCCGATCAAAGACGACGCTAAGCCAGTTAAGCAGAAGCTCAGAAAGATCAAACCATAATGGTCTCTACATGTCAAAGAAGAGATAGAGAAGCTTCTCAGTGTGGGCTTCATCAAATTCATCGAGTATCCGACATGGCTTGCGAATATTGTGACAGTCAGGAAGGCTAACGGCAAGGTCCGTATTTGTGTGGATTTCTGGGATTTGAACAAAGCTTCTCCAAAGGATGACTTTCCACTACCCAACATCGACATGATAGTCGACTCCACTGCTGCCTACGAGGTTCGCACATTGATGGATGGTTTTGCTGGGTATAATCAGATTCTCATGTCCAAGGAGGATCAACACAAAACTGCTTTCACAACACTGTGGGGCACCTTTAGCTACACAGTCATGCCATTTGGGTTAAGGAACGCTGAGGCTACTTATCAAAGGGCTGTTACAGACTTGTTCCACGATATGATTCACAAGGAAATCGAAGTCTATATAGACGACATGATCATCCATTCAAAAGGAACTGATGGTCAACACTTGATCGACCTTCGTAAGTTCTTTGAAAGTTTTTGACAACACAAAAAGAGGCTCAACCCCGCAAAGTGCACTTTTGGGGTTATCCGAGGTAAAGTTCTTGGCTACATGGTCACGGAAAGGAGAATTGAAGCAGATCCCTTGAAAATCAAGGCAATCATTGACTTGCCTCCTCCGAAGACACAAAAATAAATAAAAGGTTTCATGGGCAGAATTCAGTACATCAGTCGGTTCGTGCACCAGCTCACTTACATGTGTGAGCCAATCTTCAAGTTACTTAATAATAATGTGACTCTAGAATGGACCGACGCCTGCCAAGGAGCTTTCGATCAAGTGAAGCATTACTTGACATGCTCTCCAGTTCTGGTTCCACCACACAAGGAGAAGCCTCTCTTGCTCTATCTCACAGTAAATGATGAAGCCATAGGGGCTATGCTAGCACAAGAGCAACGAGACTCCACAAAGGAGAATGCCATTTATTTTGTCAGTCGCCGATTTTAAGGAGGTGAAAAGAACTACTCCGTCTTGGAGAGTAAATTCTTAAATGGCATTCTCCTTTGTAACTCTCTTGAAGGAAAATACTACCCCGATGAATGGGGACGGAAGCCTACCGATGATGGTCACCTCCCCAAGCCAACTGGAGCTCCCTCGAAAAGTCCGGACCCATGTATGAGACTGGATGAAGTATCCCGCTCTTTGGGAAAGGAACTATTTGCTGACGACCGAACTGCCTTAGAACTCGCTCAGGCTGATAAAATGAGGAATATCTGAGACCAGGGAGGACCACATGCCCGAAGCCCAAAGTCCACTCTACGAAAGGACGAAGCCCCTAAGAAGGAGGTCACCACTCAATGTTAGCCTATCCTTGAGATGCAAAGAATTTCTTCCAACCATCCTCAGATAAATCTTGAATCAGCAGCTTATTCCTATGAACCGAAAAAGGGGAAAGATCGTCATCCGGAGAATAAATTTTGAAATGCTCCCGAAGCCATACATTTGTAAGTAAAGTGTGTAAGCCTTGTGGATAAGTACTTTGGGTTGTGAAAGTTTGTTTGTGTGAAATGAAATCAAGTTTCAAGTAAATGTGTTTTGTTATATAAAACTTTTATGAAAGGACATTTCGAAAAATTTTCCTAAAATATTTTATGACGTCTTCCGTGCGTGTCCCGAACATGGGGCCAAGTAGGACCACGAGTTGGGGCGCGACAGTTGGTATCAGAGCTAGGTTGTAGATGGTCTAGAATGACTAAGTGACCTAGGAGGGTAGTTGTGTATAGAGTGAGTAACGTTGAGTGTCTTATGCAGGTATTTATTGAAAATGGTTGAGACTGAAGGAGATCAGGCTGGTTCTTCAGGGCAAGGGGATGCCAGAGAAGAGGCCCGAATCATGTTTCAAGGGATGTTCGAAGCATCCATGAAAACTCTTAATGATAAAAGGTAAGGAGGAGAACAAGCACCTCCAAGATATGGGTTAGAACAGTTCCTAAAGATTAAACCAATGGGTTATGAAGGAGAACCAGAGGTAACAAAGGTCGAGAGGTGGATAGAGTTGATGGAGAAAATATTTGATGTTCTCAGATGTTCTAATGAAGAACAAGTCAGGTTTACTACCTATAAACTGAGTGGAGCTACTGAGCACTGGTGGAAAGCTTTGAAAACAAATTGGGATGAGAATCATGTACCCTATACTTGGGAGAATTTTCTGAAGAAGTTCAAGGAACATTTCATTCCTCGGGTAGATCAAGACAAGAAGGAAATGGAGTTTCTTAACCTGGAGCAGAATATTATGTCTATGGCTCAGTATACATCCAAATTCACAGAGTTATCTAGGTACTGTACTAACTTAGTGGAAACTGAGGAGAGGAAAGCTATGCGATTTGTAAAGGGATTGAGAACTGTGATCCGAAGTCAACTAGTATCCCACAAGTTGCAAGATTTTCAAGATGCTGTTGATAGAGCATATCAGGTGGAGCATGATATAGAAGAGCATAAGAGGAAAGTTGAATTGACAGGTATAGGAAGGCAAGGAAGACCTCAACCACAGCGTGGTGATAATCGAGGAGGTTAGGGAACACCATCACAATTTAGAGGGCAACCGCAGGGGCAACCAATTATCAGAAATCAAGGTAACACCCCGGGAAATCAAGATAGAAGAATATGTAATTACTGTCAGAAGGAAGGGCATTCTGAAGAGTGATGCTGGAAGAAGCAGGGAAAGTGTTTGAATTGTGGTCAGCTTGGCCATTTTCAGAGGGATTATCCACGAGCAAGGATTGTACCATATGGGAGTGGAGCAGGATCATCTCAGGGTCAGAAGAGGGATGCCTCAGGGAAGTTGAAAGTGCAAGGTCGTGTTTTTGCTATCAACCAACAGCAGGCTTCAGATTCTTCTAATGTGATATGAGATATAATTTATGTGTCTAGTTTGAGGGCACGTGCACTTGTAGACCCTGGCTCTTCGCATTCTTATGTGTCTGTGCATTTTGCTTCTCTATTGCATGTTTCTTCTGAATCTCTACCTTATGTGTTGGAGGTGTCTACTCCTATAGGGGAGTGTTTGGTGACTAATAAGGTGTTATGTGCTTGTGATGTGCATATTTGGGAGCATGTTTTATTTGCTGATTTAGTTGTTTTGCCATTACAAGATTTTGATATTATCTTGGGAATGGATTGGTTAAGTAAATACCATGCTTCAGTTGATTGTTATAAAAAGGTGGTTACATATTCTATTCCTGATGTGCCTGAATTTACTTTTTAGGCTTCTCCTTTAGTTAAGGGAATTCGTATTATTTCTTATGTGAAAGCTAGAAAGTTATTGCATCGTGGTTGTACGGGGTATTTGGCCAGTGTTCTTGATACTACTAAAAAGTTGCCTGAAGTAGAGGATGTGCATATTGTGAAAGAGTTTCCTGATGTGTTCTCTACTGAGTATTCTATGCCTCCCGATAGGGAGATCGAGTTTTGTATTGACTTACTTCCAGGTACTACCCCGATATCTGAGTCACCTTACAGAATGGCTCCAGCTGAATTAAAGGAGTTGAAAGTTCAATTGCAAGAGTTGCTTGATAGGGGTTTCATCCGACCAGTGTATCACCGTGGGGAGCTCATGTGTTGTTTGTAAAGAAGAAAGATGGGTCCTTGAGACTATGCATCGACTATAGAAAACTGAATCAGGTGACTGTAAAGAACAAATATCCTTTGCATCACATTGATGATTTATTTGATCAACTCCAAGGGTCAGTTGTCTTTTCAAAGCTTGATTTAAGGAGTGGGTATCACCAGTTGAAGATTCACTCAGAAGACATTTCTAAGACTGCTTTCCGTAGTAGGTATGGTCATTATGAGTTTCTTGTTATGCCTTTCGGGTTAACAAATGCTCCAGCTATTTTCATGGATATGATGAATCGGGTTTTCAAGCCTTATCTTGATTCTTTTGTGGTTGTGTTTATTGATGACATCCTGGTTTATTCTAAGTCTCGAGAAGAACATGAGAAACACTTGCGAATGGTTCTATCTATTCTTCGGGAGAAGCAGTTGTTTGCAAAATTCAGTAAGTGTGCTTTTTGGCTCGATGAAGTTTCTTTTCTAGGACATGTGGTTTCTAATAGAGGTATATCTGTTGATCCATCAAAAATTGAAGTTATTATGAATTGGAAGAGGCCAGAATCAGTTACTGAAATTCGAAGTTTCTTGGGGTTAGCTGGGTACTACAGAAGATTCATTGAAGGGTTTTCTAAAATTGCAACACCATTGACTCAGTTGACTCGAAAGAATGTGCCATATATGTGGGATGACAAATGTCAAGTTAGTTTTGAGGAGTTAAAGAAAAAGTTGACCAGCGCTCCTATTCTTGCACTGCCTAATGGGAATGATGACTTGGTAATTTATAGTGATGCTTCAAAAGAAGGCTTGGGGTGTGTTTTAATGCAGAGTGGAAAGGTAATTATGTATGCTTCAAGGAAGTTAACTCCTAGTAAGCAGAATTATCCGACCCATGACATGGAGCTTGCAGCTATTGTTTTTGCGTTACACAAATGGAAGCATTATCTATATGGAGCAAAATTTGAGATTTTCACAGATCATCAGAGTTTGAAGTATCTTTTCTCCCAAAAAGGGTTGAACAACAGACAGCTTAGATGGATGGAGCTATTGCATTAGTTGGGCGAGATGGGTGTTTAAGTACTTCCAATCTCGTAACCTAACCCCCGAACCTCATAACAAGAATCTCTGTTTTCTTATCAAAACTTAGGCTAAACATTAGGTTTTTCTTATGTTCCTCTAAAACATAGGTGGCGACTCTAAACAAATAAAACACGGTTAGACATCCTAAGACCCTTCCATCGCTCTAGCCAAGCCGTGGTGCTCCCGGGGTATCTATACACTCACATCACACCTTGAAAATAGAAGCTCACCATTCTTTTGAACTGGAGTTAGGAATCCTTTTTCAGTAAGTTCATCAGCCGTATAGCTCTTCCATTCAGGTTTTGCATTTTGAGAGAAGTTATTTTCATGATCACTCTCATCATCGAAATGTACGACTAAATAAATGTGACCTTCTTCAGAATCCTCATCGCTTTCATCAGAATCTGACTCTATCCAAGTAGCTAACTCTTTTGTGGTAGACTCTTCTTCAGCCACCATTCCCTTTTGCTTTGAATACCTTGGAGTAAAGTTGCTTTTCTTCTTCAGATACTCATACTTGGGAATTGAGCATTTTGATGCGAAATGACCTGGTTACCAGCAATTAAAACAAACAAGATCTTCTTTCTTCTTGGAGAAGTTGAAGTTCCATTTCTTCTTTGTAAATCTGCTCCTTAAGAACTTTGCTGGAGCCTTGCTTGATGATCCGGGTCTTTCTGACTTTCTAAACTTTTAAAATCTTTTCACGAACATAGCAAAGTCATCATCATCCATATCTAGCAATTCTAATAAGGAGATTTTTGGATCTTCTTCCTCGATCATTTCTTCTTTCTGAGCAACTTACGACATGCCTTTTACTGTTCCTTCCCTTTCTTCAATGTTGTTGAGCTTGATTTCAAAGACTTTGAGGTTGGCATAGAGGTTTCTGAGTGACATATCATCTAGAAGCTTTGTGTCTTCAAGAGTGTTACCTTTATGAAGATATTGAGATCCAAGAGCAGATAGAAAATTCACATTGATCTTTTTCTTAGTAAGCTTCTTTCCAAGAGCAGTGTAAGTGCTCACAATTTCACAATAACGATCATAAGTGTCTCTGAGTGATTCACCAGGGATCTTAGCAATGTTGTTGAATCTTCTTTGAATTGCAAATATTTTGCTTTCCTTGGAAGCTTGATCTTCTTCGATGTAATTTTCTATTACATCCCAAAGGTATTTAGCGGTCTCACATTCTATGATCTGTCGAAGTTGATACATACTCAAAGTGCTTAAAAGTATGCTCTTTGCTTTTACATCCATTCCAACCAATCTCTTTTCTTCATCAGTCCATTCAGCTCTTAGTTTCATGATTGATGGTGTGGCAGCATTGGTTTCAGGATTTGGATTTGCTTTCATTGAAAAATATTGTCCAATGGTAAGACAATCACCAAGTTGCTCGTCCATAGAATAGAGATGGGTCAGTATGCTGTGTTTCCATACGTCAAAGTTGTCTTCGTCAAACATTTAAACGTGAGTGTAGTTAACTATTAGGCCAAAATATGTTTATGCCCCCAAAGTATCCAGGCAATCCCACTTTGCACCACAAACCAAATTTTGTCCCAGTGTAACACTCTAATTTGTCTTTTGTCCCACTTTAACCCATGACCCCTTACGGCGTTAGAAAATTAACGAGAAATAGTCATATGCATGTCACATGAGGGGTATTTTGCACATTATCTTTTTCATTTTCAGTTAACCATTATTTTATTATTCTCTTCAATATTAGATTTTCTTATATACATCAAATAATAAAACTATAAATTATTATCAAAATAATAAATTCATTTTATTAAAAATACATTGAAAACATAAAGAATAAAAATAATATGGGATAGTAAAAATAATAAATAAAAAAATGTAAACTAACCAAAAACAAATTAAAACAAAAGAAAAAGAAAGCAAAACAAAAGAAAATAGAAACCCAGTTCATCCCCCATTTCATCCTTCATCATCTTCCACAATTCCACCCATCTCCATTCTTCATTTTCCATGACCACCGACCTCCCTTCTTCCTTCATTAAATCAGTGAGCAACCACCACCGTCAACAGTGGCGATCTTGATTTCTTCAAATCTGGGACCTCACCTCGCCTCTACATCTCTCTCCCTCTGCCGCACTTTCCCATCTCTAGCCATTGCTACCCTTTTTTCTCCATTAAATAGCACCAGATATTGATTTCTTCAAATCCGTAGGGTTCTTCAATCGGCCCCTCTTCTCCGAGCAAAAGCCCCGTCGTCCTATTTGTTGTGGTCGTCGGATCCACAGACGAAATCGCCACTCTCCCTCCATATTCGTTTGCCAAGTACGCACCACTTTCATGTCTCAAGCCCTTGTTGCCTCTTGGATTTTTGAATTGTTTGTGATTTGGGAGAATATATTGTGATTTTGTCTTGCTAATTTGTTCTTAAATTTTGTGAAATTTGTGATTTTGGAGGAATAGTAACGGTGGTGAGTGTCGGATTTGGGTGGTGGTGAAGGTGGCGGTCGGATTTTGGAAAAGATGGTGGTGGTTATTGACTGGTGGGGTTGGGTGGAGAAAGAAAATGCCACCATAATAACAAATTGACATTTTTGTCCTTCTCTTTTCAAAGAAAATGATTTAAAAAAAAAAAAAACCCTTATGTGACATGCACACATGACTATTTCTCGTTAATTTTTTAACGTTGTTAGGGGTCATGGGTCAAAGTGGGAGTACTAAAGGCAAATTAGAGTGTTACTTTGGGACAAAATTCGGTTTGAGGTGCAAAGTGGGATTGTCTGGATACTCTGGGGGGATAAACGTATTTTGGCCTAACTGTTGCCATACCTCTCTTACTTGCCATATTGAATCAGCGCCCAAGTTGTTAAGCTTGAAAAACAAAAGTTTTATGAAGGTGTCAACTCTGATACCAGTTGTTGGTCCCAAAGACACAACAATGGTATGAAAAGGAGGCTAGAGGGGGGTGAATAGCCTACTTAAAATTTCAACCATTTTTCAAAATTCAACCTTATGCTTACAACTTGAATTTTGCGGTCAATGAAAACCATGCGGTCAAGTGTAATATGCACAGCGGAAGTTTATGATAGAAATGAGGTAGAGTTGGTTTTGGATAAAAACTAAGTGTTGAGATGACTTGAGTGTGGTTGACCGTGAGTGATGTGCGGCTGACACAAAATGCGGTCAAGTCATGGTAGATTGAGAAATTGAAAGTTGTTGTCTTAAATTTTGGCAAAATGATAAGTTAGTCAGATTTATAGCTTAGGCAATGCGGAGAACATACAAACACAATTCACTATAAGTTTGGATATCTGGAAAGATCAAGCACTAAACGACAAACAAGATTAATATGAACAAAGAAGAACAATATGAACAAAACTTAAAGTAAATTTGCAGAATGTAAAGAGCAGTAAGTAAATGACACAAGTATTTGGAAAGGTTCGATCTATTAAAAGATATACGTCCTTTACCAAGATGGTCTGTCTTGGATTTTGAATGAGGTTTACATCAATTCCCTTGAGTGCAGATTACAGAGATGAAGTATTGAATCAATACCTTTTTTCTATGAAGAATAAATTCTAGACTTAGATCAGTGTATCCCTAATAATTCAATCTATGTGATTGATCAATCGGGGTGAGTGTGTGTGTAAGAATCAAAATCTCTTTAAAATCTAAGTTATTAGAGACTAATGAATCTTAAGTGTTAAGGCTTGAGTTGATCTTGAATGTTGCTGGAAATTTGATGAATATTTGATGGTTGTGTGCTTGAAGATTTGAAGGATTCTGGAAATCTTTGAATGTGATCTTCAATCACCAAGAATTTCAACAGCAATTTCTCTCTTAGAATCTCAGCAATGTTCAATGAAGAACTCAAGGTCTATTTATAGCCTTGAATGAGAGACTAGCCGTTTGAAATACTTAGCGGCCAAGTTGAAGGACAATGAGTTGTTGAATTCTGATTGGAGCTCGGTCTGAGTTGTCCTTTTGTTACAGAGAGTAGTGGTCCAACAGACTGTTGTATTCAAATTTGAAATTTGAATTTTGCAACGTTCTAAACTAACCTAGGGTTTTGGACACTAGTGTGACCATGGTCAAGTTTGAATCAAACTTGGTTACTGAGTCTTCGCCTTCATTTGCGGTCAAGAGCTCACGGTTGAGTTCTTACGGTCAAGAGGCCTTACACAATTAAGACATTGCGGTCAGCAGATTGACCTTGAATTTTCCAAACTTTGAAAATTTTAAGACCTATCAATCTAAAGCCTATTCTACCAAAATGGACTATTCCAAAATTGAAGTTTAACACTTCTTACAATATATCCTAAAGTCCATAAAAAGTAAAATTAGGTTATGAGATCAATCAAATTAAGGTAATAGGAGTGGCTTATAATAAGCATACCCAACAGACTCAAATATTATTATTAATGTACTTTGGTATTTATACAAAAGGGTGGAGTATTCCCCAAGATATTCTAATTAGCTAAGGAAACTATAAACTATACTATAATAATCCTATTAGGAAAGAAAATCAAATACTCTAGGATAGTAAATAATACAATGTCTAAGAAATACTCAATTCTAACTATGAAGTATTCTATATCCTTAATAATGAGAACCACCGTAGTTTGGCCGTGTTTGTAGCAAGGGCGTGATGTTCCGCTTCGCTACTAACGGGATACTGTCGTTTGTTTCTTCGTCCAAGAGACGAGATTTGGACCAACAAACATACATGAGCTAGTAGTAGAACGACGATCATCGGGGTCACCAGCCCAACCAGCATCAGAATAATTGTGTATTCTGTGTTGGAGATTTTGCATAGGCCCTTAAGAAAGGCATTATGTTATTTCATGCTCTCATTTGTTATATAGATAAGAACCTTGATTATATTTTGCATGTGTATTATAATAATCTTTGTTCATAGTACTTATGTAGAACTAGTATAAGTTTAATCATAATCATGTGATGATTATGTGTATGTGATACAATTAAACCTATGGGTACTTGTTGGTGAACAATGTACTCAACATGATCTGTTATGAGATTTATGTCATGGTCAAATGTCATAATTAAATATCATTTAGTTATATCATTTGATATCCTTAGACCTGAGATTATCAAAGTCTTCCACATGATGAACATTATGTTTGACGTAGTCAAACGCTACCCTTAACTAGGTAGTTGTGGTTACAATTGTTTCTTAAGAAAATCGAGCAACTAAGGAAACCTTTATCCTAACTAAATTAACATAAAATCTTGAAAAAAAAAAACGCGTTTTTCCAAACTCCTTGGAAAAACGTGTTTTAAAAAAACATGGTGGCATTTTTGTATATATGTGGAACTTCTTTAAAAAAACGCGCGGTGACATTTTTGTAAATAATCGGAACTTTTCAACGGTTCTGGATATCAATATAAAACCTTCTGGATATGAGATTGATAGCCAAAACCTTTGAAAGTGATAGCCAGAAGGGTTCTGGATATCAATATAAAGCCTTCTGGATATGAGATTGATAGCCAGAACTTTTGAAAGTGATAGCCAGAAGGGTCCTGGATATCAATATAAAGTCTTCTGGATATCAATATAAAGTCTTTTGGATATGAGATTAATAGCCACAACCTTTGAAAGTGATAACCAGAAGGTTTTGAAAAACACGTTTTTCCTAACCACTAGGAATAACGCGTTTTACAGGAGACCAACTCATAAATTAAAACTCACTAAAATAAATCACCACGTAAAGATTGAGGAAGCGGCAGACTTGCGGACTAACAGGCACTTTCGCGTCTTTGCAAGAGTACGTACGCGCAGAACAGTGCGTTACTTGTCTTCGCACCAAATTTCATACCCCATTTTTAGTAAAACGATATTTATTTTAGAACTAACGAAAATAAAAAATACTCACTCCGTCCCAGTTTAAATTTCTTAATTTTCTTTTTGATATGCTTAGTTTAAGATTTTTAGTTGCTTTATTCCTTAAATGACAAAGGATGAATAGTTTTTTGGACATCCTTGTCCTTATAAAGTTCATAATCCCTATGTCCCATTTTTAACTTCAAAGTCAAAGAAAAAATTGTCAACTTATTATGGTTTGACTAAGAACTTACAAAAAAAATTAATTATCCAAATTATATTTTGAAAATTATTATTGATACACCATTAATAACACTCTCATAAACATTTTTTTGTTTTTCATTAGAATAATCACATTTTCTGTAAATTCTTAGTCAAAGTGCAATGAAGTTGACAATTTGCGCAATGACTGTGAAATTTAAAATGGGACGGAGTGAGTATTTTACAAAAAAAAAAAAACATCACTTACCCCCCATGTACTTTTCACCAACTTGGGTTATGAATAGACAATTATATACTCACACACTACCATTTTTTACTCAGATTTGCATTGGTTCTTTAATAAGCGTGCAAAGTCAAATTAAGAACCTTAAACCGAGACGGAAGAAGTAAGATATTTATTCAGGAGGAACAAGAGGAGTAACCCAAATAAAATTGCTCTTCTAATACAACAATCCGTAGAGGATACACACATTTTTAAGTGAAAAAACTGAGGTGGAGGGATGTGGATTCGCCACGTGGACATTTTTTGCTAAAGGTTGCTTTTGGTGAAGCCATGTCATCACCACCTTAAACTCTAAGTGGCTTTTGATATTCTTTTTATTAGCTAATAATATTAATTAAAGATATTAGTTATTATATAGGTTAACTATTACTATTAATAGTATTAGTTAACCATAATAGTTACTATATAAGTTAACTATTACTATTAATAGTATTAGTTAACCATAGTAGTTACTATATAAGTTAACTATTACTATTAATAGTATTAGTTAACCATAATAGTTACTATATAAGTTAACTATTACTATTAATAGTATTTGTTAACCATAAATAGTTACTATATAAGTTAACTATTACTATTAGTAGTATTAGTTAACAATGATAGTAACTATATATGTTAACTATTATTAGTAGTAGTATTAGTTAACAATAGTTACTATAAACGTTAGCTATTACCATTAATAGTATTAGTTAACTATTATAGTTACTCTATATATGTTAACTAATACTGTGAATAACATTAAGGGAAAATTACCATCTAATCCCTTATCCTAACTGAAATTACCACTTAATCCAAGGCCATATTTTCATTTACCATCTAGTCCAAGCTAATATTTTTATTTACCAGCTAGTCCATTAAAATTGTCAAATCTCGAAACTACCTTACTATAAATAAAACTCTACCCCCTCCTCACTTTCACGAAGTCACACACGCACGCCCCCACTCTCTATCTAACCCCGGCGACCCCACCCATCCCCTAGTGATAGCCAGAAGGGTTCTGGATATCAATATAAAGCCTTCTGGATATGAGATTGATAGCCAGAACTTTTGAAAATGATAGCCAGAATGGTCCTGGATATCAATATAATGTCTTCTGGATATCAATATAAAGTCTTTTGGATATGAGATTGATAGCCACAACCTTTGAAAGTGATAACCAGCAGGCTTTGAAAAATACGTTGGTCCTAACCACTAGGAAAACGTGTTTTACAGGAGACCAACTCATAAATTAAAACTCAATAAATAAATCACCACGTAAAGATTGAGGAAGCGGCAGACTTGCGGACTAAAAGGCACGTTCGCGTCTTTGCAAAAGTACGTACGCGCAGAATAGTGCGTTACTTGTCTTCACACCAAATTTCATATCCCATTTTTAGTAAAACGATATTTATTTTAGAACTAACGAAAATAAAAAATACTCACTCTGTCCCAGTTTAAATTTCTTACTTTTCTTTTTGATATGCTTAGTTTAAGATTTTTAGTTGCTTTATTCCTTAAATGGCAAAGGATGAATATTTTTTTGGACATCCTTGTCCTCATAAAGTTCATAATCTCTCTGTCCCATTTTTAACTTCAAAGTCAAAGAAAAAATTGTCAACTTATTGTGGTTTGACTAAGAACTTACAAAAAAAGTTAATTATCCAAATTATATTTTGAAAATTATTATTGATACACCATTAATAACACTCTCATAAACAATTTTTTGTTTTTCATTATAATAATCACATTTTCTGCAAATTCTTAGTCAAAGTGCAATGAAGTTGACAATTTTCGCATTGACTTTGAAATTTAAAATGGGACAGAGTGAGTATTTTACAAAAAAAAATCATCACTTACCCATCTACTTTTCACCGACTTGGTTTATGAATAGATAATTATATACTCACACACTCAGATTTGCATTGGTTCTTTAATAAGCGTGCAAAGTCAAATTAAAAACCTTAAACCGAGACGGAAGAAGTAAGATATTTATTCAGGAGGAACAAGAGGAGTAACCCAAATAAAATTACTCTTCTAATACAACAATCCGTAGAGGATACACACATTTTTAAGTGAAAAAGCTGAGGTGGAGGGATGTGGATTCGCCATGTGGACATTTTTTGCTAAAGGTTGCTTTTGGTGAAGCCATGTCATCACCACCTTAAACTCTAATTGACTTTTGATATTCTTTTTATTAGCTAATAATATTAATTAAAGATATTAGTTATTATATAGGTTAACTATTACTATTAATAGTATTAGTTAACCATAATAGTTACTATTTAAGTTAACTATTACTATTAATAGTATTTGTTAACCATAAATAGTTACTATATAAGTTAACTATTATTATTAGTAGTATTAGTTAACAATGATAGTTACTATATATGTTAACTATTATTATTAGTAGTATTAGTTAACAATGATAGTTACTATAAAAGTTAACTATTACCATTAATAGTATTAGTTAACTATTATTGTTACTCTATATATATGTTAACTAATACTCCCTCCGTCCCAGAGTAAGAGTCCTACTTTCTATTTTGGTACGTCCCAGAGTAAGAGTTCTATTCCTAAAATGGCAAAGAATCTTTACTATTCACCCCACTCATTCTCTCTCTTATTTTACTTTTATACTCACAACACCAATCAATTCACTATTCTCTCCCACTCACTCTCTCTCCTACTTTCTTTTACACTCACAACATTTACATCACTTCTAATATTTATTAATAAGCGTGCAAATGAGGGGTAGGACTCTTACTCCGGGACGGAGGGAGTACTATGAATAACATTAAGGGAAAATTACCACCTAATTCCTTATCCTAACTGAAATTACCACCTAATCCAAGGCCATATTTTCATTTACCATCTAGTCCAAGCTAATATTTTTATTTACCAGCTAGTCCATTAAAATTATTAAATTCCGAAACTACCCTACTATAAATAAAACCCTACCCACTCCTCCCTTTCACGCAGTCACACACGCACGCCCCCACTCTCCCTCTAACCCCGGCGACCCCACCCATCCCCTAACCCTGGCGACCCACACCTCCCCTAGCCCCAACGACCTTTCTCCCGTCACCACGGGCGACCCCACCCCTCCCCTCACCCCGGCGACCCACACCTCCCCTAGCCTCGACGACCTTTCTCCCGTCGACTGCTGCCGTGAACCGCAACCTTTATCAAACACGGAAACTCCAACTACGGCGTGCCGTATATGTACGGCTCACCATAACTGGCAAACGTCGAAAACCCACTGCTGTCGATCGTGAAATGAGCCTCGTATTCGCCTTTAATTTTCCAATAACCACTGAGGTTTCGATCGGTTGTATGGGTAAAACTAGGATGCTGCCTTTAACTTTTTCTACCAATTGCCTCATCCAAGCTCCAACTGTGACCACACATTTCTTCCCCTAAAATCTCCCACCATTAGCCGTGTGCACGAAAATTCCACCGCCCTGTTCATTCACACTAAAATTCACCACCTCCGCGTTGTCCCTAAGCACGGCACCATTTTTAATTGCAAGCGTTTGAAACATTGATACATCTTTACTCGGCTTAATCACGCCACCAAGCTCCGTCCACACAGCAATCCAATTCTCCGGTAGCTCGATCTTGCCGCCATATTCTTCACGAATTTGATGATTATCAAACACCCGGTGCGCTATCGTCGATGAATTACGTAATTGGTCGATAAATGCAATGTTTTTTATAATTGTTTTATGTCACGTGCAGGCATATCAAAGACGCAAATATCCTTGTGGACCTAAATGGTCGCGTCAAGTTGGTAGATTTTGGAGTGGCAAAACATGTGAGTTTAGGCATATACTCCTTTTTGGAATGAAGTTGGCAAAATAGTTGAGTATCAAAGTGAAGCACATACTGGATGCTACTTCTTAAAATATCGAGTTTGAAGACTTCTTTTTAGCATTGCAATTTATACATCTATATACTGTTAATTTTCTTCAGCTTTCAGTATTTCCTACATCGCCCAGATCTTAGCCGTTGTCAATGGTTCCAACAGATCCTATGCAAAGAGGTAACAACTATGAGATCTGTTCATACATTTGACTGAAAGTATTCACCGGTCAACTCTCCGGCTTATTCCAGCTCGTAAAAGTAATAAAGTATATCTGTGATTTTGGTCAAGGAAACAAAAGGGGAATTTAGTGAAACAGCTTTCCGTTTGGCTAGACAAGATTCGAGGGGAAAAAAAAAGGGAATTTTGAACAAATTTCCAAAGTTTCAAAATTTGTGGAAATTGATGAAAGATGATAGAATGAAAAGCTTGGAAAATAATTTGTTTTTCGTAATTTGTCTAATTTTTCTAGTCAGAAAGATGATAGAATTTTATCTACCGTTCTTTAACTTTGAGATCATATTATGCCATGGAAATTACTGTGTGTGCAACTTGTCAATGCTCTTGTAGTTAGATATATATTCTCACTTTGTGTGTGCAACGACAAACTTTTCAGAAGTATATGTGAACTTCTTATTTGTTATTGTAACAACTGTAAACTTGTTATTAGAACAAATGTGAATCTGTTTATTAAACAAGTGTAAACTTGTTCTTGGAATTTGTTCTTGGGAACAACTGTAAACTTGTTCTTTGAACAATTGCGAACTTGTTCTTGGAACAAGAACAATTGCAAACTTGTTCTTGGAACAATTAAGAACTTGTTCTTGGAACAATAACAATTGCGAACTTGTTCTTGGAAAAAAAAACAATTGCGAACTTGTTTTTGGAACAAGAACAATTGCGAACTTGTTCTTGGAACAACTGCGAACTTGTTCTTGGAACAAGAACAATTGCGAACTTGTTCTTGGAACAATTGCTTTTGGAACAAAAACAATTGCGAACTTGTTTTTGTAACAAGAACAATTGCGAACATGAACAATTACGAACTTGAACAATTGCTTTTGGAACAAGAACAATTGAGAACTTGTTCTTGGAACAAGAACAATTGCAAACTTGTTCTTGTAATTTTTTATTTTTTTTTGAAAAATCTGAATTTGTTTTTGGAATAAGTGTAAACTTGTTTTGGAACAACTGTGAACTTGTTCTTGGAACAAGTGCGAACTTACAATTGCGAACTTGTTTTTGGAACAAGTGTGAACTTGTTATTGGAACAATTACGAACTTACATTGCGATCTTACAATTGCGAACTTACAATTGTGAACTTACAACTGTGAACTTGTTCTTGAAAAAAAATAGTTTGTTTTTTTTTTTTTTGAAAAATGTGAATTTGTTCTTGGAATAACCGTAAACTTGTTTTGGAACAACTGTGAACTTGTTCTTGAAAAAAAAAAATTTTTTTTTTTGATAAATGTGAATTTGTTCTAGGAATAAGTGTAAACTTGTTCTAAAACAACTATGAACTTGTTATGGAACAACTGTGAACTTGTTCTTGAACAACTGTGAATTTGTTCTTGAAAAAATTATTTATTTATTTTTTTAAAAAAATGTTTGTTCTTGGAATAACTGTAAACTTGTTCCGGAACAACGCCGGAAAATGGTCGCCGGAGGTGGTCGCCGGAAAATGGTCGCCGGAAATGGTTGCCAGAAAAGGACGCCGGAGGTGGTCGACGGAAAAGTGGTCGCCGGAGGTGGTCGCCGGAAAATGGTCGCCGGAGGTGGTCGCGCGGAAAATGGTCGTCGGGAATGGTCGCCGGAAAAGTGTCGCCGGAGGTGGTCGCCGGAGGTGGTCATTGGAAAATGGTTGCCGGGAATGGTCGCCGGAAAATGGTCGCCGGAAAAGTGTCGTCGGAGGTGGTCGCCGAAAAATGGTTGCGGGGAATGGTCGCCGGAAAAGTGTCGCCGGAGGTTGTCGCCGGAAAATGGTCACCGGAGGTAGTCGCCGGAAATGGTCGCTGGAGGTGGTTGGGATGGGTGGTCAAAGGTGGTCATGGTGGTTGGAGAGAAAGTGAAATGATGGATGGAGTGAAATTAATGTAATTTTTCATTATTTATTAAGGGCATGAGTGTCCTTTTTATAATCCTTGGACTAGGTGGTAATATTACAAATTCCTTGTCCTAGGTGGTAATTTTCATTTGGTTGAGGGACTAAATGGTAGTTTCCCCTAACATTAATTAACCATAATAGTTGCTATATAAGTTAACTTTTATTATAAATATTATTAGTTAATTATAATAGTTATTATATATATTAACTATTATTATTTATAATATTAATTAACCAAATCTTACGTCTTATGAAGCGATGTCATCATTGCCCGTACAACTAAGAGGCTATTTATTTTTCTCATTCTTAGCTAATAGTATTAGCTAATTTTATTACTAGTAACTATATATATAGGATACTATTATCTTTAACTTATTATTTTAAAATACTATAAAAGACTAATTATAGATGCAATACTCAAATATATAATCTAGAATAGAAAATTGAAAGGTCAAAAGTTAATACTAAATTTATTGTGAGCAATCATGTATTCGTTAATAATTAATTTTAATATATTATTAAATTTTGAAGGTTTCCTATAGTCATATTGATAATCCATAACACTAAATTAACAAAATCAAACTATTATGACTTAAGCAATTACCACTTCAATTACAATTATAGGTCATAGAATTTCAATGGTTGAGAACATGTTAAAGATCATGAAATTTACATGGAATGTAAAGCAATATCTTCAACGAATGAACCACTAAAGTTTACGTTCATCTAAAAATAAAACAAATATGGTATGTGTAAAAGTGAGTCGATGGCTTAAGACAGAAATGAAGTGTTATCAAAGGTGTTGCCACTACAACGATAACACTTCGGGCAACACTTAACACACACGAACATAAAACAAATTCTGAAAAGAGTTTGCAGCGGAAAAATCACACAAGATTTATTTTTCTCAAGATATATAAATTATAAATCTTGAGGGATGCCTCAAAAGGCAAGACCTTCACTAATAATATGAAATGAGTACAAGGCCGAGAGTTCCCCAATACTATTACAATGAAAGCTTTGTGGAACGACTAAGACTATACACGAGACCCTATCCTATCCAAGACAGACTCATAATACTCGATTACAAGAATTGAAAGGTTTGGGAAGACGGGGTTTATCGAAACCAAGGAGTGTATAGGCTTTTCTTGTGTGAGGAGTGTGTTTTATTTGCTTCAAGTGTTGTATCTTCAAACACATCCTCCCTTGCTATTTATAGGCTTGATCAACTTGGGGAATACTCCAATAATGGCTTGGAGAGTTGATAAAAACGTGTTTGAGTGGAGAGGTGGAGTGGACGAGCCTTGGGGTGATTTACCTCCACATTTCCTAAAATGTAGGAACTGCTTTCTTTGTGCCTAAGTTTGTGCTTTGCCATCTTGTACCTTCTAGCTTCATGCGCCTTGTACATCCTTCTTCAACAACTCAGCTTTTTTGAATGGGTCAAATCCCATGTGTTTGTTGTGAAGTAAATCTCACATGTTTATGGATAAAATCCTCTTTTATCCATAACTCTTCTTTAACTTCCTTGCAATATTCTACCATAGTATATACCTGAAAATTGGACCAACATAAACACTAAACTTGCATAAATATTAGACATTAGTACAGCAATTATTTATGAAGCAAATATCCAAATATAATCCCTGACAGTCCGTCGGGTATCACTGGGACAGTGTTGGCAGCACTTGTGGTATCACCACGTTCTGCACTTACAATCTCCCCCTTAATTGGATATTTCTTCACAAACTAAATAATGCTGAATACCTGCAAGACAATGTTAGCCAACAATACAGAATATGCATAAGGTCTTCTCACAAAGATTAACTCCCCCTCAATAGTTGAGTCAACCGAAACCAACAATGACTTTAAAACAGTTTTAACTAAAACCGAATACTAAAAACAAAGTACTAATGTGACCAACATAGTTCATGGTCAAAACATCCAAACAAAAACGAAGTGTAACACACTTCAACCAACCCAAAGAAAATTGTTTAACAAACCACCTAACAAAAACAAATAAAAGTGTTTAATGACAACCACCAAAATTTTTTAAAACAACTAACATAAAAATTGTTTTAATCACCACCCAACTTCCAAAATAAAAGTGTTCAGAAGAAACAGAACCATAACCCGCTGTTTTAATCCTCCTCATCCTCGTCCTCTTCATTTCCTTGTTGAGTATCATCGCCTCCAGCACCTGCAGCATCACCCTGGGCAGCACTTGCAGCAGCATTTCCTCCCCCTGTTTGTGAAGAAAGCTGATCAAGAAAAGCCTGCAAATCTATATGACTTTTCATCCTGGACTGCACTTGATGCCCTACATTCCCAATAATCCTTTGAAGAACCTGTATTATATCTGCCTTTGGAATCATAACAGAAGTGCTATCAGAAGTGTTGACAACACTTGGGGTAGCACCAGCAGTACCTGTAGGATTTAAGAAGGTAAAATCTGGGGCAGAAGGTTGTGCTTGGGAGGGAGTACTCTTAGTAGGAAAAGAACTGGAACCTGAGGCTTGGGACGGTTTGGACCAAGGTAGATCTTTGTACCTATTTCCTTTCTTTAATTTATTATCCACAATATAGAAACCGGGACCGGAAGTGAAGACATCGGAGGCTTCTACGAGGAGTTTTTGGAAAGTGAGTACTCAAAAGATCAAGGAGGGATACGGGAAATAAGATGGTTCTTTCCTCTTTGGCCAAGTAGCAAGATGTTTAAAAACAAGATTCCCAAAATTAATAGGTTTGTTTTTCCCTAGCTTATACAAAACTCTGGCTTGTTCCATGGTAAGATTTTGATCACTTTTGGAAGGGAGCCGGTTAAATAAGAAAAGTTTGTGCAAAACTGAATAAAGCGAAGTAATTTAGAAGCGGGAAATTTGATTTTGGGATCGGTTGGCCACTCACGAACTTCATTGTGAGTTAAGAACTTGGCCATCACATCTTTATTGAAATAAAAACTCTCCTCATTAGTATTGGGCATACCTAAGGATTTGTTAATGATTTCTGGGTTAAAGAGAAACACTCGACCCCTAACAAAAACCTTACCAAATTCAGGAGAGAGATCATTGTCCAGATTAGGGCTTAAGTTGGCATAAAAATTCCTCACAATTTTGTCAACAAATGCTTTGGCTTGGGTATTTGGAATCAAAAATTTTTGGTCCTCAAGGAATTGAAACACACCACTATTCTTCAAATCAATCTCATCTATATTTTTCTCTTCCCAAAACGGGGTTTTGCTATGTTTTAGCCAAAACGACATACCCGAGTCTTTGAAAAATTCTAGAGAGAAGTGCGGTAAAGGGAAAGCATCATAATCCTCTACACGAATTTTCTCATAATCAGATTCATCACTAGAATCAGAAACATGAAGAGAAGAGTGGTTTACCTCCTATGATTTTGATCGAGTCTGAGCTGGATGAAGTATTGCCGAAGGTGCTGTCCTCTTCCTGGCAATACTTAGATCAGCACTCTGTATACCTTTTCCTTTGGCCAGCCTTTGTTTAGCAGCGGCTAGGGTTTCACTGTCTTGTTCATCCACCCAATCATCAAAGTCATCATCGGGATTTTCTTTTTCCACAGAGTAATTCTCATCCGAAGCATGTAGTGAGGACAAGCTTTGAGAATCTTCATCAGAAACTTCGACTGGGTCTGAGGCGGTATTGGTGTTGCCTTTGTTGAACATAGCCCTAAGCCGACTGGAAGTTCGTTTTCTTGGAGCTTGGGTTACCGGAGGTTGAGAAGAAGAAGGGCCTTTTCTCTTCTTCTTGGTGGCCTTTGTGGTTGCTTCAGCAGGTTGGGAAGGAGCCATGGTGGGCGGAGCTTGGGCGACTGGAATTGGAGGTGGACCGGACACCACAATCGCTAGAAAAGGCGGTGATGTCACCGGTGTTGTCGCCGGTGATGTCTCCATGGGAGAGAAAAACTAGCTTCACCACCACTTGGGGAAACTTCCATAGGCTCAGAAAAGGGTTTGGATGGAGAAACCATTGAAAAAAATGAGAAAAGAAAGAAGAAATTTTGAAGAGGGATTTTTAGGGATTGAGAGAGAGAGACCGACGAGGGGGAGAGAGGAGGGAGGTGGGTTTAGGATATTTTTAGGAAGTATTCAAATGAAAGTTAAATACTCATTATAAGATAACTCTTCATATTCCTAAAAACACTCAATTCCCCCTATTTCCTAGCTAGATAGATT
Organism: Campanula takesimana; assembly: GCA_026119855.1. Classification (NCBI taxonomy): domain Eukaryota; kingdom Viridiplantae; phylum Streptophyta; class Magnoliopsida; order Asterales; family Campanulaceae; genus Campanula; species Campanula takesimana. Next base: position 69,373 of record JAOWBW010002371.1, read on the forward strand.
AACTCTATCACAACACTCACATTTTAATCAAAACAACCGGCCATTATCCCCAAAAAATAGTCTTTTTTTTTCTTTAAAAAAAAAAAAAACAGAGAAAGAAAAATTAATCTCAGGTAATTCGGCATAGGTGGACAAATCCCACAAATTTTTTAGTTTGATTTGAAATTTTACTACAAAATTTTAGGGATGAAGTCAGCTAATTAAATTCACCAAAAATAAAAAGGAGTTTAATAAAGACTTTTTGAAAATCAAAGACTCCTTAAATTATAAAGGATTTTCGGACTTTCAAAATTTAAATATTAATTCCGAGAAAATAAAAAATAATGTGGCACATACTAATGTGTTATTGGCAATGATGGTAACACTTTAGAAAACACATAGGTCAATAAATATCCCCTTGATACAAACTTTTTACATTAAGGAACATAAGGCAAAGCAATCCTCATTATCAACACTTGAGGCAAATTGTTAGGCTTCTTTATATAATCAATTGAGGCATAAAACAAGCTTCCTAAATTCAAACACTTGAGACATAACAAGCCTTAATTAAGAGTGTTTGAGGTAAAATAAGGGGATTTTTTTACCAATAAGTCCCTAGCACAAGGTGGAATTTACCAATAAAACCACACATTATCTAATTATACCAATAAATCCCTATGTGGAAATCAAATCTATATATAAATAATGGCTGAAGTCAATAGAGCCCCTTTCTAAAATAATTTCCCACTCAAACTGCTGTGTCTATAAACAGAAACTTGGAAATGGAGCTTTCTAGAGTAGTCACGTGAACTGTCGATACAATAAAAGAAGTGTAAACGGTACATGACTACTGATAAGTCACTCGGGGAGGATTCCAGGCAAGAGACCTCCTCTATCCCATTTAGTTAGGAAAAGATTGTGTAAAATAGAAGAGATATCGTCTAACAAAAAGGTATCCCATTGTAGACACCCCGCCTTGGACCGCTCACCCCGATTGCACATTTGATCTTGTGTTTCTCCCCATTTTAAGTGTTTCTCGTTAGTTTCTGTCACTTCCGTTAAGTTCCTGACTGACTTCGTTAAGTCCAGGGACTAAACTGAATAACAGGGCTGACTTTCTAGTCCATTCTGTCAAAATCGCCTTCTCTGAGTCGCGCGCCTCCGACAGGAGGATCCAGACGCGCGCGCCTCCCGCCCCCAAAGCAGGAAGCGCGCACCTCTGGGCGTCGGTTACAGATTTCTGGCCAGGATTCTCTCCCTTGCTCAATTTACAGGATTTTGCCCGGGAAAGATTTCTTGGTGACTGAGTTTTGGCACCAAAAACATCTCTCTTTCACCTATAAAAACCCCCCCTTTACCTCCATTTTCAAGGACCTTGGCTCTCAATCTTACACTCTCAATAAGACACTAAAATTCCACACTTACAAAGCATTTCCAAAGGATTTCTCCAAAGAATTCATCAAGAGGTGTTTGAAGTCTCTTGAAGTCTAGGTAAAGTTATTTCTTTCCTCTTCTTAGCTTCATCTCTTTTCTCTTTCTTTTTGTTTTATCAAAGTGAAATCACCCAAATCATTTTGAGACATGACTATAATGATCACCTCATCTCATTGAGGTCGGTTAAAGAGTTATCTCCTACATTCCAAACTCTATTTTAAAACCTCTTTTTATGATTTAAAGAAGAAGAAGAAGAACGTTTATCATTCATGTAGATTTTGATCAAGCAAGACCAACTTTAGTTGGGCGAGATGGGTGTTTCGGTACTTCCCATCTCGTAATCTAACCCCCGAACCTCAAAACAAAGAATCTCTGTTTTCATAATCAAACTTAGGCTATTATCAATAGGTTTTTCTTATGTTCCTCAAAACAAGTTCTGACTCCTGATGGGGGAGGCGCGCGCTTCTGGCCTCTTCAGCCTAAGGCGCGCGCATCCCGCATCAAGGACCAGAATCGCCCGCTTCTTCATCTTCTTCTTCTGCTCTTCTCCACTAATCATTTCTGCAGGGGTTACAATATGCACATAGGACCAGGGCAATCCCCTGAGTCCAAAATCTGACAATCTGACAGGTGTGCCCAGAAGCGCGCGCCTCCCAATAGCATCGCGCCATGCGCGCGCGTCTCGTATCAACACTCAGAGGCGCACGCTTCTGGGTTGGTTCCCAGAACAGAAACAGGTCTCAGAACAGAGCAGTATGATGGGGGTGTGGGCACAGTTGCCTGCATCAGTGGTTATTCTGAACTTCGAACTGTTTTAATTTTATGTTCTATTTTATCGGTCACACGGGTGATTCGAAAGTTGTAATTATGTGCTTATTTGTTTTTTTTTATTTCTTTTGAAAAAAAAATATAAAAAATATTTTGTCACCTGTTAGACCTCACACTACATGCACATATTCTTATGAATTGCTCACTATCGAGTCGCACAAGTCCAACCCCAAACCCGTCGAGGCCCGTCCTAGAAAGTTTCAAGCTCCACTCGACCTTGGCTCTTTCGAAGCGGTAAACCTCAGCCCGTGGCGTAGTTCATGACTACATGCCGGGGGTGACCTTTGAGCCTCATATTCAAGCCGAGCACAAGCCACACAATTCTAGTTAGGGTCTAACACTCCGTGACTCAAGTCGGTTTCCATGTACCGATATTTCCCTAAACTAATGTCTTCAAATCATACATGCCAACTTGTTGAAACGGACGCAATAAAAATCCGTCCCCAAAAGTCGTTATTTTGGACGAAAATAAAAATCCGTCCCCGCATGTATGCTTTACTACATTAATTTAGTTTAATCCCGATACATGTAGGATTCACAAACGCGATGGAATCCGATGAGTATATGCGACCGCGAGATGGTCTATATACTAGTGTGACGATTCCATTATTTTCTTAGAAACCCCAAAAGGGATCCATTCCCTCCGACTTATAAAAAAAAAAAAAAAAAAAGAGTCTTTTCTTATGTGGTTCGAGTCGTGTGCCCAACTGTGTGTTCCAAGCCTCTTCCTGGACCGCAAGTGTTACTCAAGACGACAAGGGCCTCTTCTGCAATATATGTTCAATTGGTACTTACAGAGTCTACCGGGATTTGGCAAATCGGTTAGTCCGTGAAGAGATCACTCCAACAGCTCCTACATCAACAATGGCCGGCGGCTCCAACACCAACAATACCATGACTCTCGAGCAACTCGCAACCATGGTCCAACTCCTCCAAGAGAAAGTCTCCACCCTTAATAAGGAGGCACAAAGCAAAGACGACATTTGGCAATCCCACCTCGACAGCCAAAGGGAGGCCCACGAGGCCGAGATGGAGCTAATGAAAGAAAAGCTCACTAATCTTGCCAAGGGGAAGAGCAAAAATGACGATGACGAATCCGAATGGACCGAAGGTTTGTTCAAAAGTCCTTATGTCAACACCCGCACCAAGAAAGTGGGAGAGCCAAGTTCCGAGAACAATGAGCCCAAAATGGTGGATTCTATCATGGCCTACATCGACCAAAAATTCAATAGGCTCAACATGGGGAAAGGCTCCGACACAAGCCTTTATCAATCATCCATCCTCATGAGTACTATGGCCGCTCTTCCTGATAAGTTCAAGATGCCCGACATAAGAAAATTCAAGGGCAACTCTTGTCCTATGGCTCACATTGAGACTTATATTTGGGCAATGGTTCCGAAGAAGGTCTCCCCCAAGGTGATGGCTCAATGCTTTCCTCTCACTCTCGAGGGGGCGGCAAAAGATTGGTATGCTACTCTCCCGCTCACTGTCCGTCTTGATTGGGACTCCGCCATGCTTGCCTTCAAGAACCAATACCAAGGCAACACCACTCACCGGCCCACAAGGAAAGAGCTAGAGAACACTACTCAAGGAGACCACGAGTCCTTCATCGACTTCACAAGGAGATGGAATGATAAACTCTTCGAGATTGTGGAAAGGCCAAATACCAAGGAGCAAATGGACATCTTTCTCAAATGTCTCAAAATTGACCTCCGCACCCACCTAAGTGGGGCTTGCTATGCGGATTTCTCCCAAATGTATGAGGCGGGGGTCCGAATGGACGAGTTGCTCAAGGAAGTCAAGAAAAGTGCTCCCAGCTACCGCTACAAGGCCGCTTCCAACTCCACAAAAGAGGCCTCGGTCAACGCCGTCACTATCGACAAGGGGAATTACAAAAAGGTTCCTCCACCCCAAGGGAAGAAGTCTCAAAATGACCGTATCTACACACCTCTCCAAGGCATGACTCAAACCGAAGCTTTCGAAGTTCTCAAAGGAAAGGGTCAAGTCACACCCGTACAAGGGTACCAACCCAAGACGGTCAACCCCGATCATGCTCACCACAAATATTGTGGCTACCACCAATATAGTGGCCACACCACCGAGGAATGCTTCGTTTTCCGCAATGTCATTCAAGATCTCATAGACAAGAAAGAATTTGTAGTGACTAATGGCGAACATGTCAATGTAATAGAGATAGGAGAACTCGAGGGGACCACCCATTCAATCCCAATTGTGAATGGGGGCCCCAATGTTATGAATAAACTTGACAACTCTTGTTATGTTGTGACTTACGATGAGGTAATGAGGGAGGTACTAGAGAATAGGAAAAAGAAGCAAGATGGGAATGTCAACATGCTAACTCGATCCGGTCGAGTCATAGGAAGCAACCCTTCCACTTCCGCACCAAGCTCCTCTTCTCAAAGGCCGCAAGCTCGCGACACTCCCGAAGATCCTCTACTTATCCAACTCAAGAAAACTCAAGCCAACATCTCTATTTGGGACCTCATCGCATCCTCAAAGAAACACCGAGATCTTGTCATCCGCAATCTCGATGATACATCAATTTCTCCTGATACTACTCCCGAGGACCTCACGGCAATGATCGGTCGCATTCATTTTGGCAACATCATCACCTTTGCCGATATGGACCTTCCACCATTTGGTTCCGACCACAACGAGGCTATTTACCTCAAGGTACGAGCAAGGGGGAGGCCCATCTCAAGAGTCTTAGTGGACGATGGTTCCGCACTCAACCTCATGCCTGGCAGAATCATGGGCATACTGGGGCTTAAGGATTCCGATTTGAAGCCTTCTACTCAAGTAATCCGAGGTTATGACATCACCGCCCGTACAGTCATGGGCATGATCGAAATAGACATTGAGTTTGGGAGCATGGTCATGTCCGTTCCATTCCAAGTGCTTGGCATCCCGGCCTCGTTCAACTTGCTTTTGGGTCGACCATGGATTCACAGTTCTAATGCCGTCCCGTCAACTCTCCATAAATGTGTCAAGATCCGAAATGGTGATGATATAGTGACCGTCATGGCCGAAAACGTCACTATCCACAGAAAAGGTGAGCCCGTCCACCAAGTTCAGCATGGTTTACCAGACTCCACTCTCTCCGGCGTCTCAATCAACGCCATTGACAAAGAAGGGGGAAACGGATCATGGACCCCCAGCAATCACAAAGTCCTCCGCATGATGAGGAATATGGACTACTTCCCTGGTTTAGGCCTAGGGAAATATCAACAAGGAATCCTACATCCTGTGTGAGTCCCATTTGTCAAGAACACATTCGGTTTGGGGTACGAGCCTTCCAGAGAAGACTTGAAACAAGAGCAAGCGATCAAGAATGAAAAGGCCCAAGCTCGTAAAGAAGGCCGTCGTTATGAGGTCCCTAATCTAAGGCCTTACCGCAAGACGTTGAATGGCTATTTTGTCCACCAAGGGGAAGACGTTCCATACTGAATAAATGCCAAGTCAACGCCATCCATGACACCATCATCATGAATGAGACTATCAGTGAGATCCCGCCAAGTTCCAAGCCGATCAACAATTAGTATTCTACGAAAGGGCCCGTGGTATCCGAGGAATTCTTAGTCCAAGAAATGGGTTGCATACCCCGCACAGCAACAAAGGAAGAGCGGCTCACACTTACTTTCGAGTCCGAGAGTGTCTCAAATACCCTCACCCAAGAGGATATGGAGGCCATAGCCGAGCGTGTGTTTCCTTTCTTTGCTAATGAAAAATTTGATATTTCTGAGTACCCTGAGATTGCAAATATCATAAATGACGAATTAACTAATAATGAACTTAATGAACAAGTTAATAACGATTCAAATTATGATGAAATAGACCACGAAAACACAACATACTTAAATGAACTTGCTCAACAGGTCCGTAGTCGTGGTGAAAATGGTCCAGAGGCTGACGAAGAATTGCATGTTGTTAATCTGGGTACCGACGAAGAGCCAGGGGAAACTAAGATCGGAAGCTTCTTCGAGGGGGACGACAGAGACAGACTGACTGCACTGCTCAGAGAATTTGTGGATGTGTTCGCATGGTCATACAAAGACATGCCGGGTTTGGACAGAAAAGTAGCGGAGCACAGAATTTCGATCAGAGAAGATGCCAAGCCAGTAAAGCAGAAGCTCAGAAAGATCAAGCCAGAATGGTCTCTGCAAGTCAAAGAAGAGATCGAGAAGCTCCTCAGTGTGGGTTTCATCAAGGTTATCGAGTATCCGACATGTTTAGCCAACATCGTGACAGTCAGAAAGGCAAACGGAAAGGTTCGAGTTTGTGTGGACTTCTGGGATTTGAACAAAGCTTCCCCGAAAGACGATTTTCCACTCCCTAACATCGACATGCTGGTCGACTCCACTGCTGCCTACGAGGTTCGCTCATTCGTGGATGGGTTCGCTGGGTACAATCAGATTCTCATGGCCGAGGAAGATCAACATAAGACAGCCTTCACAACACCGTGGGGTACCTTTTGCTACACAGTCATGCCATTTGGGTTAAGAAACGCTGGGGCTTCCTACCAAAGAGCCGTGACAGACTTGTTCCACGATATGATTCATAAATAAATCGAGGTCTATGTGGACGACATGATCATTCACTCCAAAGGGACCGATGGTCAACATTTAATCGATCTCCGCAAGTTCTTCGAAAGGCTTCGTCAACACAAGATGAGGGTCAACCCTGCAAAGTGCACGTTCGGTGTTATCCGAGGCAAAGTCCTTGGTTATATGGTCACTGAAAGGGGAATTGAAGTAGATCCCTCCAAAATCAAGGCAATCATTGACATGCCTCCTCCAAAGACGCAGAAAGAGATCAAAGGTTTCGTGGGCAGACTGCAATACATCAGTCGGTTTGTGCACCAACTCACTTCCATGTGCGAGCCAATCTTCAAGCTACTCAAGAAGAATGTGGCTCTAGAATGGACCGACGCGTGCCAAGAAGCCTTCGACCAAGTGAAGCATTACTTGACGTGCCCTCCTGTTCTAGTTCCGCCGCACAAGGAGAAGCCTCTTTTGCTCTATCTCACTGTCAAAGATGAAGCCCTAGGGGCTATGTTAGCACAAGAGCAACGAGAGTCCACAAAGGAGAATGCCATTTATTTTGTCAGTCGCCGATTCCAAGGAGGCGAAAAGAACTACTCTGTTTTAGAGAAGTCATGTGCAGCATTGGTTTGGGTTACTCAAAAGCTCAAACACTATATGGAAGCTTTTCCGATCAAGCTAGTAGCAAAGGTGGACCCGCTCCGCTACATCTTCGAGAAGCCTTTCATGTCAACAAGAATAGCCAAATGGTATTTCATGCTCGCCGGCTATGATATCACTTACGTCACACTAAGAAAAGGCTAAGAGCACTCGAACGCACAAGGGCGTATCAGCAAAGGATGGCAAGAGCTTTCAACAAAAAGGTGAAGCCTCGAAACATCAATGTGGGAGATTTGGTCTTAAGACAGCATCCTCCTAATGCCATGAATCCCCTGGGGAAATGGGGACCCCGATGGATCGGTCCGTACGTGGTCAAAAAGATACTAAGCGGTGGTGCAGTCCGATTCGTGGATTTAGATGGTGACCAGCTGCCAAAGGAGGTCAACCTCGACAAGCTCAAGAGGTTCTATGCTTAATAAACAAAGACCATAAAACAAAAAAAACAAAAAAAACAAAAAAAAAAAAAAAAAAAAAAATATTGCTCGCTAGGTTGAAAACCCGCAAGGGCGGCCTAGGCAAAAATTAGAGCACGTGCAAAAAAAGAAGCCCGCTAGATTGAAAACCCGAAAGGGCGGTCTAGGCAAAAAACAGGGTGCACAAAAAAAAATGGTCTTTGTTTGTTTGAACTACGGAGACCTGAGCCTCCCAACTGGAGGAACGTAGGCAACCTTCGGGTGCGGTCTAAAACATATCAAAAATACCCAATTCACTTCAAATAACAAGATGCAATTTTTATTCATTCAATAAGTTATTCAAGCCATTACAACGGATTTATTGAGCAACAAAAGACATCAAAACATTAAATCCTAAAACAAAGTGGTCTAATTTAAATGCAATCTCTTGGGGTACAAAGAAAAATCTAATCTTTCTTAGGTTTGGGAACCCATTGCTTCTTGTTATGCCCTTTAGTCTTCTTGAATGGGGACGGAACATTCTTGGGACCGCCAAGACGGGAGAAAACGCTAGGACGGGATGGATCTTCATCAACGGCTTTCCCTTTGCCCTTATCAAGCGGAGCCTTAGCGGGGACAACCATGGGACGCTTCCACACATGGGAGGAATTTCCCTTACCTTTCTTCTTCTTGGGAAAATGACGGGGTCTATAGTCCCGCACATGAACCACCGGTCTCACGGGGTCAACAACATCGTCATTGGGCCTTCCCAAACGATCAAAAACGCTCGGACGCTTCTCCACCATCGAGACGGACCCCACAGCTGGAACGGCGTTCACCGTTGGAACAGACTTCTCACCCTCGGAGACGGAAACCTTGACTTCAAAAGACAAAGTCATTGGGGCCATTATGACAAGAATTTTGTGGTTTAGGAGGAGAAAGTGTTTGCAGAAGAATGCTGTGTGACCATTCTGGTCGAAAATGGTTCAAAATTATAGCTGTTGGAACATTCTGATCAGAAAAAGAAAGGGGTTGTAATTCAGCAGGCCAGAAGCGCGAGCCTCCGACCAAGGCTTCACAACGCGCGCGCCTCCCACAAGCAAGGCCCAACGCGCGCGCCTTTGACAGGAGTTCAGACAGAAATAGCCCTTGTCAGTTCAGAACAGAACCCAAGCACTTCAACGTATCCAACCTGCAGCAAAATCAAATCCCAGCAGCGAAAAGGAGTTCAAGCATCAACAACAAGCATTCTTTGGGCACACATTTGTTTGTAAAGGTCGACATCTAAGATCGAGTCGCTAATAAACATAAAATGAGTAGTAAGATAACTAGGATTGTAAATACATGTTAAATGTTATTACAGGCAAAAGTAAAGGTGTTTCAATCCCTCATCCTCTCAGCCACAACAGCTCGGGCACATCATCACCAGCACTGTGCTCACCCCCTGCTGCCGCTCTCGGTCTCCTCATCATCATCATCATCCTCATCATCATCATCATAATCATCCTCAGACTCAGACTCATCAACTCTGATCTCATGCTGGCTCCTCTTCTGCACCCGCCGAGACGAACTCGCATCACCTCTGCTCTGGCTGGCTCCACCCCTGCTCTGACTGCCTCCCCGGCTCAGACTCCTGCTCAGCGACTGCCTCGCCGAAGAGACAGCCTCATCAATGTCCAGTGCAGCATCCCTGCAGCCTCGTCCCATGCCCCGAGCACCTCGGGCAGCTCCTCTCGCAGCACCAGAGACAGCACCAGCAGCATCTCTAGTCATGGCAGCAATATCCCTACACAGCTCTAGCACCCTCTCCTCCAGCTGACGGAGCCTCCTCCTTATCCCCTTGTTTTGTCTGCCTAAGTTCCTATAAGCAGCTACCGGTACCTGTTACAACGGGGGGCAGAAAAGAAAATTGCATCAGGGACAGAAAAACAAGACTGGAAATGAGAAATGCAAAGATGGTCAGAAAAACATACCACAGCAGCCTGAGCAGGAGGCTCTCTCTCTGGTGACATGTCCTCGGGAACAATCTCCCTCTGCTCCTCAAAGACCCCGAAGTTTGAATAAGTGTAGTAGGGAGGAGCCAAAGGAGGATCAAAGCAATACCCGGCACCGGTAGTATAAAACCGAGCGGAGGTCGTAGGAGCAGCCTGTGATCTCCTCGGATCAGCAAACATGAAGCCTTGCATCAAGTTGTTCTCCCTGAAGAGGCCATAATCCTGATCCAAGTGAATGTGAGGGACGGCATCAATCCCTGCCATGTATGCCGCGCGATCGGCCTCTGAAAGTGACCTCCAATTACGAGGGCAGAAAGGAGGAACGTCTAGAACTGCAGGACGAGGGGGGTGTAAAAGTCTGTCACCTGGATACCATGCTGCCAGAACACTCTGTCTCCCAAATACAGATCCATGCACTCACCCGAACTCATCAAAAGCCGAGAACGGGTAGGAATAAGAGTATGCTCAAACCAGTGCTGAACTGATCTCCATGGATACAAAGAGAAGGCAACAGACTCAGACCTCAAGGTGTCCAAATGCCGTCGGGCCGAAGTAAGACTAATGGGGTTCGTACCAGTCTTCACATTCCTCTTCTTGTACGCCCACCGTGCGCAGTCCGGATACTAGGGCTGGCCTTCCTTATCAATCCTGAAATCCCTCAGATTTAGGATAGCAAAGGCCCAGAGCTGTGGACAAGAGGCAGAAGCAAAGTTAATGACAGTCAGCGAAAAAGGCAGTTATGACCAAGGCAAGGAGAATATAAAAGGGACAGTAAGTGGTATACCTCCCACAGCAAGCTGAAGCCCGTAACCGAGCTAGTAGTCGAGCGGCTGGTCAAATCCATACCGTGATAACAAGCAGCTAAGCCCGCTGTGCCCCAGTTATACTGGCCGATCTGGTCCAGATCCACTAACAAGTCGAGCAGAGCCAAAGAGGCCGAAGATCCCCCGTTGGCAAACAGAGTATGGGATAACAGGTACCAAATAAAGCAACGGGCCATGGCATCGACCCGATCAGCAGTAACACCTCGAGCCTCAGCCATTAAGATGCCGAAATAGGCCCGGATTCGCCCCCATGTCACTCGAGAATTCTTGACCTCAAACCGGCAGTCAACCAAATCCAGTAACTCGTCCGAAGTTCGAACAGCCCCTCTCAAACCAAAAGGGACAGGCATCCCTATGAACGGCAAGCCCGTCAAAGCTGTGAAATCGGTAGGCGTCATAGTCACCTCGCCCATGGGTAAATGGAAGGTATGGGTGGTGTCCCACCATCTTTCCCTCAATGCCTGGACCACATCGGGGTCATTCTTCAAAGCTGGGAGGTTGGTGACAAAAAGACCAAAATGAGTCCCTGTAACTCGGGTCCGAACATTCTCAGGCAACCTCTCCCATATAGAGATGGGCCCATGAGCCCCACCACGAATCTCTGTCAGATGGGTCCACTCCTGAAAGGAAAGAAGGAACAACGAAAATTTCATCAGCATGACTGCTAGAAAACGGATGAATTCGACCCAAAGATTTCAATGGCAGGGCAATGTGCAAGCAAGTGTGTGAACATGAAAATGGGCGCCCTAACATGTTTCTTACAACAAATCAGCAGCAACAAACAACATGCAAGGAATGATCAATAAAGCTGCTGCAACAATATTTCGGGTAAAAAACAGAACTTCATGAAATCCAAATCGACAAGAAAGGTGAGGCATTCTTACCAAACCCGAAGTCACGAAATGAGAAATGTGGGTATGAGGCCGGAAGGTAAGCAAGCTCGGGTCCATAGCTTCAACCCCAATTTCGGGCTCCTCGTCCTGTGGCATCTCGAACGGAGGAGATTGTTGACGATCCGACATTGTTTCTGTGACGGAATTGATCCTAGAGCAGCAAGAAAGTGTTTTGGGGTGATTTCTCCGCGAAAATTTGGTTTGGAATTTGGAGGGTTCTTCAAAATTTTGAAAACTTGCCGAAAACAGTGAACCGTCTGTTTAAATATGCTGAACTTATGTGCCAGGCGCGCGCCCCCCGACATACTCATCCGAGGCGCGCGCATCCCACAACGATGTCCAAAAGCGAGCTCTTCCCATCATCAGGCAGGTTCAGAAGCAGTCTCACATGCAAGAATCCATGCATAGCATCAATGTTTCCCCACGGATTCCGAACTCCCTAAGTTCTGTCACGGGTGCCATACCCCCCTCAAGAATCAATCTCAACATTTCATCCCCAGCAGGAATATTCTTCTGGTCGCGGTCAACTGTGCCCGCACCCCACAAGTCAAAAAGTCAAGTGTGACTCCAAGTGGCACGCGAGTTCAAAGAAATATTTCATCAACGAATTTCACTAACGGATTCGTCTATAAAGGTTCATTAACGGCCTCATTCAAGGGTTCACGAACGGCCTCATCAACGAATTTCACTAACGGATTCGTCAACAAAGGTTCACCAACGGCCTCTCCAAAGGTTCACTAACGGCCTCTCCAAAGGTTCACTAACGGCCTCCTCAAAGGTTCACTAACGGCCTCCTCAAAGGTTCATTAATGGCCTCTTCAAAGGTTCACTAACGGCCTCTCCAAAGGTTCACTAACGGCCTCACCAAAGGTTCACCAACGGCCTCTACAAAGGTTCACTAACGGCCTCATTCAAGGGTTCACTAACGGCCTCATCAACGGATTTCACTAACGGATTCGTCTCCAAAGGTTCACTAACGGCCTCCTCAAAGGTTTACTAACGGCCTCTTCAAAGTTTCACTAACGGACTCTCCAAAGGTTCACTAACGGCCTCGTTCAAAGGTTCACTAACGGCCTCATTCAACATATTCAGCCGGCAGGTTCACCTAACGGATCATGCCGCCCCCTCTATCAACAAAAAGCCGCTCGCACAGGGAGCGCACCACTATCTCTCGCAATTTCAAATTCCTGCTTTCATCGAGTCTTTGCTTTTTCTTGGTGATGTCCTCAGCGGGTGTTTTTAACTTTCGTCGACGCGTTTTGCTTTACAATCCACGTCGCCGAGGGGCTCTGTAGACACCCCACCTTGGACCGCTCACCCCGATTGCACATTTGATCTGGTGTTTTCTCCCCATTTTAAGTGTTTCTCGTTAGTTTCTGTCACTTCTGTTAAGTTCCTGACTGACTTCGTTAAGTCCAGGGACTAAACTGAATAACAGGGCTGACTTTCTAGTCCATTCTGTCAAAATTGCCTTCTCTGAGTCGCGCGCCTCCGACAGGAAGATCCAGACGCGCGCGCGCCTCCCGCCCCCAAAGCAGGAAGCGCGCGCCTCTGGCATCGGTTACAGATTTCTGGCCAGGATTCTCTCCCTTGCTCAATTTACAGGATTTTGCCCGGGAAAGATTTCTTGGTGACTGAGTTTTGGCAACAAAAACATCTCTCTTTCACCTATAAAAGCCCCCCTTTACCTCCATTTTCAAGGACCTTGGCTCTCAATCGTACACTCTCAATAAGACACTAAAATTCCACACTTACAAAGCATTTCCAAAGGATTTCTCCAGAATTCATCAAGAAGTGTTTAAAGTCTCTTGAAGTCTAGGTAAAGTTATTTCTTTCCTCTTCTTAACTTCATCTCTTTCTCTTTCTTTTTGATTTATCAAAGTGCAATCACCCAAATCATTTTGGGGCATGACTCTAATGATCACCTCATCTCATTGAGGTCGGTTAAAGAGTTATCTCCTACATTCCAAACTCTATTTTAAAACCCCTTTTTATGATTTAAAGAAGAAGAAGAAGAACGTTTATCATTCATGTAGATTTTGATCAAGCAAGACCAACTTTAGTTGGGCGAGATGGGTGTTTCGGTACTTCCCATCTCGTAATCTAACCCCCGAACCTCAAAACAAACAAAGAATCTCTGTTTTCGTAATCAAACTTAGGCTATTATCAATAGGTTTTTCTTATGTTCCTCAAAACATAGGTGGCGACTCTAAAAACAAGTTAGACATCCTAGGATAATTCACGCGCTCTAGCCAAGCCGTGGTTCCCCGGCGTATCTACAGTGGCGACTCTGCTGGGGACGTTTGAGGGTTAAACTTGCATTCTGGTCAAAATCTACATCTTTTCTGGGCATTCTGACTCCTGATGGGGGAGGCACGCACTTCTGGCCTCTTCAGCCTAAGGCGCGCGCATCCCGCATCAAGGACCAGAATCGCCCGCTTCCTCATGTTCTTCATCTTCTTCTTCTGCTATTCTCCACTAATCATTTCTGCAGGGGTTACAATATGCACATAGGACCAGGGCAATCCCCTGAGTCCAAAATCTGACAATCTGACAGGTGTGCCCAGAAGCGCGCGCCTCCCAATAGCATCGCGCCATGCGCGCGCGTCTCGTATCAACACTCAGGGGCGCACGCTTCTGGGTTGGTTCCCAGAACAGAAACAGGTCTCAGAACAGAGCAGTATGATGGGGGTGTGGGCACAGTTGAATGCATCAGTGGTTATTCTGAACTTCGGACTGTTTTAATTTTATGTTCTATTTTATCGGTCACACGGTGATTCGAAAGTTGTAATTATGTTCTTATTTGTTTTTTTTATTTCTTTTGAAAAAAAAAATATAAAAAATATTTTGTCACCTGTCAGACCTCACACTACATTCACATATTCCTATGAATTGCTCACTATCGAGTCGCACAAGTCCAACCCCAAACCCGTCGAGGCCCGTCCTAGAAAGTTTCAAGCTCCACTCGACCTTGGCTCTTTCGAAGCGGTAAACCTCAGCCCGTGACGTAGTTCATGACTACATGCCGGGGGTGACCTTTGAGCCTCATATTCAAGCCGAGCACAAGCCACACAATTCTAGTTAGGGTCTAACACTCCGTGACTCAAGTCGGTTTCCATGTACCGAGATTTCCCTAAACTAATGTCTTCAAATCATACATGCCAACTTGTTGAAACGGACGCAATAAAATCCGTCCCCCAAAGTGGTTATTTTGGACGAAAATAAAAATCCGTCCCCGCATGTATGCTTTACTACATTAATTTAGTTTAATCCCGATACATGTAGGATTCACAAACGCGATGGAATCCGATGAGTATATGCGACCGCGAGATGGTCTATATACTAGTGTGACGATTCCATTATTTTCTTAGAACCCCAAAAGGGATCCATTCCCTCCGACTTATAAAAAAAAAAAAGAGTCTTTTCTTACGTGGTCGAGTCGTGTGCCCAACTGTGTGTTCTAAGCCTCGTGGACCGCAAGTGTTACTCAAGAATGACAAGGGCCTCTTCTGCAATATAGGTTCAATTGGTACTTACAGAGTCTACCGGGATTCGGCAAATCGGTTAGTCCGTGAAGAGATCACTCCAACAGCTCCTGCATCAACAATGCCGGCGGCTCCAACACAACAATACCATGACTCTCGAGCAACTCGCAACCATGGTCCAACTCTCCAAGATCAAGTCTCCACCCTTAATAAGGAGGCACAAAGCAAAGACGACATTTGGCAATCCCACCTCGACAGCCAAAGGGAGGCCCACTAGGCCGAGATGGAACTAATGAAAGAAAAGCTCACTAATCTTGCCAAGGGAAGAGCAAAAATGACGATGACGAATCCGAATGGACCGAAGGTTTGTTCAAAAGTCCTTATGTCAACACCCGCACCAGAAAGTGAGAGCCAAGTTCCGAGAACAATGACCCAAAATGGTGGATTCTTCATGACCTACTCGACCAAAAATTCAATGGCTCAACATGGGGAAAGGCTCCGACACAAGCCTTTATCAATCATCCATCCTCATGGTACTATGGCCGCTCTTCCTGATAAGTTCAAGATGCCGACATAAGCAAATTCAAGGGCAACTCTTGTCCTATGGCTCACATTGAGACTTATATTTGGGCAATGGTTCCGAAGAAGGTCTCCCCCAAGGTGATGGCTCAATGCTTTCCCTCTCTCTCGAGGGGGTGGCAAAAGATTGGTATGCTACTCTCCCGCTCACTGTCCGTCTTGATTGGGACTCCGCCATGCTTGCCTCAAGAACCAATACCAAGGCAACACCACTCACCGGCCCACAAGGAAAGAGCTAGAGAACACTACTCAATGAGACCACGAGTCCTTCATCGACTTCACAAGGAGATGGAATGATAAACTCTCCGAGATTGTGGAAAGGTCAAATACCAGGAGCAAATGGACATCTTTCTCAAAAGTCTCAAAATTGACCTCCTCACCCACCTAAGTGGGGCTTGCTATGCGGATTTCTCCCAATGTATGAGGCGGGGGTCCGAATGAACGAGCTGCTCAAGGAAGTTCAAGAAAAGTGCTCCCAGCTACCGCTACAAGCCGCTTCCAACTCCACAAAAGAGGCCTCGGTCAACGCCGTCACTATCGATAAGGGGAATTACAAAAAGGTTCCTCTACCCCAAGGGAAGAAGTCTCGAAATGACCGTATCTACATGCCTCTCCAAGGCATGACTCAAACCGAAGCTTTCGAAGTTCTCAAAGCAAAGGGTCAAGTCACACCCGTACAAGGGTACCAACCCAAGACGGTCAACCCCAATCATGCTCACCACAAATATTGTGGCTACCACCAATATAGTGGCCACACACCGAGGAATGCTTCGTTCTCCGCAATGTCATTCAAGATCTCATAGACAAGAAAGAATTTGTAGTGCTAATGGCAAACATGTCAATGTATAGAGATAGGAGAACTCGAGGGACCACCACCCATTCAATCCCAATTGTGAATGGGGGCCCAATGTATGAATAAACTTGAAGACTCTTGTTATGTTGTGACTTACGATCAGGTAATGAGGGAAGTACTAGTGAATAGGAAAAAGAAGCAAGATGGGAATGTCAATATGCTAACTCGATCCGGTCGAGTCATAGCAAGCAACCCTTCCACTTCCGCACCAAGCTCCTCTTCTCAAAGGCCGCAAGCTCGCGACACTCCCGAAGATCCTCTACTTGTCCAACTCAAGACAAACTCAAGCCAATATCTCTATTTGGGACCTCATCGCATCCTCAAAGAACCCGAGATCTTGTCATCCCAATCTCGATGATACATCAATTTCTCCCGATACTACTCCCGAGGACCTCACGGCAATGATCGGTCACATCATTTGGCAACGTCATCACCTTTGCCGATATGGACCTTCCACCATTTGGTTCCGACCACAACGAGGCTATTTACCTCAAGGTACGATCAAGGGTGAGGCCCATCTCAAGAGTGTTAGTGGACGGTGATTCCGCACTCAACCTCATGCCTGGCAGAATCATGGGCATACTGGGGCTTAAGGATTCCGATTTGAAGCCTCTACTCAAGTAATCCGAGGTTATGACAGCACCGCCCGTACAGTCATGGGCATGATCGAAATAGACATTGAGTTTGGGAGCTGGTCATGTCCGTTCCATTCCAAGTGCTTGACATCCCAGCCTCGTTCAACTTGCTTTGGGTCGACCGTGGATTCACAGTTCTAATGCCGTCCCGTCAAGTCTCCATCATGTGTCAAGATCCGAAATGGTGATGAAATAGTGACCGTCATGGCCGAAATGTCACTATCCACAGAAAAGGTGAGCCCGTCCACCAAGTTCAGCATGGTTTACCAGACTCCAACTCTCTCCGGCGTCTCAATCAACGCCATTGACAAAGAAGGGGGAAACGGATCATGGACCCCCAGCAATCACAAAGTCCTCCGCATGATGAGGAATATGGACTACTTCCCTAGGTTAGGCCTAGGGAAATATCAACAAGGAATCTACATCCTGTGGGCGAGTCCCATTTGTAAAGAACACATTCGGTTTGGGGTATGAGCCTTCCAGAGAAGACTTAAAACAAGAGCAAGCGATCAAGAATGAAAAGCCCGAGCTCGTAAAGAAGGCCGTCGTTATGAGGTCCCTAATCTAAGGCCTTACCGCAAGACGTGGAATGGCTATTTTATCCGCCAAGGGGAGACGTTCCATACATGATCTTCCCGAGCCATGGGTTAACAATAAGGTGTCAAATAGCCCGTTCTCGAAATCTTCTCCGATTGTGAGATCCAGAAATCCGAAAGGGAACCAACTCCCATAGAAGGTGACTATAGGGTCGAGACAGAAATCATCGTGGGGGAAGAACCGACAGATTTAGCCTCCATGTTCGAAGAGCTTGCCATAATGAATGAATGCCAAGTCAACACCATCCATGACACCGTCATCAAGAATGAGACTATCAGTGAGATCCCGCCAAGCTCTGAGACGATCAACAATTGGTATTCTACGAAAGGGCTCGTGGTATCGAGGAGATTCTTAGTCCCAGAAATGAAATGGTTGCATACCCCGCACAGCAACAAAGGAAGAGCGGCTCACACTTACTTTCGAGTTCCGAGAGTGTCTCTAAACCCTCACCCAAGAGGATATGGAGGCCATAGCCGAGCGTGTGTTTCCTTTCTTTGCTAATGAAAAATTTGATATTTCTGAGTACCTGAGATTGCAAATATCATAAATGATGAATTAAACTAATAATGAACTTAATGAACAAGTTAATAACGATTCAAATTATGATGAAATAGACCACGAAAACAAACATACTTAAAATGAACTTGCTCAACAGGTCCGTAGTCGTAGTGAAAATGGTCCAGGGGCTGACGAAGAATTGCATGTTGTTAATCTGGGTACCGACGAAGAGCCAAGGGAAACTAAGATCGGAAGCTTCTTCAAGGGGGACGACAGAGACAGACTGACTGCACTGCTCAGAGAATTTGTGGATGTGTTCGCATGGTCATACAAAGACATGCCGGGTTTGGACAGAAAGGTAGCGGAGGAGCACAGAATTCCGATCAGAGAGATGCCAAGCCGGTAAAACAGAAGCTCAGAAAGATCAAGTCAGAATGGTCTCTGCAAGTCAAAAGAAGAGATCGAGAAGCTCCTCAGTGTGGGTTCATCAAGGTTATCGAGTATCCGACATGGTTAGCCAACATCATGACAGTCAGAAAGGCAAACGGCAAGTTTCGAGTTGTTGGACTTCCGGGTTGAGCTTTCGAGGACGATAAAGCTTCCCCGAAGACGATTTTCCACTCCAAACATCGATATGTTTGTCGACTCCACTGCACTGCCTACGAGGTTCGCTCATTCGTGGATGGGTTCGCTGGGTACAATCAGATTCTCATGGGCCGAGGAAGATCAACATAAGACTGCCTTCACAACACCGTGGGTACCTTTTGCTACACAGTCATGCCATTTGGGTTAAGAAACGCTGGGGCTTCCTACCAAAGAGCCGTGACAGACTTGTTCCATGATATGATTCACAAGAAAGAATCGAGGTCTATGTGGACGACATGATCATTTCACTCCGAAGGGACCGATGGTCAACATTTATTCGATCTCCGCAAGTTCTTTGAAGGCTTCGTCAACACAAGATGAGGCTCAACCCTGCAAAGTGCACGTTCGGTGTTATCCGAGGCAAAGTCCTTGGTTATATGGTCACTGAAAGGGAATTGAAGTAGATCCCTCCAAAATCAAGGAAATCATTGACATGCCTCCTCCAAAGACGCAGAAAGAGATCAAAGGTTTCATGGGCAGACTGCAATACATCAGTCGGTTTGTGCACCAACTCACTTCCATGTGCGAGCCAATCTTCAAGCTACTCAAGAAGAATGTGGCTCTAGAATGGACCGACGTGTGACAAGAAGCCTTCGACCAAGTAAAGCATTACTTGACGTGCCCTCCTGTTCTAGTTCCGCCGCACAAGGAGAGAAGCCTCTTTTGCTCTATCTCATGTCAATGATGAAGCCCTAGGGGCTATGTTAGACAAGAGCAACGAGAATCACAAAGGAGAATGCCATTTATTTTGTCAGTCGCCGATTCCAAGGAGGCAAAAAGAACTACTCTGTCTTAGAGAAGTCATGTGCAGCATTTGTTTGGGTTACTCAAAAGCTCAAACACTATATGGAAGCTTTTCCGATCAAGCTAGTTGCAAAGGTGACCCGCTCTGCTACATCTTCGAGAAGCCTTTAATGTCAACAAGAATAGCCAATTGGTATTTCATGCTCGCCGACTATGATAATCACTTACGTCACACTAAAATCCGTCAGGGGGAAAGTGTTCAGTGACCAGCTTGCCGAATTCCTGTGTGACGAAGTGAAGGGGGAAGACGTACAGTTCCCCAACGAGCATTTAATTTGTACTACAACCGAGTAAAATAAATGGCAACTTTTTTTTCGATGGCGCCGCCAATAAACACGGTTTTGGTATAGGAGTATTGCTTGTAGATTCAAAAGACATCTACACTCCCATTGCCATCCATCTGGAATTTCGAAGCTACCAACAACATTGCCGAGTACGAAGCATGCATAGCAG
>JAOWBW010002372.1:0-44049 GCA_026119855.1 Campanula takesimana
TGTTGTGAGTGGATAGGAGAGAGAAAAGTGAACATTTGGGTAAGTATGGGACGCCCCAAATTGGAAATAAGTAGCGATAAGTATGGGACGGAGGGAGTATATACACACACACACACGCGCACACACACATATATATACAAGTACACGCACACACATACTCTGATGCTCAGACTCCATTTTAGGCTGTTGTATGCGTGTCGATACGATACGATACGACACGACATGGGTGTGGACATAGGATATGTGTCCGACATGGCAGGAAGAAAGCAGACTTGGCATTTGTAGTTATAGATCTGGGCTAGGCAATTCTATAATATGCATTACAATAAAAATAAAAATTGTACCTTTCATCTTAAAATAATATTTTTACTTTTAATTTGTATTAAAAAATTTTATTTTGAAGTATTCAATATTTAAGAATTTAACTTTACTAAAGTACAAGTGAGTGGAAATAATCTTTTATCTATTACTCCATCCGTCCCAAAATGATCTTCATACTTTTTTCGCGGTCACGACTAAGGATCTTTGAGCAATAATTTTAGGTTGACTCAATTGTACTAATGAAAATCTAAAACTTGTTATGACACACCATCAACAATACTATCAATAACAGGTTTTAGATTTTCATTAGGATAATTAAATCAACCTGAAATCCTTGCTCAAAGTTCTTTCATGGTAACGTCAAAAAAAGTGTGAAGATCATTTTGGACGGAGGGAATATGTTGTGATATACTGAGTCCGAACTTTAATTTTGGATCCTTCTGAAACATGTCCCAGTGTCCTTGATTTTGAGAAATTCAAGATCCGACACCCGTATTCGTAACCGTATCAGACTCCCGGACACGACTCCAAGCATCATAGCGCGCGCACACACACACACACACACATAACAAGAGAGAACAGACCTGCATCAAACCTCGGATCATGTCATCAGTATAGAGTTCAGGTTCAGATTCTTGACGTGACAGAAGAACATCCACCATCGTTTGACTCCGCTCCTCATAACAAGAGTTTCTCCTCGTATCTCTCAGCTCTTCAATTAATTTTTGCAGCAACTGATCCCCTGCTTCCCTTACTATCTTAAACTTTTTTTCTATAGAACTTGGTCCAAACCAATTCAATACAGGAACAAAATCTGCTACACTTGTTGACCCACTTAATCTAAAACTTTCCATGACTATCTCTTTGAACTTTCTTGTTTCCTCCATATCCTCCACACTGTCCCCATAGTATCTCTTTCCAGCAATCATTCTCATGATGATATTAAGTGTGAGCTCAAAAAATGCCGTCTTCATTTCCACAACTTGGAATTTACCGTCTAGGGAACCTCGAGAAAGACGCTTAATCAGAGTGTGAATTTCTGAGTGCGTATGCTTCCAGACATTTGAATACGACCAGTTGAAAAGATTTCGAGGACAGCAAATCTTTCTCAAGTTGCGCCATCGGTCACCATAGGGCGCCCAAGTCAAAGTGGTGTAATTGCCACCAAGGTGTTCCCAGAAAGCAATTTAGGGCGGCTTGCGAAGGTAATATCATTTTTAGTAAAGCACTCCTCAGCAGCAGAAGGGGATGAGACGACAAGCACGGGGCGTGAACCAAATTGAAGGAAGAGCACATGGCCATACTGATTCGAGAGGTTGGCTAAGGTTCTATGAATGGGCTTCTTCAAGAGATATAAATGGCCTAATATGGGTAAGGAAAGATAAGGGCTCGGAGGGAATTTTCGAACTTTATGAAGAAAATGCTTCGTGATCAGGTACAGGAAGAGACAGGAGAGAAAGTAGTATGAGGTCTCCATCTAATAATTGACAGATTCTACAGAGTTGATATGTATTTGATCTCCTGGAAAAAGAAGATGGTTCTAGATTGAAGAACTTTGTATACAAAGTATGATATAGAGGTGTGATGCCCCCTGGTAGCAATCCTCTTATAGTTATTTCTTTATTCTTCAAATTATATAGAGGAAATTCTGAAAATCTGAACATTCAGTGTTCTGAAAAATAACACCAAGTCAGCTAAAAATTGACAAAAACTCTTAAATATTAACCAATCTACCTATATGAAAAAGACATATAGCCAATGCTAATAATTGGAAAAGGAAGAGAAATGAATACAACCAAACCAATAGATTCTTGTCAACTATGGTGATAAATTCCTTATTCCTACAAGATCTTGTTCTAAGATCCTAGCTGTTTTTAATGTCTACTCTTTTATGTTTAGCACATCTGGTTAACAAGTCTTCAGATAGTATAGAGCCTCTGCCATGTGGCGAGAGAACATTATTTGTTTTCATAAGCCATTGTAGAAGTCTCCACTATTTAGCAGAAGCAGTGTTCCAAGTACTAGAAGTTAAAAAGTAGTTCACCTCCAACAAGAAGGAAAGCAGTATGTTCTGCAGAGCAAATAGAATCCCTGTAATATCTCAGCCTAGACCTCAAGAACAACTATTTTATTTCTTTTATGTATTGTCATAATTCTCAAAGATTACTTTAAGATACTGGAGGCATCACGCTATTTGTTAAATGACTGAATTCATAACACATAAAGGACGTGAACTTTGGCTCAGTATTTGTAATTACGGAATGTACGGATATATAGAAAATGAGCTAAACATAATTTCACAAGTACTGCTACTAAGATGATAGGCACTATATGGGATATCAATTTACAAAAGCAGCAAAGTTCAGCAGTAAAGAGCGGCAAATTTGACACTAATTATTGACGTGTAATACCTGATATTAAGAAAAACCACAGAACCCCCAGTCCTAGTCAGAACTTCTTTATCTTCAGTAGATATGTGATTGGGTTCTTATCTTCATGTTAATATCAGAGACATAAGGGCATGTCTGGAAACTCAATTCCAAGCCTTGGATATGGTATCAAAAGAACAAAAAGAATTTCAGGGAACCAAAATTACTCTTCTTTCTAATTCAAATTCATTCCTTGGAATCAATTCGGCAAACATAGCAAAGAGTAATCTCTTGGTTCACATCAACAAAAGTAAACGAACTAACCAAGAAGGTAGATTTCAAGTTCCAACACCACAACAAATGAACAATATTATCTTTAAAAAAGACGTTTAAAAATGTTACCAAGAAGCAGACATTGTGTCTCTCTAGAACTCCGGGGAAAATCTGAATTATGCTGAACTTGTGCTGATATCAACCTATGGAATTTGAAAGCTGCAATGAAGATTTGTTATGGAAACCAAGAAGATTTGTTATCCCAAAGATTCAAGAAAGATTTTCACAAAGGAATTTGTTTGTTGTCATCATATATTCCCAACCTCCATCCTTACAACCTTGCTTTTGATTACTCAAATGTAAATTTTGACCGAAGCATGCATCTAGCACGTGTAGTAGAGCATCTACGTACGATATGGCATGACAACATTCTATTTCTTTTTAGGAAGTCCTTCATATGATTCCACCATTAGTTAATAGTCGCAAGAGATCGAGGTAATGATAGCAATCAGGGATGTTTAGCTTTCAACAAGAAGAACCAGAGAAGGTGTTGAACGAGCAAATAAATCCCCTATCCTAAAAATATCTACATCAGCTAAACAATTAATTATTCGAAGTCTTTGAGAAATAATGGGATACATATACACAGAACAGTTTAACAGAATCCCAAGTTCTGTAATTCAAATGGTAACAAACTAAGCATGATATATAGCTGTATACTCTTATCATAATGTAAAACAACCAAAACAACAATAGAGACTCCTTTTTCACTGGAATACTAGAATGGGGAATAAGTAGGTGACAATAGCCAAAGCCACAACTTCTACTATAATAACGGGTTCACATTTGGTTCTTATATGTTGACACCCTGGTTGATTACAGAATACACGATAAGTCACAACAATAACGGTAAATAAACTCCCAAGTCACAAAAATCATTTTTTATGCTGTATATTGATTTGTCCAATTAGAAATTTAACAATAACATCAAATATATGACACATTGGTGTCATATGCGTGCAAAGAATACCAGTAACAGCAAAGTTATTAGCACCTGACCTTCTGATCCTCATTGCATATCCTTGTCAACATCTGGAAAGAAATACTGTTTGAATCATGCCTGAGACAGCAGCTCCGAGGTTATGGCACAAGCCCAACAGTTTGCCACCAGGATTTAGCGGTTTGGCTTTCTCTGGTGCATATCCAATAGCTGATATTAAGGTCCATACAAGTGACCTTAATTGTGTAATTTACAAACTCTGCACTGGGGTGAACTTAAGCAAACAAACATGGTTCAGAACGCGAATATTGTATTCCCTTCTAGAATGATGGAATTTTTAAGGGGTAAGAGAATATAAGAAGATAAAGCTGATTACAGACAATGAAAGTGGATACAACTAGTACAGGTATTGCCAAAGGGCTCTAAAACCAACAAGCAAATAAAGCAGATTGAAACAATTTGATACTTGGGTCTGAATTTCCTTCGAAGTTCCCATTGCTGTCATCTGTTATTCTGATGTTGTCAAAGTTGGCCTGCTAACCATAAATAGACAGCAAAAGTGTTTCCTCATATTAAAGTGTTTTTGTGCATAGTGGAGACTATCAGGCCGAACAAGATACACCATGAAACTACGCTTCTTCTTTTTTCTCTCAAAGTGTCACTAATGACCAAATTATTTCCCTTAATGATCTTGTTGAGAAAGTATTTACCAAAATATGGTCTTCTCTTGAATTCAATATTGCTAATAGCAAATTTTAATTTGCTATTAGCAACAAAGGATTCACTTTATATGGGATCTTAATTTGCTATTAGCAACAAAGGATTCACTTTATATGGGATCTTCAAAGTCCCAACACTTTGAATTTGCTATTGCTCTTTCTTGAATTCACTATTCATAATAGCGAATTTAAAGTCCCAAAATTTGAGTGCGCCATTGGCAAATATAAATCAACGAAATAGCACATTCTGGGATCCAATTTTTCAACAAGACTATTTGGGGAACTAATTTTGTCTGCTAGTGAAAATTCGAGAAAAAATCAGAAACTACATGTGAGAAAAGGAGGTTCACCAGGGCAGGGAGTGGCCGACACTTTACAAGCAAAGGTTGGGGCTTTGACATGGTGATTCCCAACCCTTCACTCATGTCTACCATTTCCTCACTTACTCTCTCCCATTCGAAGCACTGAATTAGTAATCCTAATGTCAAGGCAAGCACTCGCATGGCTAAACCCTCACCAGGACATCTTCTTCTCCCAGATCCGAATGGCATAAACTTGAAGCCATTCTCTTCTCCCCTCAAGCTTAAAAAACCTGTCAGGTCTGAACATTGTGGGCTCTTGCGACAACTTTGGATCATTATGTATAGCCCAGACGTTCACCAATAGCTTTGTGCCACGGGGGATGTAAAAAAAAAAAACAATGGTGCAATCTTCTGAAGACTCATGGGTAAAATCAATGCTGGAGCGAGCACATTCGAAGTGTTTCAATTATGATTCCGTGAAGATAAGGAAGATCAGAAAGATCTGCATCTTCAGTTAGCCTGGAGTGCCCAGTTTGACTGTCAATTTATCACGAGCCCTCTTAAGGGCTTCAGGGTTGTTCAGTAAAAGTGTAGTGCCCACTCCATTGTCCCGGTTGAGGTATCTGACCCTCATGACCTGTACTTCTGTACAAAGAAACCAACCAATTCGCATTACCACAAAGGAGAAATTTAGAGAAACATGTTGGGGGCTTGTGAATGTATATTGACCATTTTCAGTATCTTGAACCATCCATTATAAGCATACAATCACAACTTTTTGCAAAATCACATCTAAGGGGTTAGCATTATGAATAGTGGCAAAACTAGAAAAAAATTCTAAGGGGGTCAAGATTGTTTAGGCAGTAATCATATAATACTCCCTCTATCCCGGAATAAATGTCCTACTTTCCATTTTCTTTGTCCCAAAATAAATGCCGTCTTACAAAAAATAGGGTAGGTTGGTGATCTTCCTATACTACCCATTCTAATAGGCACAAGCATTGCACTGATATAAGAGGTGTCACTCTACCCATATGAATAGATATGGGCAATCAAGGAAAACACAATTAAAAGTTTAAAAACATTGACTTGTCAACTATGACATTTATTCTGGAACAGAGGGAGTATTATTTTATAGATATTGATCACAAAGGGGGTCAAAATGATATTATAGTGTAAATTTTATCACAAGTAAAGGAGGTTGAAATTGACAAAATTAATATTTTAAATGTATCTTTTAAAATTTTATAGGTACTAAAATGATAATTTCTTAAATTACGGGGGTCGAGTGACCCCTTGGTTTTCACCTAGCCTCGCCACTGATTATGAAGCTAAGTAGACTTCGCTTAACTGCCATGTTAATGTTCACTTAGATAATTCAGAATACATACATATATATACACGCATACATATAGGGAGGAGAGAGAGAGAGAGAGTACACGACCCCAAATCATTTTGGGACTAAAGCTTTGTGATGTTGTTGTTGATGTTGTAGAGAGAGAGAGAGAGAGAGAGAGAACAGACCTGCATCCAGTGGCGGACCTAGAGTTTTTCTTTAGCAGGTGCACAATTAAAATTTTCTTACACTATTACAACAAAACTATAATTATTCTTATGTAATTAATACACAAAACTTTAAATAATTATTTTGTATAAAAATATAATTAGCCTAAATAAAAAAATAACTAGCGCACAGATTGATACGAAAACACATCTAATCACAAGGCCAAATGAGAATTTGTGGGGTTGGGGGAGGGGGTGAATTATAAATTTGAATCAAAAACATAAAGCCAGAAGAAGAAAGGGATTACAAACAATTGTTTGTTGATCTCATTTGCATTTTTTTTTTTTTTTTTTGGCTTATAATAAATAAATTGATATCGCCTCCTTCGTTGAGATCTTGTGTCTTTTCTCCTTTGTTGAGACCCCGTGTTTTGTCTCCTTTGTTGGGACCCTTTGTTATGTCTCCTTTGTTGAGACCTTGTGTTTGGTGTGTTGATATGTTCTTTGTTTCCATGGATTTGTCTTTGACTAATATTACTTTGTTGCTCAACTTAACAATTCTCGGGATGTTTGATGGGTGACTTGTTGCCAATCCTGATGCTTCAAGAAGTTATGTGCTCAAAGCCATATTTTTTCATAGGGGAAATTTGTTGAATGCCCGGAACGGGCAGTGTCCAAATTTATTTGGAGGAGCATCTGCATGTCCCAAGATATTGTTCGATTTGATCATGGAGTGCTTATTACTAAGAGTTCGAGTTTAATCCAAGGATTCATTGGTGGACAAGGGTCTTTTTGTCCTCATCATCACAGGCTACGAACGGGTTCGGAGATGTCATTTTCATTTGTAAGATTTTATTAGTCTTGAACTCTAGCTTTTATGTAGTTTGTGTTAATCGAATCGCAAATAATGCGATTGATTGTGTTTCAAGAGTTTCATGGTTGTTTAATAATCTTAGTGTATGGAATGAGTCTCCGGCATTTGTGGAGGACCATCTCCGTTTCATATATTAATGCATTGATTCTCTTGTTTGATCAAAAAAAAAAAAAAGAAGAAGAAAGGGAAGATGAAGAGCATGAGATTCAAACCCTAGCTGCTTAGAAGTATGTAAGGGACTCCGACCACCAGGTGCACTTGCACCCCCACCCTTTGCTAGAGGTCCGTCCATGCCTGCATCAAACCTCGGATCATTTCATCAGTATAGGATTCAGGTTCAGATGCTTGACGTGACAAAAGTACATCCACCATCGTTTTACTCGTCTCTTCAGAACAAGAGTTTTCTCCTCATTTCTTTCAATTTTTCAATCATTTTTTTTGCAACAATTGATCCCTTGCTTCCCTTACCATCTTCAATATTTAATCTATAGAACTAGGTCCAAACCATTTCAATACAGGAAGAACAAACTCTCCTATATTTGTTGACCCATCCAATATAAAACTCTATGTGACTCCATATACTCCATATCCTCCACACAGTCCCCATATATCTCTTTCCGGCAATCATCCTCATGATGATATAAAGTGTGAGCTCAAAAGGCAGTCTTCATTTCCACGACGTGGAATTTACCATCTACGGAACCTTGAAAAAGACTCTTCATCAGAGTGTGAATCTCCTCTGTGCGTATGCCTCCAATCGTTTGAATGCGAGCAGTTGCAAAGATTTCGAGGACATCAATCTTTCTCAAGTTGGGCCAGTGGTCCCATACGGCGCCCAAGTCATAGAGGTGTAACTGACACCAAGGTGTTTCCTAGAAAGGAATTTAGAGCAGCTTGCGAAGGTGATACTCCGTCCCAAAATGATAATTTCCACTTTTTTTGTTGTTGCTAAGAATGAACTTTGAGCAATAATTAGGTGGACTTAATTATCCGAATGAAAATCTAAATCTTGATATTAACAGTATCGTTGATGCTATATCAATTACGAGTTTTTGGTTTTCATTAGTATAATTATATTAATATGTGGTTATTGCTCCAAGTCCATTTGTAGTAATGGCAAAACACTGGGAAGATCATTTTGGGACAGAGGGAGTATCATTTTTGGCGAAGCACCCCTCTGCAGCAGAAGGGGAAGAGATGACAAGCATAGGGCGTGTACCAAATTGAAGGAAGAGCATAGGGCCATACTAGCTGGAGATGTTGGTAAGGTTCTATGCATGGGTTTCTTCGAAAGATATAAATGGCTTAATATGGGTAAGGAAAGATAAGGGCTCGGAGGGAGTTTTCGAAATTTATGAAGAAAATGCTTCGAGATCAGGTACAGGAAGAGACAGGAGAGAAAGTAGTACGAGGTCTCCATGTAATTGTAACGACCCAACTTTCCTACAATAATAATAATAATCCATAACCAGGAAATCCCAAACATCAACATAATTCAAATCCAACGTTAACATGCAACGGCTAGTTTACTCTAACCATAATTCAAAACAGAGCGGAAGCATAACTAAAATTCAAATCTTAACGGCTAGTACAACCCACTAGCTCTAACATAAATCAAACATTGTCTTAAACTTCTCCATTAAGTCACGGACCGCCATGCTCTGCGATCTAACCTCTCCCACTACTTTTTACCTGGGAAAAGAATATAAGAAAGGGGTGAGCGAACAATGCTCAGTAAGTTCATACGGGGATCTCTCCGGGTACTAAGAAGAGATGACCGAAAGAACGGAGCCAAACAATTATATTTCAACGAAAGGCTAACATCAATAATCTTAACTGTACACATACAAAATACAGTTTTCATACTTAAAGAAATTATGGCCCTACCACAAGTTCGTCAATTCCATAGTTACATACATCACCTTTTCAGGGTGTCAAGAGACCTTACACCTCCTCACGGTGCTCCCTTATAGGTTCGATCATGATCATTAAGCCACTTCATCAAGCAGCATATACATCTAATTCTTTTCAATCAAACTAAACTATCTTAATTAGTCCTTTTTACTTAGACTAATACTTGCTAAGTCCTTTCCAATTAGACAAAGCTAACTGCACCTGTTTCAATTTGACACATTAATATTTCACATAGTATTCAAGGTACAAGAATACATAAAGCAATTTCAATTCACTTAAGATACCCATTGAACAACACACATCAAGGGTAAGATAATTCAAAAGACGTTTCATGTCATAAGAGTTCAAATACTACCGGCCACTAGGTAGATAGACTTAGAAAGAATTTTGAGGATCCTACTTTAAAGGATGAAACTCAAATACTAAGGAACGTAATCCCTTACCTTGGCTTGCATTAATCTTCTTAGCAAAACCACGCGCACGAATCTACAATCATGCACAAAATATTTTTTAGGACAAGTATTTACTATTTACTTTCCGTCCCATACTTTATTTCACTTGGTTAACCTTATGAGTTCATCTTCTTAAACCCCTTTTAAGGTTGATATCCATTCTAGGGTTTGTACTACCCATTAAATCTTATACCCAAAATACCCTTTTAGGTTTACCAATATACCCGTAGGGTTTCATAGTTTCTATTCCCAATCATCGTGTTTTAGTATTCATTTACTCACACCAAAACACTATTCTCAGCACTCATAATTACTATTCACAGCACACACAAACACACGCGCACACCCACTGTTTACACACGCCCGCACACACAAACACACACTGCACACGCCCACACTCGGCAGCAGACCAGCACACACACGCGCACACACAGGTACACACACATGCACCCGCGCACACACACCTGTCCTCAAATCATCACCATCACTTTTAATCCCAACTTCATAATCCCTAGTTCATCTTTTAGGGTTAGGGTTTCTAATTCGTATATACAATTGACTAGATCGAATTAAAACGGAGAATCAAACGTAGAGGGTAGGATTTTACCTTGCTCCGATCCCTGTTCTCTTTCTCTTTCTCTTCTTCCTTCTCTTTCTTTCTCTCTTTCCCGCGGCTCCCTCTGTCCGCCGTCTCTCTCTCTCTTTGCGCGGCTCCCTCTCTCTCTATTCACCCGTTCTATTCCTTTGTGATAAATAATAATTTACTAGGGAACTTAAAAGAGTTTAAATAGTTAAAAGGATTCCTTAATCCTATTGGGTTTTAATTTACTTGAGCCCAAAGTTAACCCAATACTTCCTCCCTAATTAATTGAGTCCAAAATAAATAAAAGAGTTTCACAAAATAAAATAATGGGCCCTAAGGGCCGGATATTACAGTAATAATTGACAGATTCTACATAGTTGATATGTATTTGATCTACTGGAAAAAGAAAATGGTTCTAGATTGAAGAGCTTTGTATACAAAGAATGATATATCCAAACATTGACCGAAGTCAATGTTTGGATATATTGAACTATGGATTTTACCATAAATGGAAATATCCCAATTTACAATTATAACTTTATATCCATATCAATATATCCAAACATTGACTTCGGTCAACCACTTTGAGAACCATAAAATGGACTCACTCAAAGTGTACCTTAAATCAATATTTCCAACAATCCCCCACAAATCCATAGTGAAAATACGAATTAAAGACTATCCATGTCATGCTTTCAGTAGATGGTGTCTCCCGACTTGAACCCCTACCTAAGCTAGTCAACGCAAACCCCCACAGGACCAGATGAACGGGTGTCTTGAATCTGATACCTTTGAGTGTAGGAGCTTTTGTAGGTAGCAACATGACAAAGGCTATGACAGCAGTCTCTATCATTATATTTGACGCGTATAAGCCATACGTCCCGATCCTCTATCATGAGTGATTTCGAGGAATAACCATTTTCCTCTAGTTGCGGCTAACAACAACACTCACTTAGTTGGGCCTCTCCGAAGATGTACTGCTAGCATCTTGTCTGAAAGACTTGATCCCATTCAAAGTTCTTAAAACTTTTACTATACTTGCAGTAAATAGCACCTTTCAGGTTATTCAGGGAAAAGACAAAGACATTAATAATGTCAATTTGTTTTAGGTGCTCGATCCACCCCACAGCTTGTTACTTCCACATTGAATCTTCTTCGTGGGATCTCCACTCAGATAGATTGGGTTCCTACTGCGTATGAATCAGACAGGGTTCAGTCACATCCCCAACCTGAATTTTTGAATAAGAACTAGTTAAAGTTCTAATTCAAGTTCTTTCTTTTGAAGGCTAGTTGTGTTATCTTTGGTACCATCATAATCAACAACTATCACCTTTCTAGACACAAAATCCCTTATAGATTTCAATCTAACTTGGATGTGTTTATTTAAACTTTTCTTATTATTTTAGTACTTCAAATCTTAGACATAATGTTAAAGAATTACAGATAGTATATTTAATTGATCATGGAGAAATACAGACTTTTAGTCACATTAATCCATTCAACTTAATTCTACTAACAAGTACATATAATAAGCAGCTCAATGAAATGAGCAACAATTCAATAAATTGTTCAGCATACCTCTAAACGATGGCCAGTCGCCTAAGGTAACTATAAACAAAATTATTCATTAATGATTACCAAAACCATTTAACAAAACAGCTTATATTGAGATTAACTCAATATGAAGCACAAGGAAAACCAATCCCTTTTCAATTATTGTAAATGCTTAAACAAGAGCTCCACAACGAACTCTACTCGGTCAATAAGTGTATCTACATAATTTAGTAAACATAGAGATGTTTCTATAAACAACTAAATTTTCAAGATACATCAAATTGACAACATCTGAGAATATTACACCCTTTACAATTCACATTCTCGTAGAAAGTTAACAACGGAACATATAACCTTCAAATGATTCTAATTTTTTCTCAAGTATACTTTTAGTATAACTAATTCAGAGAAAATTTTACCACCTCAAATGATCAGTTTGAAGTAAAGAATCTCATTAAAGGTTCTCATCCATTATTTCAAACTACTACCCAAGAATGATGTGTAACCATTAATTTCACTCAATTAATTTCAACTAAATGAATGCATTCATGGCAAAGACGTACACGTATCAACTATTAATTTTGCAATAGATCAAATACTCAAAATTCATATAAGCCATTATGAAATAACTATATCAATTATTTCATCACATGTGAAAAGGGTTGGTTAAAGTACATTGAGTGACTTTAACAAGTTAGCAAAACACTTGTCACTATTGATTACAAAATTACTTGATTGATCCGTATATAAATTTATTTTTCCATGCACAATGAATGAAATACAACATCCATGTAATGACTTTCCAAATCATATACTCAATCATATACAAAATTTGCAATCATTAGTGACTCAAGAATATAGATAAAATCTATTCTTACTTTATGCTATAACTCATTCACAACCAAACTAGATTTATAAGCAAGTCATGGTTGCTTTATGATCTTAACTAATCATATCGACTCTCAACAATCCATTTGTATGCAATTAGGATTGAGCTAAAGTAATTTACATTGTTCATGAAGAGACAATATAAATTATCTAGCTCTTAAAACATCCTTGAACGTTAAAGGTCACATTTGATAGTAACTTGAAAGTAATAAGATTACTTTCCACTATCCTTAGCAATCTTAGGTTCCATGTTTCTCCTAAATTCGACTAACTTTCAAAGTTAGAAATACATAGGATTACCCCCACATTTGTTATCTTTTTCATACGATTAGTATAAGAATCAAATGTGAGAGTGAAGTCTGCATCACCTCTAATTGTATGGGAATAACATCTTGATAGAACATAGCGTATAGAAAAGTTCCCATGCTTGCCAATGTGCCAAAGATTTCTGAATTGAAGATCTTAAGCATATTGGTGTCACATATCCTAAAAGATTACAATAATAGTAGTTTTTTTCTTACAATTTTAGCTTTAGGTCTTTTAATGTGAAGTACGTACTTTTGAAAGCTACCCCCCACATTCCAAAAGATATTCAAGCTAAAATATCACTTTACAAAGTTCGATCGACTATCACTCAAATACTCAAGATTACTTTTTCAGAATAAGGTAAACCAAATTCAAAGTTTATCTCTACGTATTACTTTGATAATTTCAAACTTTAAAGGGTAAACTACTATATATATCTTTTAAGGTACTTACTTTTCTCATGCATCATCCCATAATAATTTAGAGCACTAAGCAAAGTTTTTCTATGAACTGAGTCAAGTTCTTTGTAAACAGTGCATAGATAAAGAAGACTTATTTCCGCATCATAAGATCATAACCACAATAGTTTCTTACTAGTTTTAATCTTTAGCTTTATAACAAGAATTTTATCAATTGCTTTAACTTTACAGTTAAGTAAATATCAAATGGTCTATGCTAATAGTTAATAAAAGTTACAACGTGTTTTACATGTTCTTGGTCAACACACTATTAACAGTCACAAAATTCAACATAGAATAAACAAGGTTAATATCATTTCTCAAAAAAAAAAAATAAAATCTTTAACCAAGTTAAATTCATCTAATGCTAGAAATTTGAGACTTCCTATTAATAGCATAATAAGAATCCATTTAAATTAACAATCCTTAGCGGATACATAATTTAAATCATCTACGTTGCCAAGCCATTCACAAATAATTCATTTAACAAATCAAGATAATTAAACTCATTATTCTTAGATAGAGTACAATGTTCAACTATCACATTAATCATAATTATCAGATAAGTACTTCAAGTCAATAAAATACTACACAACAAGAAAAGCAACATTTTTATTCCCATACTCACTCAAAATACTTTATAATTAAACAAGAGTCATTTTGAAGAATTATAACACATTAAAATATAGGGCTACACTTACTGCATAATAAAATGGGCACAAAAGTTAACTTTAGATCGCACATTCTTTTATGAGTACTACCACAACACTTTATTTTTACCATTGTTATCAATCTTCAACTTCAAATTATTAATATATACAAAAGAGTTTGTCAGAAACGAGTTTCACTCTTACTCGTATATTCACTAACCACTAAAGACTCACAAGTAATTATAAATTTTGAGACATGAAATAAAACAATGTTTTTCTGCATTTTCCATCCCAAGTATTTTAGTTTATCTCTTTACTTATCAATATGATTAACAATAAATTGAACACTTACTTCTCAAACAACTTTCTCAATTGTTATCAGTTGGTCATACATTGGTACACAAGAAGGGGTCACATGAATATTATTATACAACTCTAATCTTCATACTAAATATTATGTCATACAATAAATATTTCAATTTAATGAAATAACCATAAGATATGACATTATCGAATTTTCTCAAAAAATCCTTTTTAGTATTTATTAGAGTACAACTAATAATCATGACATATTGTGCTTTTTCAGTTATTGATTTTCTCAAATAATATGAAACTTACAAGATTACAATAATAGTACTTTTCATATTGACAAACACAATAAAGTACTCTTTTTAAAATCTTTAAATAGTGCATCCAACAATAATATCCAAAAGATACAAGAGCCATTAAAAAGCTTCATTCAACAAAGTTGAAACTAATGCTTTTATGGACATCAAATACCTTTTACATTAATCAACAAATATAAAATATTACTCTAGATCAAGTTTACGCTCATGATCAAAATAAATCAAAACCTTGATTTTCACTTTACATGAAAATCCATGAGATTTCTAGATCATACCCAAAAATAGCAAGACTCAAGATCCCTTGAACCTTTACAACTAATTTTACTATGACAGCGCAAAATTAAATAGTCTAGAAGAATATTTTCATATTATTATTTGATTACGCCAATTATTTATTTACACCAATTTTCCCGTTTCATGCATAAAGAACCATCCATAACAAGCACAAGAACGAATTGTCCATTAACAATATAATCATGCAAATTAAATAAGTTCTACAAACTATTAAGTTTCCTTGTCCAAAGATTTCATCTTTCAAGTATAATATGATTATATGGACAAATCAAGAATGTACCAAATCAACTACAATTAACAAGAAAACATGATACTAGTTTCTCTTAGACTGTTGGAACCTACGTTACGCAACGAGTAGATTAAACAAATAATCAAAGGGGCAATCACGTAATCAACAATGTAATTGTAGTAAACCAACAAATAACGGTACAAGTAAATAAAACATACTTGACAATAAGAAAATCAAAGAGAAAGTAAGAACACTTATCGGGTAGATCGAGTCGCCTGAATAAGACTCTCCTAAGAGAAACTATTGCCTCCTACTCGTGCGATTTCAGATACAGGCATATTCCTCCGAGGATAAAACGATCTCAAGATTAGTACCAAAGTTTGCGCACACATGTACAAACCCACTTACGGCTGCTATCCCACTTCGCCAGAGTCTTGTTAATTTCACCATGAATTAAAGATTGTAAAACCATAAACAAGAGTATCAATTACTTGGTAAGGATGAGTTTAACGACCAAACAGAAACGGGGACAGAAGAACCATATGGGACGGAACAGTTGAGCGTAGCCCAACCCAATACACCGTTGGCGGCGCTAGACATGGTTTCCTCTGCCCATATTTTCTTCACTACTCCCTCCTGCGTGACCTCACCCTTCCTTTTCTTATAATCATCTTAGTTAGACTTTTCCAACTAAATAACTCTAATTATTCACTTGTAATCTACTGGGTCAAAGACTTCTCTTATTATATTAATATGAGTTCTTTTTCCTAGTACAAAACACGTATAGGCTTTTTACTTGATTTTGGATTTTGACTTATCTAGAAGTCCCACTTGATTACTTAAGTTAATCTTAGGATTAACTGCGTAAATCAAGTTATTATAATTATAAATTGATTAGAATTCTAATACAAGCATACTAGCTACTCTCCAGTAAAAAATGACTAGATAAATACTTTACTTTAATCACATATTAGACTATTATGTTGGAACAAAATGATCCATTAAAACCATGAACCGACTCACAACTAGATTAAGAATGAGAAGAAGAAGAAGACGGAAGCGTGTACCTTGTGATTCAATGATTGTTCTTAGTCTTGTTCTTGATGAAGTAAGAAGATAGTCTTTAAAGAAGAGAGGAGTAGATCTTCTAAGTGATTGTGCCTTATTCTCTTGTCTTCTTTGATCTTTATGAAGAGTTTATAAATGAGAAAATAATCAAAAAAAAAAATTCGGTCCCTTCTATGGCTGATGGAATGGCCTTTATATAGGTAGGGAATAGGCACCTCACTTAGGGACTACACCTATTCATGTATAAGAGTTTACCATTATGCCCATCATTTAATGGTAGCCTTATACTATGGAATTCTACACATTATGTTGAGTTCTATACTTTATACCATATATTATAATATTGATCATTATATTATTAAGTATTTATATGTTATATTAATCCATGTTCTTACAATCTCCCACTTGGATTATTATAACATATACCTTCACTTAATAAAATTCTTTCAATCATATTTATAACACAAATGACAACCCTTATGTGCACTTTGTTGTCATTCGAAACCAATCCCGTCCATTAGTCATATAAGTATAAGGACTAAAGGGGCAGTCGTTGTAATTGATTCGCAACTAAACCCACATTAATCACATATATATATCCAACTGAATGACATAGATTAAGTATAGATATGTAGCATGGAATATTAACGAATATATATGAAGAATGTATATATATATTCTCCAACTAGTCTTACTTTTAACCAAATGAGATCAAAATTAAAAACAACACAAGGAAATAGAAAACATTAAAAAAAAAAACTCCCACTTATTTAAGCATTATCAAAAGTTATTACACCCATATGAGCAACATGCTCGTGAAAAACTAAAGGAGATAACGCCTTAGTAAATGGATCCGCTAACATGGAGTTTGTACCAATAAGTTCTATTTCTATTTGTTCATTTTGTACTCTTTCTCTCACAACAAGAAACTTAATATCTATATGCTTAGATTTAGATGAACTCTTGTTGTTGTTGGAGTACAATACCGCGGCCCGATTGTCACAATATAACTTAAGTGGTCTTTCAACACCTTTGACAATTCGCAGTCCTTCAATGAATTTACGCAGCCATATAGCTTGATTGGATGCCTCATAGCAAGCAACAAATTCGGCTTCCATGGTGGAAGTAGTTACTAATGTTTGCTTGGCACTTCTCCAAGATATCGCTCCACCGGCCAAAGTGAAGACATAACCCGATGTCGATTTGCGACTATCTTGGCATCCAGCAAAGTCGGAATCGGAAAAACCAATGATCTCAAGATGATCTGACTTTGAATATGTAAGCATGTAGTTCTTCGTGTTTTGTAAGTATCTCATCACTCTTTTGGCTGCGACCCAATGTTCTCTTCCCGGATTGCTTTGATATCGCCCAAGCATGCCAACAATAAAGGCAAGATCTGGGCGAGTACAGACTTGTGCATACATTAGGCTTCCTACTGCCGATGCGTAAGGGATATTTTCCATATACTTGGATTCAAGATTATTTTTAGGACATTGCTTTAGACTGAACTTATCTCCCTTAGAGACCGGGGTGTCATGTGGTTTACAATTTTCCATGCTAAACCTTTGTAATACCTTCTCTATATAGCTCTTTTGTGATAATCCTAACATACCCCGTGAGCGATCACGATGTATTTGGATTCCTAATACAAAATAAGCTTCTCCAAGATCTTTCATCTCAAATTTGTTTGAGAGAAATTTCTTGGTTTCCTTAAGAAGATCCTTATCATTACTAGCAAGTAAAATGTCATCCACATATAAGACCAAAAATATAAATCTACTCCCACTGAACTTATGGTACACACAATCTTCACCAAGATTCATTTCAAAGCCAAATGAAAGAATAACTTGGTTGAATTTTAAGTACCATTGACGAGATGCTTGCTTGAGCCCATAAATGGATTTCTTAAGTTTACAAACTAGTTGACTAGTTTGATCCGAATCAGTCACCATTTCTGGTTTCTTCATATAGATAGTTTCCTCAATGTCACCATTGAGAAAAGCTGTCTTTACATCCATTTGATGAAGCTCAAGGTCAAAATGTGCCACTAAAGCCATAATGATCCTAAAAGCATTTTTAGAGGATACCGGTGAAAATGTTTCTTTGTAATCAATGCCTTCTTTTTGAGTAAACCCTTTAGCGACAAGACGAGCCTTATGTCTCTCCACATTACCTTGTGAATCCCTTTTGGTCTTAAAGATCCATTTACATCCGATGGGTTTCACATTCTTAGGTAATGGGACAAGATCCCAAACGTCATTATCATTCATGGATTTTAACTCTTCATTTACGGCATCAATCCACTTTTGAGAATTTGGACCACTAATGGCTTCATAGAAGGTGATTGGCTCATCTCCCACTAAACCTAACGGTTCCTCATTTTCGGCAAGATATACATCATAATAATCCGGTATAGCACTCCTTCTTGCTCTATTAGATCTTCTTAATGGCACCGGTTCTTCTTGATTTTGAGGGTGTTGAATTTCCTCATCAACATTTTCATGTTGTTCATTAATAGGAGAATTAACGTCATTTTGAATATTATGTTTTTGTCGAATTTCAGGCACAACTGCTTGATTTTCGATAGGAACTATAGGAAGAGGTATAGAAACGAATTCCTCTTCCATTTCTTCAAATTCAAAATTACTATTCAAATTTTCCCCTCTAAATTCAACATCCTCAAAGAACCTAGCATTTTCCGTCTCGAAAAAGGTTCTAGTTTTTGGGTCATAGAATTTATATCCCCTAGATCTTTGAGAATACCCTACAAAATAACTACTAACGGTCTTAGCGTTCAACTTTCCTTCGTTAGGTCTATAAGGCCTAGCTTCGGCTGGACAACCCCAAACATGAAGATGATTAAGGGACGGTTTCTTACCGGTCCATAATTCATAAGGGGTTTTGTTAGTAGCTTTTGAAGGAGCTCTATTAAGTAGGTATGTTGCGGTTTTCAAAGCATCGCCCCATAATGAGTGAGGTAAAGAAGTACAAGAAACCATACTTCTTACCATATCCTTAAGGGTTCTATTACGTCTCTCGGCTACACCATTCATGCTAGGTGTCCCCGGCATGGTGTAGTGAGGGACAATCCCACACTCTTCCAAATAGCGAGCAAAAGGACCCGGACGTTGTTCTTCTGAACCGTCATTCCGACCGTAGTATTCACCACCACGATCGGATCTAACTTTCTTAATAGTCTTTTCAAGTTGATTTTCAACTTCGGTTTTAAAAGACTTGAAAACGTCTAATGATTGAGACTTTTCATGAAGCAAATAAATGTATCCATAACGAGAGAAGTCATCTATGAACGTAATAAAATATGTTTGTCCGTTCCATGAAGGGGTAGGGAATGGTCCACATATGTCCGTATGAATTAGTTCTAAGACTTTTGTAGCTCTCAATGACTCATTTTTGTTTGTACTATTCGTGAATTTTCCCTTAAGGCATTCAATACAAAAGTTATTTTCCGGAGTATCAAGCTTATGTAATATTCCCTCGGACACAAGCTTGTCAATTCTCCTTTTGGATATATGACCCAAACGCCTATGCCACAAGGTATAAGAATTTTTACTTGAAAACTTTCGTTTTATGCCTCGAGTTTTAGTTTCATTATTATGGGACTCATTTAATGAATTGACTGTGTCAAGTAAATATAGATTATCAATATAAGACAAAGAACTAGTACCAAAAAGCTTTGAATCAAAATATAAATTGCATTTATTATTACCGAAGATGCAAGAATAACCTTCTCGATCTAATGTAGTGACGGAAATTAAATTCTGTCTAAATGATGGAATAATAAATACATTGTTCAAAACTAAATAATATCCGGTACTAAGAGATAATCTAAAAGTCCCTATGCCTTCCACCTCTACCGGCTTTCCAGCTCCCATGTAGATGAATCTTTCACCTTCATTGGGTGTTCGGTAGTTCAGGCAACCCTGCATACATGAACTTATGTGAGTAGTTGCACCGGAGTCTAACCACCATGTATACGAAGGAATTGAAACTAAATTAGCTTCAGTACAAACAAAGCTAAATGACATACCTTTCTTAATTCGCCATTGACGATACTTAGGGCAGTCGGGCTTCATGTGAGTGGGGTCCTTGCAAAAGAAGCACTTTTTCACCTTTTGATCATTTGATGATCCCTTAGGCTTCTTTGATGCAACCGCAATCTCCTTACCTTTTCTCTTAATCCCACGAGAAGAGGTAGATGCATAATGCGCACTTTCGGGTTTGGTGTGTTTCAACCTATCTTCTTCCTCCGTGACATGTGAAATTAACTCATTAATATTCCACTTGTCCTTTTGACAATTGTAGGTCGTTTCAAAATGACCAAATTGTGAAGGAAGAGAAATTAAAGCCAAATGCACAAGCAAGTCTTCCGACAAGTCCAACTTAAGTGCTTTTAATTTCGTTGATAGGTGAAACATTTCCATTATGTATTCCCTTAGGTTTCCAGTGCCCTTGTACCTCATGGAAACAAGCTTCCTTAAGGTAGCACTTGTTTCCGATTTATCGCTTTTTGCAAAGCGTTGTTCTAGGGCATCTAGGAAACCCTTTGCACCATCATCCTCGGAGACACTGTTCAGAAATGTCTCCGGGACTGCATTCTTAATTATGCTTAGGCTGACGCGATTAGAACGCTTCCACCTCTCTGAACTCAAGTGGTCTTCCGCAGTGCTTTTATCAGTTAGAGGGGCAGGAGCTTGTTCTCTTAATGCAAGGTCAAGGTCCAAACAGCCTAAGACCATAATAATCTTGTTTTTCCAAGTTTTAAAGTTTGTCCCAGTTAGCAAAGGAATTGAATTTAAGGCAGTAGTAACAGATGAAGCACTGATCAAATCTGAATGAAGAGAACAAAAGAATGAAACAAAACATATGTAAGAAACTACACAATGATTAATTATATCAAAATGAATTCCATCATAATAAAAGATAATCAATATGACATCAAGACTAATCTTTGGATTGCGAATTGACTCACAATTTGATTTATCTTAGGGTAAACAAACAGCTTAAACAACACACTTTAAATACTTGCCTTCCTTTGGGCCGGATCAAGTATAAAAAATGTCCTAAAATTTAAGGTACTTGTTTCCCGGTAATGAAGAATATAAACAATTCACTTTAAACACCCGCCTTCCTTTGGGATGGTTCACAGCATTTAAAATGACCAAAAGTTTAGTTCAATTATTACCCTATGAATGCAAATACTTAGTCAATAACAAGGTCTCCTTTGGAAAACAAGCATGTTATCACTTATCAATATTTACATTCATCACTTTAACAAATTTGTATTTAAATAACGTAAATTGCTTTGGCAACAATATTATTTAAACAATGAATAAATTTGTTTAAGCATATAATTAATCATACATTAGGGAACTTAAGACTTTAAGGTAATTACTGAAAATTTAAAGGCAAACAAACAAATGAAATTTATTATTATTAAAAAAATATTGTATCCTTTTGTTCTACCAGTCCATTCTTAAAGTTTGATAACTTCAATAACCACCGAAGCGCGACTGGTGTCCAGATACTATAATTTACTAACAAATTTTCAAACGAGTCGTGGGCATGAATGACCAAAAGGGCACGACTCGTGCTAAAAGGCACGACTCGTGACCAGTGCCCAGATTTATGAAACGTTGCCATTTAAACATACTGTATTACGACTGGAATCAAAGGGCACGACTCGTGCTCACTGTCCAGATTGGTGAAAAGTCACTAATTTAACACCCTTTTGTGAACAGTTTTGAACCAAAAGAGAGAGCCATAAGATCCAATTTCACATATTTAGATTATCAATTCTTAACTTAATGGTGAATCAATATTCAACCAAAGTAAGTAGATCCGCATACTCACATCACATTTTTTTAAAAATGCGTGGCTATGCTTATGAACAAACTCGCAACGCATCTAAGGATGGTGGCTATGTTCAAAAATGGGATAATCTTACATTAAGAATTGAAAGCCTTGTGAGTAAATTTATAATATAGAAGTAACATAATACTCTAGAATCTGAATTAGAGTATGACAATAAATCAAGAACACATGATGAACATGGAATCTTTTCAAGAAATAAAAGCATAAGGCTTTACAAGAAACTCAAACTCAATCTAGTATATAACCAGGCTCTGATACCAATTGTTGGAACAAAATGATCCATTAAAACCATGAACCGACTCACAACTAGATTAAGAATGAGAAGAAGAAGAAGACGGAAGCGTGTACCTTGTGATTCCATGATTGTTCTTAGTCTTGTTCTTGATGAAGTAAGAAGATAGTCTTTAAAGAAGAGAGGAGTAGATCTTCTAAGTGATTGTGCCTTATTCTCTTGTCTTCTTTGATCTTTATGAAGAGTTTATAAATGAGAAAATAATCAAAAAAAAAAATCGGTCCCTTCTATGGCTGATGGAATGGC
Organism: Campanula takesimana; assembly: GCA_026119855.1. NCBI lineage: Eukaryota > Viridiplantae > Streptophyta > Magnoliopsida > Asterales > Campanulaceae > Campanula > Campanula takesimana. The sequence continues at coordinate 22,814 of JAOWBW010002372.1, forward strand.
CTTTATATAGGTAGGGAATAGGCACCTCACTTAGGGACTACACCTATTCATGTATAAGAGTTTACCATTATGCCCATCATTTAATGGTAGCCTTATACTATGGAATTCTACACATTATGTTGAGTTCTATACTTTATACCATATATTATAATATTGATCATTATATTATTAAGTATTTATATGTTATATTAATCCATGTTCTTACATATTATTAATCTAATTGACGATATAAAGTGCAAAGTAGTTTATACATCTTTTAACACGAATAACTGCAAGTATTTGAACTATGGATTTTACCATAAATGGAAATATCCCAATTTACAATTATAACTTTATATCCATATCAATATATCCAAACATTGACTTCGGTCAACCATTTTGAGAACTATAAAATGGACTCACTCAAAGTGTACCTTAAATCAATATTTCCATCAGGTCCCATACGGCGCCCAAGTCATAGAGGTGTAACTGACACCAAGGTGTTTCCTAGAAAGGAATTTAGAGCAGCTTGCGAAGGTGATACTCCGTCCCAAAATGATAATTTCCACTTTTTTTGTTGTTGCTAAGAATGAACTTTGAGCAATAATTTTAGGTGGACTTAATTATCCGAATGAAAATCTAAATCTTGATATTAACAGTATCGTTGATGCTATATCAATTACGAGTTTTTGGTTTTCATTAGTATAATTATATTAATATGTGGTTATTGCTCCAAGTCCATTTGTAGTAATGGTAAAAACACTGGGAAGATCATTTTGGGACAGCGGGAGTATCATTTTTGGCGAAGCACCCCTCTGCAGCAGAAGGGGAAGAGATGACAAGCATAGGGCGTGAACCAAATTGAAGGAAGAGCATAGGGCCATACTAGCTGGAGATGTTGGTAAGGTTCTATGCATGGGTTTCTTCGAAAGATATAAATGGCTTAATATGGGTAAGGAAAGATAAGGGCTCGGAGGGAGTTTTCGAAATTTATGAAGAAAATGCTTCGTGATCAGGTACAGGAAGAGACAGGAGAGAAAGTAGTACGAGGTCTCCATGTAATTGTAACGACCCAACTTTCCTACAATAATAATAATAAACCATAACCAGGAAATCCCAAACATTAACATAATTCAAATCCAACGTTAACATGCAACGGCTAGTTTACTCTAACCATAATTCAAAACAGAGCGGAAGCATAACTAAAATTCAAATCTTAACGGCTAGTACAACCCACTAGCTCTAACATAAATCAAAACATTGTCTTAAACTTCTCCATTAAGTCACGGACCGCCATGCTCTGCGATCTAACCTCTCCCACTACTTTTTACCTGGGAAAAGAATATAAGAAAGGGGTGAGCGAACAATGCTCAGTAAGTTCATACGGGATCTCTCCGGGTACTAAGAAGAGATGACCGAAAGAACGGAGCCAAACAATTATATTTCAACGAAAGGCTAACATCAATAATCTTAACTGTACACATACAAAATACAGTTTTCATACTTAAAGAAATTATGGCCCTACCACAAGTTCGTCAATTCCATAGTTACATACATCACCTTTTCAGGGTGTCAAGAGACCTTACACCTCCTCACGGTGCTCCCTTATAGGTTCGATCATGATCATTAAGCCACTTCACCAAGCAGCATATACGTCTAATTCTTTTCAATTAAACTAGACTATCTTAATTAGTCCTTTTTACTTAGACTAATACTTGCTAAGTCCTTTCCAATTAGACAAAGCTAACTGCACCTGTTTCAATTTGACACATTAATATTTCACATAGTATTCAAGGTACAAGAATACATAAAGCAATTTCAATTCACTTAAGATACCCATTGAACAACACACATCAAGGGTAAGATAATTCAAAAGACGTTTCATGTCATAAGAGTTCAAATACTACCGGCCACTGGGTAGCTAGACTTAGAAAGAAGTTTGAGGATCCTACTTTAAAGGATGAAACTCAAATACTAAGGAACGTAATCCCTTACCTTGGCTCGCATTAATCTTCTTAGCAAAACCACGCGCACGAATCTACAATCATGCACAAAATATTTTTAGGACAAGTATTTACTATTTACTTTCCGTCCCATACTTTATTTCACTTGGTTAACCTTATGAGTTCATCTTCTTAAACCCCTTTTAAGGTTGATATCCATTCTAGGGTTTGTACTACCCATTAAATCTTACACCCAAAATACCCTTTTAGGTTTACCAAAATACCCGTAGGGTTTCATAGTTTCTATTCCCAATCATCGTGTTTTAGTATTCCTTTACTCACACCAAAACACTATTCTCAGCACTCATAATTACTATTCACAGCACACACAAACACACGCGCACACCCACTGTTTACACATGCCCGCACACACAAACACACACTGCACACGCCCACACTCGGCAGCAGACCAGCACACACACGCGCACACACAGGTACACACACATGCACCCGCGCACACACACCTGTCCTCAAATCATCACCATCACTTTTAATCCCAACTTCATAATCCCTAGTTCATCTTTTAGGGTTAGGGTTTCTAATTCGTATATACAATTGACTAGATCGAATTAAAACGGAGAATCAAACGTAGAGGGTAGGATTTTACCTTGCTCCGATCCCTCTTCTCTTTCTCTTTCTCTTTCTCTTTCTCTTCTTCCTTCTCTTTCTTTCTCTCTTTCCCGCGGCTCCCTCTGTCCGCCGTCTCTCTCTCTCTCTTTGCGCGGCTCCCTCTCTCTCTATTCTCCCGTTCTATTCTTTTGTGATAAATAATAATATTACTAGGGAACTTAAAAGAGTTTAAATAGTTAAAAAGGACTCCTTAATCCTATTGGGTTTTAATTTACTTGAGCCCAAAGTTAACCCAATACTTCCTCCCTAATTAATTGAGTCCAAAATAAATAAAAGAGTTTCACAAAATAAAAATAATGGGCCCTTAAGGGCCGGATATTACAGTAATAATTGACAGATTCTACACAGTTTATATGTATTTGATCTACTGGAAAAAGAAAATGGTTCTAGATTGAAGAGCTTTGTATACAAAGAAGGATATAGTGGTGTGGTGCTCTCTGGTAGCAGTCCCCTTAAATTTATTTCTCCTTTATTTGGATAAAATAGATGAAAATTTCTGAAGGGGTGAACATTCAAATTCTGAAAAAATAACACCGAGTCAGCAATAATTGATAAATAAATATTAACCCATCTACCTATATCAAAAGAACATATAAATACTATAAGTGTGTCCATCTAGGGGGGGGGGGGGGGGGTTCTGACATATGGTCAACTTTATGCTAATATCAATCGCTAGCATCTGAAAGCTGGAATGGAGCTGCTTTGACCATCTCATTAAACAGGCAATCAGCTGTTTTCTTTTTTACTTGCTGCTCTCTCTCCCTCCCTAGAATACTTTTCCTTCTCCAACTGAGTTTTGTTGTGTAAACCCAGCAGCTTTCCTATTCCAAAGATTCAAGAAAGCTTCTCATTGAGGAATCTGGAAATTAGTAAGATGAGGTTATGTCTAGTTGGTGCGGTTCATGATTAAAGATCATTTCATTTCATATAATGAGTTGCTCCAGCAATCCAAAAATTTTCCTTGCTACAGCAATGTGAATTTGCTTCGACGATTACAAATGAGGATTCATGTTAGCCAACTCCAAATCATTTCGGGATTAAAGCTTTGTTGTTATCTATGATGCTCGACTCTTCATTGCACCCCGCCGCACCCGTGTCGGATTCTCGTAGGCGAGTCCGACACATGGCTATTTTACGCTACACTTAGTGTAAAATATTTTATTTATTCGCGAATCCGACACTCGGATACGTACCCGTATCGGATACCCCTAGGCGAGTCCGAGTAACATAGGTTGTTGTTGTTGTTGTTGTGATGTGGGTTTGCTTTTTTTGGCCTTTGACATCAGTACAACAAGAACAACAACAACACAGCCTTAGTCCCAAAATATTTCGGGGTCGACTAATATGAATCCTCATATGTCACCGTGAAAGAAAAGATGCAAGGAAAAAAAAAAGTTAAAAGAAGAAATAGGTGGGAATAAATTTTTTAAAACGATGAAAAGAAGAGAACAGAACAGAAGATGAAAAAAGAAAAAAAATAGTAATAACAAAAAGAAAAAGTGAAGTGTGAGTAACAGATTAAATATTACAATTATTTTGACATCTTAAATACAAAGATATGTATCTGAAACCTCTTCAATTTTATGTTTATAACCTTCAATTATTATTGAAAGTTGACAATTTTTTATAGCCAACAGAATACAAACAAAAGGCCATTAGTTACAAATCGTGACATCTACATATGCGAGCCTCAAGAATTCCAAGAAGATTTCAGAACCATAGTTGTTCATGTGGACAACAGCTTCAAGATGTCATATTGTAATAATCCACTTCTCGCAAAGCTTTCACATTAGCTTTCCCACAGCCATATTGAGTAATGATCTAAAGACAAATAATTTTTCTCGCCCCTATCCCTGAACACAGTAATAATTGCCTTTTTATTTTTTTTATTATTTTGTAATAAATATAAAATATTTTAAGATAGCTTTGACATACTTTGGTAGGAGACAATCTCTTAACTATATTTGGGAATATTTACACATAGATAACTCTATATACTATACATAGTGATTTGTGGAAACGAATTTAAAGAAAAGCATCAATATTGAAGTCTGATTACATTTATACAGAAAATTACCGTGCGAATGAAGATAGATAGTAGCTGACCTTCTGATACTTGTAATTATTCCTTGTTCTCAGCATGAGAAGAGCTTATTCTCTGGCTTATAAATTGAACCGAAATGGTTCAAATCTGAGACAACAGTTTCACCATAATTGGACGAGGCCTACACTTGGCGACCAAAGGTTTCTCCTTGGGCATGGTAAGTCCAACGCCTTCAGTCATGTCAACCATCTCTTTACTCTCCCTCTCCCACTCAAAACATTGTATAATTGACCCCAATCCCAACCCAATCATACGTGTAGCTAAACCTTCTCCTGGGCAACTCCTCCTTCCGAACCCAAATGGCATTAGCTTAAACCCATCTCTTGACCCTGCTAACCCTTCAAATCTCTCCGGCTTGAACTCTGTAGGGTCTGCCCAAATTTTGGGGTCATTTTGTATTGCCCATACATTCACTAGCAACATTGTGTCTCTAGGAACGAGGTATCCTCCAACACTACAATCTTCTGACGATTCATGAGGTATTAGTGGACCTGCTGGGTACATCCGCATTGTTTCATTCATGATGCTACGAAGATAAGGCAACTTAGCTAAGTCTGATTCATCCAAGAGACGATCATGTCCTACAACATCGTCTATCTCACCTTGTGCCTTCTGTAGACTTCCTGGATTGTTAAGCAAAAGAGACAATGCCCACTCCATAGTCCCAACTGAAGTATCAGTGCCAGCAGCTAATAGTATCTGCACATAAGTTAACGTAGTAGAATAAAGTGAGCACATATATTATTAGACGATATCTTATGTGAATTGTTTAAAATTACGTGAACGTGACTATTCTCCAACATAATTTCATAAAACTAATCTTCTATCAAGACAGGCTTCAATAATTTGATCACCACATTCAACAACAGTAATATGCTCAAAAGATGATACTCCCTCTGCCCCGCTTTAATGTTCTTACTTTCCTTTTTAGTTTGTCCCAATTTAAAGTTCTTACTTTGCTTTATTACCTAAAATGAAAAGTGTGACTCACTTGTCATTCTCACAACAAAAACTCCCTACCCACTTTCTCTCTCACACTTTACTTTTCATACTCACAACATTTACTTTTTCTTAATCTCCGTGTAAAGTCAAACTAAGAACTTTAAATTGGGAGGGAGGGAGTAAATAAGACCATTGAAGCATAAATCAACAAAGAACAAGTAAGACATCTTACCAACATTAACCCTCTAATAATGTCATCCGTATAATATTCAGGCTGTGCTTTTTGCCTCATCAACAATCCTTCGATCAACGTCTGTTTCTTCTTCAACTCCGTTGTTTCAACCACCACCTCTGAGCCAATCGCCATTTTCCCTCTTTGCTCCTCCAGTAGGGCTTGCATAAACGCATCCCTCTTCTCCTGCAACACCTTTAACCTTTTCTCCAAATCCCTAGCTCCGATCAAAGGCAAATAATCCCCGATATTTGTAGTCTCCCCAATTATAAATGACTCTTTCATTACCTCCCTAAACCGCCGCGTCTCCTCCACCTCCGCCACGTCCTCTCCGTAATACCTCTTCCCGGCAATCATCCTCATCATTACATTCAACATCAGCTCGAAGAACACCGACTTCATCTCCACCGTCTCCGTCGACGCCGTGAACAGCTTACGCACCAGAAGCCGAGCTTCGTCGGCGCGAATCGAGTGCAGCGTCTGGAGCCGGCTAGATGAGAGGATCTCGTGAGAGGCGATACGGCGGAGGTTCCGCCAGTGGTCGCCGTAGTTTGCCCAAGGGAGGGTGGTATAATTATAACCCAAGTGTTTTCCCGCCAACAACTGTGGGCGGTTGGCGAATGCGACGTCGTTAGCAGTAAAGCATTCCTCGGCGGCTTCCGGCGAGGAAACTAGAAAAACGCGGCGCGAGCCGAACTGGAGGAGTAGAATTGGGCCGCAACGGGCGGAGATTTTGGCTAGGGCTCTGTAAAGTGGGCTTTTGAGCAAGTAAAGGTGGCCGAATATGGGTAAATTCGGAAATACAGTGGGTGGTAGGTTTTGGGCTTTTCTAAGGACGTGTTTGGTAATCAAATATAAAGGGATAAGTGGAAGGAACAATGCAAGGTTGCCCATTTTCACAATGCCAAACAAGGTGTTAGATTTTAGAACTTGGTGTTGGATTATTTGAAGAGAGCTTTCATATTTATAGTGAATAAATCGTTGACATTTCAACATAAAAAACAAAATCGTTGAAATTAAGCTTCAATTTTTTTTTAAAAAAGGTTGACATCTTATTGGCTTTAGTTGACGTGAGGGCAAGCCGGCAAGGTGTTGACTTGTGATTTTACATGCATGTCGATTTCAATGTTCACGTTCAAACTAATTTAAGCCATCGCAAATAATTAAGTGGCCTCCCAGGGCCCAGGGCCGGCCCTGTAGCAAGACAAGTGAGGCGGCCGCCTAGGCCCCCGAAATTTTACTCGATTTTAGGGCCCCAAATTTCTAAATTAGTATATAGATAAAAGGCCCCATATTTTAACACAGTTTCTTTCTTGTTCTGGTGGCAAGAGTGAATGGCATGAAATATCAAGCGTATGTTTATGGCTGGTTCGAACCCCTTCACCCACATATAAATTTTTTCCTCTGTTTTTTTTTTTCACCTCTTTTTCCTCTTAACTCTCCATGGACTTTTTCTCCCCCTTCCAATCCAAAACTAGTCACTTTAAACTTCTTCTCTCATTCGTTGTAATTTAATTAGTAGGATTTTATTTTATTTTTGTTTTTGTTTTTGCAATAGCTTTTATGACATAATTGTAACTACTACTTTTATTGAAGTATTTGCATCTATCACTAATTCAATTCGCGCAATATTTTCTTACTTTCTTTGCACTTATTTTTTCTCAATTTAATTACCAAATCCAACAAGCTAAGTCAGTCTTTCTATTAATAATAAAGTCCTCCAAGTTTTGTTGTTAGCATACGAATGAACGATGAGAGTCGTAAAATAGAGAGAGTAGAGATCTACGAACGGCAAACCGCACTATTTGCTCATACAGAGATTTAAGGCCCCCGACCGTATAGTTAGCCTAGGGCCCCAAATTCGACAGGACCGGCCCTGCCAGGGCCCCTTTCTATGTTCACGTTCAAACTAATTTAAGCCATCGCAAATAATTAAGTGGCCTCCCAGGTACCTAATTTAAGCCATCGCAAATAATTAAGTGGCCTCCCAGGGTACCGTTCAGACGGCGCGAGGATGTCTATGGCAGGGTAATAGATCTGTAATAGACTTTATAGGAGTTTGTAACACGATGACAATTGCTTTAAATGATATGATACAAACTTTCAAAAAACACCTTGCACCATTTTGTAAGATGAGTGGGATTTACAAGTGGGGTTCAAAATTAGGTGTGTGAGTATGACAAGTGGGGTAGAGAGAATAGAAAAATGATAAAATTTGAACATTTAAGGAAAGATAACTTACAAATGGGACACCCAAAAAGAAAATAAGTACAATGTGTTTTGGGGAGACGGAGGGAGTACTCTTTTATGTTGCATAACAAATGCGCACATAATTTCTTCTCTCTCTCTTTTTTTGTTTTGGTTATCTCATCGGTAAGTACACTTTTCTAAAATAGAGAAGGTTTATTATTATCATATTTATATTCATATTTATTCATTTATCATAATTGTTGGGGAAATTGGGAGGATCACCGCATCCACTAGCCCATACTAGCAGTCATCAACATGGAGAAAATAATCAACACATGAATAATATGAAAGAACAAGAACACCATAATTTGTTAACCCGGTTCACCACCCCCACGTGGCTACATCCGGAGGCCCTAAGCCAGGATATCACTATAATAATATGTTGATTGTTACAGTTTACGTATGCACTCACTCAGATCTAGCATAGCAACTCTCCATGAACAACCCTCTCCTACATATTATTATCTCTCTCCCAAGAACGCACAAACATGATCATGGCCGGGTTGTAGGATCGCCACCCATGGCTCTCCTAGGCCCCCGGCCCCCTCCTAGACAATATTTTGTGCTCTCCTTTGATATCCTAACTCTCTCCTATTAGGGTACACCATATTCTGAACGAACTTATGCTTATATAGCAGTACAAGGAAAACCCTAGGTCGATTGGTAGAGATTGCATCAAAATAGGAAACAAATAATTTCTGGCCGACGGACCAGGCGCCCGCTCGCCCCCCTACCAAGCGCCCGCTCGAATTACTTTTTCCCAGCGGACCAACTTACTGCCTTCTTGAGCGCGCGCTCGTCTCCTACCGAGCGCCCGCCTGCTCCTCCGCCCAGAAATCCTCCTCCGTTTTGAACTCCTTTTTGATCTTCACCGACTCCCACGACTTAGACTCATTCTCCCCTTTGCTTCCTCGTAGTTTAGGACTCCAATCCCAACAATAATCACCCAATTAATTGTGGGCTCCACTAATAAATAATATCCCCTTTTTTTAGTTTCACAACTACTTTTTCATAAAAAAAAAAAAAAAAAACTAATTTGTCATTCACATTGTAGTTAATGTCAAGGATTAGAGATGGAGATAGTCGGAGCCAATCATACATGGAGAGAGATAATCAATATGAGAGACTCAAATGATATTGTATGAATGACTCAAGTATTATTGATACTAGCAATACATATTTATAGGAGTACAAAGAGAGTTCTAGAGTCCTAATCTAATTAGGAATACTAATACAATAAGGAAACTAATATTCTAGAATAATCTAACTTGGTGTACAAGATACAATCTCTATGTTTGGTAATTACAATATGTGCTAGGAATATATAATATTCCTTAACATGCCCTCGCAAGATGGACGAGCGATAGGAGAGTCCAATCTTGAAAGTGATGAGATGAACCGGGTTGTTGAAGTGAGTTGGTTGATGTGATCCCGGTTGTGGATGATGTTGCCATGATCGTTACATTTGTACAAGTAGGGTTTGCACCCTATGAAGTGGACGTCTAAGGCTTTTACGTCGCAAGACGGGTGGAGGATTTTACGTCGCGAGACGGGTGGAGGCTTTAACGTCGCGAGACAGGTGAGGCTTTTACGTCGCGAGACGGGTTGAGGCTTTTACGTCGCGAGACGGGTAAGACTTTTACTTCGTGAGACGGAGTAAGGCATTAACGTCGCGAGACGGAGTAAGGCATTAACGTTGCGAGACGGGTTCGGGATTTTACGTCGCTAGACGAGTGGAGGCATTAACGTCGCGAGACGGGGTAAGGGGTTTTGGCGATTTAGGGGTTACGGTCAGTCGGGTGTAGGGGTATGTTCGGTCGGGTTTGGGTTTGTGGTTCGGTCGGGTTTGGTTTGTGGTTCGGCCGGGTATTCAAAAAAAAAAATTGGTTTTGTTGTTTGTGATGTTGTGGTGCAAGGGATTAGGTTAGGAAAGAAAAACAAAACAAGGGAAGCAGGTGTAAGGTGATGGCTATTGCCATTGGTTAATGGTTAAAAAGGAAAAAGTCTAATGACAGAGGAGAATTTGTTGGGGTAGGGTTAATATAAAACGGAGAGAAGGAGAGAAACAGGGAGTAACGAGTTGTTTAAAAAAAACAAAAGGGGTTTTAGGTTTGGTAGTGAGAAGGGTTAGAGTTGAAAAAGAAAGAAGAAAGCAATCTGAGAGAAGTGAGGCCAACAGCAGTGTAGATAGAAGGAGAAGTCCCTTTATGGATCATAGCTCTGATACCATGTCAAGGATTAGAGAGGTAGATAGTCGGAGCCAATCATACATGGAGAGAGATAATCAATATGAGAGACTCAAATGATATTGTATGAATGACTCAAGTATTATTGATACTAGCAATACATATTTATAGGAGTACAAGAGAGTTCTAGAGTCCTAATCTAATTAGGATACTAATACAATAAGGAAACTAATATTCTAGAATAGTCTAATTTGGTGTACAAGATACAACTCTATATTTGGTAATTACATATGTGCTAGGAATATAATATTCATTAACAGTTAACATAAGCATACTTTACTGTTTCTTTAATTATCGTCCATTCTCGTGTTTGTATATACTTTGTCTATATTGTTACGAGATGAATGGAGTAGCAATTTTTTTTTTTTTTTTTTTTTTTTAAGGAATGGAGAATCAAGTTGAATGCATATTCTTATTATTACTTGCTCCTTCTTCTTTTGGGAAAAAAAAATTGGGGGAAAAATGGAGAACAAGAAGGAAAATCAAAGCTCCATTACCCATATAAATTTCTTCTCTCTATTTTGACCTCTTCAATACATACTTTCTGTTAGAGAGCAATAATTGGTGCTCAAAGCCATGATTTCTATTGAATACGTAAGTAGTTTAAATACAAAAAAGATGTCTTGAAAACTAAGTAAACTAATCCTAATTAAGACAATATTCTTAGACAATACTCCCTCCGTCCCATCCGAAATAGGATTCTTGGTCCCGACACGGGTATTAAGGAATAATAATCTTTTATTATAAAAAGTTGTTTGAAAAGTAGGCGTTGTGAGTATGAAGGAGAGAGAAAGTGGGTGGGGAATAATAAATGAAAAGTTGTTGTGAGTATGACAAGTGGGTCATATTAATAAAAAAGTAATAAAAGCTTTCCATTTTGGGATGTCCTATTTCGAGTGAGACACCCAAAATGGCAAAACGTCCTATTTCGAGTGGGACGGAGGGAGTATACAATAAGGAAACTAAATATGACTAGAACTATCAACATAATTAAGAATCCTGAAGATCTTCTACTTTATCTTTAACATTTTCAACTATTCCAAATAAACTCATATAACTCTCAATTATCCTTATTCAAGTTTTCATAGAGTTTCTCCTACCCCTTACCATCTTATCACTTCTTCACTCTTCAAGCCTCATAACTGGTCATTCACATGGTAAACCACCTTCGACGATTCTTCCTCATTTTATCTTCAATAGTGCAAGTCCTACTTTCCCTTGATCGACTCATTCCTCAACCTAACCTTTCTTATATTCTCACACATCTACAGTAGCATACGCATCTTAGCCACATTCATCTCGTGAATGTGACATTGTTTCACGGATCAACACTCAGCGCTGGCCTAATTGTCGTGCGATAATTTTTTCCTTCAATTTAAGGGGTGTGAAGGGATTACATAGAAACCCTGTAGTACTTACCATTTTAACTAACTTGTTTAGGTCTTTTTAGCCACATCTTCATTCAATTTTCCAGCCTTTTGAATAATAAATCCAAGATAACAATTAATGTGACAAAAGCATGGAATGTCTCCACATCGAATGTGATCACCTATTCCTACCTACTTCTCACTCTTATAAACTTACATTGTAAAGATTCATTTATTGCTTCTACTTAGGTTCCGTTTGTTTGGGGGAAAATGACTTCTGAAAAATGTTTTCTCGAAAAATGTTTTCCGAAAAATGAAAATGTTTTCTGGAAAATGACATAACTTTGTTTGGTAACTCTTTCGAAAAATATTTTTCGGTGTTTGGTAATTTCATGACTTTCCAAAGGTAAAATCAATACTCCTTCCATCCCAAAACACCTTGCACAATTTTTTGAATACCAACTCCAAATTTAATCATTTTAAAGAGAAAAAAATGATAGAAGGCAGTCATCATATAATATATGCATAGATACAAAAGTATAGTGATGTAAACTTCAAATCAGATTTTTTATGAAACCTAACAAAAGATGAATAAATTCAAAAATTGAAACCCAACACAAAAATTAGAAAATTGAAACCCAATACAAAAATTCTAAATCAAAACCAAAATAAATCACATATAAGAGGGGAAGATTAGAAGAAATCAGGAGAAAAAATTGCTTGAAACCATTACATTGATTTTTTTTGAAACCCTGAAAAATCCTTTTGATTTGAGTGAATCAAATTGATTAGGATCTAATAGAACCCTGAATTAACATAGAAGAGGGGAAGATTAGAAGAAATCTGGAAAAAAAAACTGAGAGAGAAAACCTTACCTACGAAGAGAGAGAGAAAGACGAGTGAGCCGAGCGAGAGATGGGAGAGTGATTTCGGAAAATGATTTCCCGAGGTCGTAGTCGGGATGTCGTTTTCCAGAGGAAAAGGCTGGATTTTCCGTTGACTGAAAGTTATTTTTGACCATATTTTTAATGTGCTTGCCAAACATTGGAAAATATGAAAAACATTTTCTGGAAGTCATCCCAAACAAACGGAGCCTTATTCTAAAGCCTCGGAATTTCAAAATCTATCTTCACAATCCAACTTACTTTGAACACCTTGTTTTGTCTCATCAATCAGCACAATATCATATGCGAAAAATATACACCATGGTAAATCATCTTGGATAGACCTCGTTGTTGGTGTTGGTGCCCTAGGCACGTTTGTAAAACGTTGTATGTTATCATTTTATTCATGTTAATAAAGAGATGTTTTGATTATTATTGTTGTTCATGTTTACTTATAATAATCTCTGTCCCTAGTACTTGTTTGGTACTAGTATAAAGGCTAACTAATCATGTGATGATCATGTTAGATTTATGGGTACTTGTTTGGAACAAGGTACTGAACATGACCCGCTTTATGAGATTTATATCATGGTATTGTAAATTCATTTAATGGTCTTTATGTCCTTGATGTCAAGAATGAAAATAATGAAAATGTCTATCATATAAATAAGAAATCTAAACCTAATGATGTAAATCATACTTATTTGTGGCATTACAGTCTTGGTCATATTAATGAGAAGCGTATCTCAAAACTCCATGGGGACGGTCTTTTGGGTTCATGTGACCTTGAGTCATATGATACTTGTGAGTCGTGTCTTCTTGGAAAAATGACTAAGATACCTTTTACCAAGTTAGGTGAAAGGGCAAACGACTTATTGGGGTTGATACATACCGATGTATGCGGACCATTAAGTAGCAATGCTAGGGGAGGATTTCAATACTTCATAACCTTCACTGATGATTATAGTAGATTTGGGTTGTTTACCTAATGAAGCATAAAAGTGAAGCATTTGAGATATTTAGAATATTTCAAAATGAAGTAGAAAAACAACTTGGCAAAAGTATCAAGGCACTTCGATCGGATCGAGGTGGAGAATACTTAAGTCAAGAATTTGATGATCATCTAAAGAATTGTGGAATAGTTTCACAATTGACTCTACCTGGAACACCACAATGGAATGGTGTGTCCGAGAGGAGGAACCGGACTCTGTTAGACATGGTTCAATCAATGATGAGTCAAGTTGATCATCCGATATCCTTTTGGGTTATGCTCTAGAAACCGCTGCTTTCACACTAAATCAAGTTCCAACTAAATCGGTTCAAAAGACTCCATATGAGATGTGGAGCGGAAAGAAACCTGGTTTGTCCTTCATGAGGATTTGGGGTTGTGAAGCTTTTGTCAAAAGACTTATCTCATACAAACTTGCACACAAATCTGATAAATGTATTTTCGTGGGATATCCTAAAGAAACTAAAGGATATTACTTTTACAACCAAACGGACAACAAGGTGTTTGTTGCCCGAACTGGTGTCTTTCTAGAGAAAGAGTTTCTCTCCAAAAAAATCAGTGGGAGTAAAGTAAAAATCTTGAAGAGGTTCGAGACCCAAAAAATGACATTGAACCGATGGTGGAACAAGAACAAGTCCCACAAGGAGTTGTGGAACCTGTTCAAAATACACAAGTAACTCGCAGATCTGGTAGGTCACGATCCGAGCTCGAGAGATATGGGTTTCTCGTAACGGATAGTGATGAGGTGGAGATCATTGAAGATGATGAACCAACCACCTACCAAGAGGCGATGTCTTCTCCTGATTCGGACAAGTTGCTTAGAGCCATGGAATCCGAATTGTATTCCATGCAAGATAATCAAGTTTGGAACTTGATTGATGCACCAGAAGGTGTAAAAACCATATGATGCAAATGGGTCTTCAAGAAGAAGACTGACATAGATGGGAAGGTGCATACTTACAAAGCTAGGCTTGTAGCGAAAGGTTATAGGCAGATTCATGGTATTGACTATGATGAAACCTTTTCACCCGTAGCAATAATCAAGTCTATAAGAATTTTGCTTGCCATTGCTGCATATCATGACTATAAAATATGACAGATGGATGTCAAAACCGCTTTCCTAATTGGAAACCTGCAAGAGGATGTGTATATGACACAACCAGAGGGTTTTGAACAGAATTCTAAGGTGTGCAAATTGCAGAAATCCATATATGGATTGAAGCAAGCTTCTAGGAGTTGGAATCTCCGTTTTGATGAATCGGTCAAAGAGTTTGGCTTCATTAAGAACGAAGATGAACCTTGTGTATACAAGAAGATTAGTGTGAGCATAGTGTTATTCCTTATTTTATATGTGGATGGCATATTGCTCATTGGAAATGACATTCCTACACTGCAGTCTGTAAAGACTTGGTTAGAAAAGTGTTTCACAATGAAAGATATGGGTGAAACCGCATATGTCCTTGGCATTAAGATCTATAGAGATAGATCAAGGAAGCTAATTGGTTTAAGTCAAAGTACTTACATTGACAAGGTCCTAAGAAGATTCCACATGGAAAATTCTAAGAGGGGACAGTTGCCAGTGTTACATGGAGTTTCTCTAAGCAAGACTCAATGTCCTAAGACAAAAGATGATAGCATGAGAAAATGAGTGAGATTCCATATGCTTCGGAAATTGGATCCATCATGTATGCCATGATATGTACTAGGCCGGATGTATCTTATGCTTTGAGCATGACGAGCAGATATCAGTCTGACCCCGGTGAAAATCACTGGATGGCTGTAAAAGCGATTCTTAAGTACTTGAGAAGGACTAAAGATTCGCTTTTAATCTATGGAGTAATGGAAGATGATCTTGTTGTAAATGGTTACACAGATGCAAGCTTCCAAACCGACAGAGATGATAGTCGATCACAATCGGGTTTTGTGTTCATGTTAAATGGTGGAGCTGTAAGCTGGAAGAGTTCCAAGCAGAGAACAACCGCTGATTCTACAACTGAGGCTGAGCACACTGCTGCATCGGATGCTGCAAAGGAAGCTGTTTGGATTAGAAAGTTCATTGGTAAACTTGAAGTGGTTCCTAGTATTGCTAATCCAATAGACCTTTATTGTGATAATAATGGTGCTATTTCTCAAGCAAAGGAACCAAGGGAACATCAGAAATCCAAACACATACTCAGATGTTTCCATATCATTCGAGAAATCGTGGATAGGGTTGACGTAAATATATGCAGAGTACCTACTGATGATAATGTTGCGGACCCGCTAACAAAGGGACTTCCACAAGCTAAACATGATGGTTATGTTAGGTTCATGGGTATTAGATACATGGAAAATTGGGCCTAGGGCAAATGGGAGATTGTTGGTGTTGGTGCCCTAGGCACGTTTGTAAAACGTTGTATGTTATCATTTTATTCATATTAATAAAGAGATGTTTTGATTATTATTGTTGTTCATGTTTACTTATAATAATCTCCATCCCTAGTACTTGTTTGGTACTAGTATAAAGGCTAAAATGATCATGGGATGATCATGTTAGATTTATGGGTACTTGTTTGGAACAAGGTACTGGACATGACCCGCTTTATGAGATTTATATCATGGTCTATGTTTATATATATATATATATATATATATATATATATATATATATATATATATCATATTAGTTATGTTATTTGAATCCTTAGACATGAAGTTATTATAGTCTTCCACTTGATGAATATTATGTTTGACATATTCAAACGCTACTTTTAACCGGGTAGTTATAAAGGGTATGATTGGCATAATCAGATTCATGTAGGGAAGGATAATAAGCTAAGATGGATTTGTCCCTCTTCAGAGAGATGTCAAGCTTGTGCCCCTCGTAGGAATGATGTTGATAAAATGTTAGCAGAACTCAAATGAATTGATTGGATCAATGGCATTTGGATTATCAAAATATTCGGAATCGAGAAAGTATTGAACAAATACAAGTTGACTTATTGACCATGACTTGTGTTCAATGACATCGTGGACAAAGGATTGTGACATGTTCTAAAAGGAATGCAAACTTGTATCTAGTTACACTATTTGGGTAGGTATGACGGTTTGCTAGAACCTAATCCATATCTTATGGATTCATGTTTGGACCCATTGCCAACATAGGTAATCCTAGAGGGTCACACACGAATAGAACGAATCCTAAAGGACTGAATTGGAATTATAGAAAAATGAGTTTTTCTGGACTGGCACGACCGTGTTCGTTAAACCGCACGACCGTGCTTGGCACGGTCGTGCCGATTATAAAGTACGACCGTGCCAATAATCGGCAGAAGGAAGGTAGGCTCGACCCTATTGGCGGCACGACCGTGCCAGTTATAGGGCATGACCGTTCCAGAGCTGCTGTGACAGAAAAACCTTGCCTTAATTGGGTGACGGGATTTAGGTATCCTAGATCATTAAGGGTTAAGGACTAGGACATATATAAAGATCTTTTCACCAGCCATTAAGCATATGATTTCCAGCCTCTTAGAGAGACAATATTCTTGATTAGAGATTTAGAATCTAAGATATAGAAATTCATAATTCCATATGGTTCTTACAATTGTGAAAGTGTGTTTCATAATTTTGATCTAGCAACCAAAATCAAGTGTTATTGATATTCGTTCGTTGTGTAGATACCGCTAGAGGGTGAAACTCATCATCTTCAAAGTTCGTGTTCAAGATTTGTGTTCGTGATCAAGTTTTCAAGCCTCCACCGAATTCAAGGTTGCAAATTCAAAGTCATCAAGGGTTAGTATTCTAGTATTCATTATGCAAGTATTTGATATAATCATATGAATGGATCTATGGACTTTGGGTTTCATAAAATTTTAAATGCTTAATTCCGCTGCGCATGTTACTAGGAAACCCAACACTCATCAATTCATCCATTATTATAGCATAGAGAAAGGGACTGAGTGCAAAAATTTGATGCACTCCAATCATAATAGGGAACTCTTCTAACTTCCACGTTCGTGCACTTGTATTAACTTAATCATACATGTATTTGATGATGTCAATATATTTTTTTAATGTTGAAATATTTTAGGCCCTCATTTTTAAGCAAATTGTAAATTGGTGCCCTGAGTTTTACACACATTTGAAATCGCCAACCTATGAGTTAAAACATGCCAATCAGCCACCCATATTTGTTAATTTGTTGCGATGTGGTGTAAAAACTAACAATTCGTCAAATTTTTAACATGATGGAGCACATATGCCTTGTACATGTCTTTTAAAAGGGTAATCTTGTCATTTTATGAAGGCTGTGCAAGGCACGTGTTCTTTTATGTTTTACACGCAAATTGTAAGGGTGTTTTAGTCATTTAACACCAATCATCCACTTGAGAAAGTTTCTTTCTCTTAAGAGTTGCCATTTCCCCGATCGCCAGAGTTTATGGCTGCTCGGATCTCAATTGTGGCGGACAGAGCTCGTAGTTTTAGTTGATTGCCGGAGCTTACTAGACAATGGGGTTACAACCTCCATTCTTTCATCTGGCTGTTCTCAGCGTCCATTTATTTCTGTTGCAGCGTTTGAAATCAACCTTCTTCTTGGAGCTCGCAAGCCGGCGGTTGGAACTCGCCGTGGTGGATGGAGCTTGGTGAAAAAGATGGTCGGAGTGAGTTTAGAGTACACTGGAGCAAGAAGAATGGTCGTTGGAGCTTGGATCAGTTCGCTTCCCGGTGCCTCTGTGGGATACGTGTTTGCTGGAGCTCGGACTACGGTGTGCATAGTCCCTTGCACTGTTTTGAGTTGACAATTTCCCCTTTTCCGAGTGCACACACACATTTTTTTGGCATAAGATACCCTTGAAATGATAACATTGCCCTTTAAGGCACATGTGTTTCATCCCATTAAAAATTTAACGTATTGTTAGTATTTACACCACATTGCAACAAATTGACAAACATAGGTGGTGATTGGTACGTTTTAACTTTTAGATTGGGGATTGCAAATGTGTGTAAAACTCAGGCACCAATTTGCAATTCCCCCCTCATCTTTTTATATAATATTTTCTTTTTGAAATATTTTTCTATTTTAATATTATTATTTTATATTCTATCCTTGCTTGGATGTGTTTAGTACCCCCTTTGTCCCAAACTAAGTTCCTACTTCCATTGATCACCTCATTCGTCAACCGATCCTTTCTTGTATGCCTACAAACTCATCGTAGCATACATATTTCCGCCACATTCATCGTTTCTGAATGTGACACTATTTTCACGGCCCAACACCCAGTGCCATATAACAATAAATGTCATAATACCGGCGGTAAAATTTTCCCCTTAATCTATAAGGAATACCATGATCACATAAAAACCTTACCACTTCAATTAACTTGCTTTAATCTAATGAGCCACATCTCCATCCAATTTTTCATCATTTTAGATATACTCCCTCTGACCCGGATTAAGGTTTTTAGTTTGACTTTACATGGAGAATTAAGAAAAAGTAAATGTTGTGAGTATGGAAAGTAAATAGAACAGAGGAAGTAGGTAGAAAGTTTTTATTGTGAGAATGACAAATGAGTTTCATTGTCCATTTTAGATAATAAAACAAAACCTTAGTATTAAACTTGGGCCTGTAAATTCTAGGGACGGTTCCATTTGATCTAAAATCTTGCACCAGTGTAACTAACATTAACCTACTGTCAATAATCACAGCTCCTGATTTTCATACGGACACCCGCCTTAGTGGATCAATATTGAAGATTTCATTTTACCCCCCACCCCTCCCCTCCCCTCCCCAGAAAATAAGGATGACCGAATCAGTAATGCACCGCCTTCCTCTCTCCTCCTCTCTCGTCATCTTCTTTGTTATTTGCCTGACATTGCCAAAACTTCTTCTCTCATCTCAAACTTCATCCTTCTTCCTCACTCTGGATCCCATTTTCCTGTCATCTTTTCTTTAACCCTAATTCAAAACATCCATCCTTTATTCATATAAAAGAAATATATATTGATGGGAGATATACAGATTTGATCTTTATATATATATAGAGAGAGAGAGATCCTCCTTGAATAGTATTATATGCTATATTTAGTCATCATTCCAAAAAGGGAATTGTAGATCGATCAAAGCTTCATAATCTAAGAATAGGAAAGTATGGGAAGAGTGAAGCTTCAATCAGAAAATTGAGAACAAACTAATAGACAGTCACCTCTCAAAAAAGAAGAAATGGGCTTATCAAGAAAGCTTATGAACTTTCTGTTCTTTGTGATGTTGATGTCAGCTCTCATCATGTTCTCCTCCTTCCGGGAGACTCAGTATATTCTCAGGAGGAAACAGGAGGTGAATATATATATATATATATAATATATATATAGATAGATAGATATATCATTAATTAGACCGCCCCTTCTCATATCCTGCAACGATCTGTTTTTATTTGTTTATATATTCACTGTGTTTAATTGATTAATTTTCTTGTTGGATTTTTCATTGTTGATCAGTATTGAGGACATAATTACGCGTTATATGAACCTTCCTGAGCATGAGCGTGGACGGTAAGGGCACATACATAGATTTCTCTTTCGTTAGACCATTTTTGCTATATATATGCTCGTAATTAACATGGATTAATTTGTTTTACATGTTATTGCGCGTAAATTTGAAGGTTGCATAACCAAGAGGTATATAACAAAGTAACCTTTTTTGTATTGTTATATAATGTTTTTCAATAATATATAAAGAAGAAAATCTCTATATATTTGGATGCAGTATCTTCAGAGAGCTCTTGGTAAGTTGAAAGGTGAAGCTGACCGCGCCAATAAAGTAACCAGGTAAGTTTAGAGGTTCTAAAATGTCTCCTTCCCTTCGCTAGCCCTTGTTTATTTATTTTTAATATAAATATTGATATTCATATACTCACTCCGTCCCACTCGAATTAGGATTTTTGGTCAATCTAATTATACTTTGACTAATATTTTGAAGAAAAACAATTATCTTAATGAAAATCTAAAAATAGTTATTGAATTTATTAGTAACCGTGATACAACAACAATTTTTAAATTTTAATTAGCATCATTATTTTTCTTCAAATTATTGGTCAAAGTAAAATTAGATTGACCAAGAATTCTAATTCGAGGGGCGGAGGGAGTCTATATATGGTTCCTTCTAATAAAGTCAAATATTGTTTTCCATGTTCCTGTTACGAGTGGAGTAGTCCAGTGAGTGTTGATTCTCATACGAGGTATATATTATTTGAATATATAAGAGTTTTCTGATTACATTCTGTGTCTTTAAGTTTGTTTGTTTGTTTGTTTTTTCCTTTCTTTTTTTGCATTAATTTTAAAAATTTGCAGGAAATTCAACAAGAGATCATGAGATGCAAATCACAGATGCAAGATATGGAAAAACGATTAAGGTATATATTTACTTAACTCACTCACCAGCAGGCAAAATTTAAACCTATCGTTAAGTACACAACAACCCAAATCTTTTCTACAGCGTATTTGAAGGCGATCCTTATGAATCACTACAATGTGTGAAGCTGAGTACAGGGAGCAAGTCCTTGAGGAAACCCTAAAAAACGTCCGTTTGCGCAAGGTGATTATCTTTCAAGTCTA
>JAOWBW010002372.1:44149-89189 GCA_026119855.1 Campanula takesimana
TTGGACGATTATGTCCTTAGTTCACTACTACTGTTGCTGACCCATTTTGCGTTAGTTTCTTAATAAACGTACAAAGTCAAACTAAGAACCTTAAACCGGGACACATGGAGTATTATTTTGTGTTTCTATGACCATTTTTTTTTTACTCTTCCATTTTTTTACTATGTTCCTTTTTTTTGTTGGGTCATTTGTGCAGGTGTGCAGATGAGAAGCCTTTTGTTCCAACGTACCAAGTCTCGAAAGAAAAAGCAAAAAGCTTGGGGATCGATTGCATCCCCCTCGAGGAAAGCATCAAGGAAACCGTCGAGAGCTTGAAGGAGAAAAAGTTTTTGGAGGTTTGACCAGGCAAGTATTGAATTTAATTTGTCAGGAGGAGTTCTTGGAGAAGAGTTCATAGTAGTGAAATATTTATCTACTTCATCATTTACACTGAGAATAAAGAAAGGGGCCTTGTGATCTTACTGATTTTGGTACCTCGATATATATGTACTTCTACTGTTTTTTGCATTGTCACTGGATGTTGTGATAAATCAAGTAGTGGGACATGTTTTCCATACTAGCTTTAATATGGGGTTAATTAACTAGGCTTTTTTTCTCCCATTTTTTAAAATTTAATTAGCAAGTTTTTTTTTTTTTTTTTTCCTTTGCAGTATATATTAAAAAATTATTTACAATCATTACTTTAACATTACTGCAGTATTTTTAATCTTTTTGCGTTTATGTTTTATGAGCTGAGAATATTTTTTCCCTTTTCTCCCGTTTGTTACTTATCGGGAAATTTCAAGGCCCAACTAAATGGTTCGCCTAGGGCCTCAATTTTTAACTGGCCGGCCCTGTTTACAACCAACAATGGGTTTTTTGGTAGAATGAACCTTTTCCCAACCATCATACCCTAGCGGGGGGTTTTTTTTTTTTTTCAGAAAGGAAGTCATTACCATAAATGACAAATTCTCAGGTACAATGGTTGCACGGGCGTGCGGCGGGCAAACCCGAGCCGACCCGGCCCGATCCACCAGCCCGCTTCTCCTCCACTCCAGAAGCGACACGTGACGCGCTGTGAACCACACCTGGTTCACCCAACAGCGCACTGCCACGTGTCGTCTTAAAAAAAAACCCCAAAACTTTAAAATGCTATATCTTGAGATTTATAACTCAGAAAAGAATTTAAAAATACCATTGTGTTCGTCTCAAGGAGACGAATAAAACTACATAGGTCATGATATGGTTTGATTTTTTTTTTTTTTAAAAAAACATATTTTTTTACACACAAAAAGTTTGAGTTGCTTGTCAGCTGAGATGTAACACTCTGTTCTAATAAAAGTAACAGTTTCTTATTCAAAAAGTAACACTTTTTACAGTCAAATGTAACAGCAGTTTTACAAAAATAAAATTGGGTTTGCATTTCAATTGTTACTTTCTCAATAAAAAATTGTTACATTTCATATATAATGTTACATTTAAGAATATAAACTGTTACAATTGAGAAAAAAAATGTTACATTCATTTTTTATAAAATGTAACATTAGTTTAGTTGTCAATCCTATGTTAATTTTCGGAGAAAAAAAGTGTTACATCCCTTTATAAAAAATGTTACATTAGTTTAGTTGTCAATCTTTTATGTTATCTTTAATCTATTGCAGCAAAATTGTGGTACATTTTGAAAAAAAAAAATGTTACATTTGAAAAAAAGAGTGTTACATTCCTTTATAAAAAGTGTGACATTAGTTTAGTTGTCAATCTTTTATGTTATCTTTAATGTATTACAGAAAAATTGTGGTATATTTTTTTAAAAAAGTGTTACATTTAAAAAGAACAAAATGTTACATTTCGTTATAATAAGTGTTACTTTTGTTGGGAGAAAAAAAAGAGTGGGGATTGAAGTAAAAAAAAAAGCAAAGGGAAAAAAAAAAAAAAAAAAAAAAGTCAGCCTGGCCCGTCGCACGCCATGCGACGGGTGTACAGGAGACAAGCTCACCATAAATTACACACAAGAGTTACATAGGGCGAGATGGCTAACCACAAAATTTGGTAGTAATACTGCAAGAGAAAATTTTGGGGGAAACTAGTTCCTCAAAGTCCTGTTTTTATAGGGTTTAAGGTTTTGATGACGCCACGGAATTCGGGTCAATGTATTGGATGGATATCTGGCTTTTGTTATCCGGTTCACCTGTTAACACAACAAAGACGATGAAACCGTCAAGGTCAAGGCCGGGTTTGATCCCGGCTTAGACCCTCGGGCGTAAGAGTGAGATTCTCTTGAGTGTCTAAGAACAAGGCGTGGAATACATTGGGAGAGAAGTTTAGAGTTCTCTGTGTGTTTTAAGTGTGTGTACGGGGTTTCATTCATACCTGAGATAGAGGTAGAGAAAAGGCTTATATACCCCCCCCCCCTTTTACCCAACGGTCCGACCGCAGGTCTAGTAGTAGACTTTACCAACTTGGCCATGTGTCGCTCTGCGATAGGTCGGCAGCCCAGACTTGACAGGCTACGACCAAGGGATGTCGTGATGTTGACACAGCCGGCGCCGAACATGGCAGGTGGTTAAGGAAGTCCAAGAGCATTTAAGTTGATAGGAGAGCTCTGACCTAGTCATTAATGCTGCCTTTATGCCGGACTCGCCGAGGAGGCTCCGAGCTCGCCGAGGTGGCGAAGACCGGAGACTGAGAGATGCTCCAAAACTCATTTCGGCTCGTAACATCTGAATGATCTTGGTATCATCGGAGAGAGAGACGAGGTTGACTAGTTTACTGGCATTTGAACCGCTTCCGAGGACGAATCCGGTTTGCTTAACATCCGGTTTAATTCTGAGCCCGGTTCATCTGGTCTGGGCTCTTCAGTGGCCCCTTACTCCGAGCTCGTAATCATTTATGGTTAGAGCGAGGAGTAATCCTTACGGTTCTGTCGAACTCGACGCGGTAGAGTCGAGGTCGCCGAGGTGAGAGGAGAGCGTAGTGGAACACACGTGTCGGTCATCGGAGGGGTGGGCCCCTTCTGCCAGCTGATGGTACGGCGCGTCAGTTCCTGAAGCGACGTTTTGTTTGGGAAGAGAGGGGCACTTATTACCCGCATTGATGACTTTCAAAATAATGATTCCCGCCTTTTCGTTTTCCAATAAAGCGTACTTTTGAGGCGGTGGATTTCGGGTCGGTGATAGACAAAATTATAATACCTCGCAAGTGCACGAGCTATCGTCATAGCAATATGCAAACACAAGGGTCGAACCACAGAGACTTGGATTAATTCTAAGTTATTTAACTATTTTAAAAATAATAAAATAAAAGATAAATGATCAACATGAACTAGCATATTATGATAGGATGGCGGAATATAGATTCACAATCATCTCCCCTATGCTATGATAATAATAATCAAGTTATCAATCTCAATTCATGGATTCGTTCACTTATATAAGAATTGGGACGGTCCGGTCGCCGGATTGCAATCCTACTATTTCATTTATGTTAATACTTTCCGCTAGGTCTATACAACATACAAGAAATTCATGAAGCACTCAAGAACATATGAACCTAAATCCTTTTGACTTCCGCTAGGTCCTCAATTGAATTTAATCATCAAAACAATGGTCAACGTATTATCACCCACGCTAGTGTAGCAATAAATACCCAATAATTCTAAAGTCAATTTATATCTTAAATTATAATTGAAACTAAAGAATTTAGCAAGAAGAATATTTTAATAAACAAGAATGAGAAAGAATACAAAAATTATATTAAAGCATAGAATAGATAAAAAGTTACCTCCAATTCATAGTTGGTTAAATTGTTCTTCATAGACAAAGAACAATCTCCCCAACCTTGCAAACCTTACAAAATATTAACTAGCTACATGATTGATAAAAAAATACAATAAAACTAACCTAGTATTATAGGGAAAAATAAATCTAAAACCTAAACTAAAAAGGAATTCTAAAAGAAAAAGGAAATCAAAAGGAAAAAGGAAACTAAATAAAATAAAATCCTAAAATAAAAAGAAAACTAATCCTAATTCCTAATGCTTGTTTGTGCTCGGCTGACTTTGTGGCAATAAAATCCGAAATTTCAATTAAGTCCCTACAGTTTCATTATTTCCATATCAGTCCCCAAACTTCCAGATATTCCATAACAGTCCCTGAACTTCCAGAGTCTTTCACAGCAGTCCTTGGCCTTCCCAACTTTGATCAATTAAGCTCGTTTTCATCCCCTTTTCTTCTAGATTGAGCATATAACCACCCTAAACAACAAAAACATAAAAATACCCAAATCAAATAACAAAAGCTTGAGAACTAAGCAATAATTAAGTCTAAAAATATCTAATAAAATGAGTAAAAACCCATTCATCAAATACCCCCAAACTTAATCATTTACTTGTCCTCAAGTAAAAATAAAGAATAAAAATAAAACTAAACTATTAAACAATAAACATAAATACTACTATAACACAAAAATAAAGAAAACTACTACAATATTTTTGAGTCTCTCCCGTAGTTAACATGAAAAACATACTACCATACGTCTCAACACGGGTTAGGGAACAAAACGATGCAAATGACTATACACTTGGAATAAATTAAATATTTTTCTTAGGCAAAATGATCAAGCTATAAATCTCTTGTGCATATAGAATGTAAATACCATTCCTTAGCCTATCAAGATATGAATAACTTTATAAAGCATAGTACCCAAACATTCTCTTGTTGAATCCGTATTAAACCAAGGCATAAGAAAAATTCAACACATGATTCTCCTTTGATGAGCTCCCACACAATTTATCGCTTGATTCCCCTTTATATTTGTTTACTTATATATATATATATATCCATACTATTTCTGGCCATTTAGGTCTTCGTAGGTACAAGAATTTTTATTTATTCTTGGAATGGGGATTGGTACCAAGGATTTGGGAATTATCGTATTACCACATATCCCTTTTATTTTTGGCCTTTATCGCATTTTTGCGAGCATTCGATTCAATGCTTTCATTCCTTGCCATTTCTCCCACTCTTCTAAACTAAGACCGTTTTATTGGGGGATTTTTTCACTTAATTGAGACTCACTTCAAGGAGACGCACAGTCCAATTTCCTCATGCCTACCTTTTAATCTCACAATCTCACATAAGATAATGCAAGGGTACTATAACTCGATAAGATAAGCAAAATTTCAACACCCAAAGATATGGTATATATTGAATAGTGCACTAGGGAGTTATAACTTAATCATGGAACCTAAGTTAAATATTTCATAAATTCCACCTGTACCGAAATTCACAAGCTTTTATCATTTTTTGCAAAATAAATCATCATTGGAGGTAGTAAACTAGTAAAGAGTACAAGAACTACAAGAGATTTTTTTTTTTTTTTTTTTTTAATTGAAAGCAAGAAAATGAGTTTGACCGCACCGAAGTTGCCTACGTTCCCTTTAAAGTGGGACAAACCCACAATAAATGGCTCAGGTCACCGTAGTTCGAACCCGACAAAAACAAAAAACAATTTATAACTTAAGAAAACAAAAACAAATAAATTAAAAATGCATTCTCACCCCCAAACTTAAAAGGAGCAATGTCCTCAGTGCGACACATAGAGGCGAGAACAAATGACAAAAGGTGATTACTGCTTCACAATATAACAATATAAGCACTCTTACTAATTTATTCAAACACTTGGTGGGCATCTCCTAACAAAGACAGGACACTCATGTAATGATAATGATAATAATCAGAGAGTGGTTAGTCTACATTGACCATAAATACCCCACACAAATCCCTTATTAACAAAAAAAAATTTTTTTTTAGCACAAAAATTTCCAAGCAAATAGCATATCAATGCAGTTTCTAGTTTAATTTAAAGAAATTTAGAACAATGTGACCTGGAATTAATGTGCGACACAACCAAGGTAGATAGATGATGTCTGGATTTGGAGTGCGATACCGGACAGAACTGTGAAGTCGTGGGTACGGATGTCGGATCTTCAACACGGGATCCATGCCAAAAATTTGGTGCGATTGGAGAAGGGGTTACTGCAGCCGAACCTTGTATTTCGACCGGCGATGTTGGTGAACGGACGATACTAGATAATCGGGCGGAAGTTTAGACACTACAGTTGTTGAAATCGGGAAGAGAAAGAGTAGAGACGGGAATGACAGGAGGCGAACTGGGGTTAGGATTTGGTGAAAATATGTACGCACAAGTGCACAACCCCGTTTCCCTCTGCTATTTTTCTCTTTGCCCCACCTCTTTTGTTTTTCAGCAAGCCTTCTTCTTTAAAGTGTTTGCTGTTTGACCCCTGCTCACCTTTTCGTTTTCAGTTTAGAGTCAATCTGCGACAACCTACCAATTTGCTGTTCTTTGTTCTTTAACCTGCAATATCAATAAACACTACCACAAGCATAATATCTTTCGTGCAAATAAAATAAATAAAAACTAATAACAATAAAAAAAATTAAAAAAATGCAAGGTTTACAAAATTGGAGGCACTTGAAAAAAAAAAAAAAATAATAAATTTTTGGAGGGTGACACTATTTACACTCCTCTATAAACCCACAAACTCAAGGAGATCCTTTCGGATGACACAAAACAAAAACTAAATATTATTTTTTTTAAGAAAATAAATAATAGTCAATAACTAGAATTAAAACGCAAGTCCCCGGCAGCGGCGCCAAAACTTGATAGACAAAATTATAATACCTCGCAAGTGCACGAGCTATCGTCATAGCAATATGCAAAAACAAGGGTCGAACCACAGAGACTTGGATTAATTCTAAGTTATTTAACTATTTTAAAAATAATAAAATAAAAGATAAATGATCAACATGAACTAGCATATTATGATAGGATGGCGGAATATAGATTCACAATCATCTCCCCTATGCTATGATAATAATAATCAAGTTATCATCTCAATTCATGGATTCGTTCACTTATATAAGAATTGGGACGGTCCGGTCGCCGGATTGCAATCCTACTATTTCATTTATGTTAATACTTTCCGCTAGGTCTATACAACATACAAGAAATTCATGAAGCACTCAAGAACATATGAACCTAAATCCTTTTGACTTCCGCTAGGTCCTCAATTGAATTTAATCATCAAAACAATGGTCAACGTATTATCACCCACGCTAGTGTAGCAATAAATACCAATAATTCTAAAGTCAATTTATATCTTAAATTATAATTGAAACTAAAGAATTTAGCAAGAAGAATATTTTAATAAACAAGAATGAGAAAGAATACAAAAATTATATTAAAGCATAGAATAGATAAAAAAAAGTTACCTCCAATTCATAGTTGGTTAAATTGTTCTTCATAGACAAAGAACAATCTCCCCAACCTTGCAAACCTTACAAAATATTAACTAGCTACATGATTGATAAAAAATACAATAAAACTAACCTAGTATTTATAGGGAAAAATAAATCTAAAACCTAAACTAAAAAGGAATTCTAAAAGAAAAAGGAAATCAAAAGGAAAAAGGAAACTAAATAAAATAAAATCCTAAAATAAAAAGAAAACTAATCCTAATTCCTAATGCTTGTTTGTGCTCGGCTGACTTTGTGGCAATAAAATCCGAAATTTCAATTAAGTCCCTACAGTTTCATTATTTCCATATCAGTCCCCAAACTTCCAGATATTCCATAACAGTCCCTGAACTTCCAGAGTCTTTCACAGCAGTCCTTGGCCTTCCCAACTTTGATCAATTAAGCTCGTTTTCATCCCCTTTTCTTCTAGATTGAGCATATAACCACCCTAAACAACAAAAACATAAAATACCCAAATCAAATAACAAAAGCTTGAGAACTAAGCAATAATTAAGTCTAAAAATATCTAATAAAATGAGTAAAAACCCATTCATCAGTCGGCCCGACCCATCTTCTTCCGTATAAATAGAATACCTTTCACAACTTCCCACCTTTTACAACTTCCAGGGTTTCAACAGTCCTTTCCCTAATTTTTCGTCTTCTCGAATTCGTCTGTCAAAGCTTGATAATCCTTCCGAAATCCTCCACCGATCTCTCGTCAGGTAGTGCTTTACTTCGTTTATCTTGTCTTTAGGCTTCAATTTATCTTTTGATTCGATAATTTGCCGGTAGGATGAGCCTTCTCCCTCCTTCTTACGCCGTCTGTCTAACCACCGGCGGAATTTATCAACGAGTGGTTTATCGGTGGGTTCGCCTCAAGTTAGACATATTGCGAGTGCTTGCTACGGCCTACTCGTGGGGTTCTTGGACCCTACCCCGGTTGTGGGAGTCCGGGCCCTTAATCGTTCCGGCGGGTAGACGAGTCAGGATTTTGGGGGGAGAGAGAGAATTAGGGCTTTTTGTTTGCGCCGTCTTAACTCTTTTCCCCGATTCTGTAGATATGGCAGATTCCGCCAAACGTTTGGCTTCCCGGGCGGCCAGGGCTACCGAGGACATTGATTGGCTCGCCATAGGCCTCGAAGATGACGTGACGTTGTCAGAACCTTCGATTCGAAGGGGTAATATTGGTCGCGCCGTCGTCTCTAGCGATGAGGAGGCTAGGTCCCCCGATTTGCCCTTTGGGCCAGCCGTTGAGAGTGGTGCCGTCGAGGGTGTGGAACTGAATAACCCCATTCCCATTGATGACGATGACTCTGATACGGAGGAATTGGGCGAAGCTGAACAATTGCGGCGAATGGCCCCGGGGACGGCCGCTCTGGTGAGGCAGAGAGTAGATATTGTGGACCACTTTGAGGAACCTCACGAGCTGGCGACCTCGCGCCGGACGAGCCAGACTGGGGCCTCTTCCTCTTCTTCTGACCTCGCTAGGTTGAAAGGAAAAGCTAAGGCCCAGGACCCCGAGCAAGATGTCCGAGGTGGGGCTAAAGGCGAGGGTGATTTTGCCAGCCTTTACGGTATTGACACCAGTCTGTTCTGTTTGTCGGATCTCGGGATGAAGGTTTTTTATGATGGTACTTCTTGTCCTTTGGAAGCCAAGGACGCTCGTGAAAGCAACAGGACTTGCATCTTTTTTCAACCTCAGTTTGATCACGGCCTGAGGCTGCCTTTGGATCCTTTTATCTGTTCCTTTTTAGACTTTTGCCAATGCCTGCCCATGGACCTGAACCCGAATACTTTGAGGGTGTTGACCTCTTTCATAGTAGTGTATAGAATGCTGGGATATGAGCCCAACTTGTCAGCTTTGTTTAGATATTATAACGTCCAGATCACCTCGGGCTCGCTGAGTCTGAAAACTAAAGCTGCCTCCAAAGTGCCTGTTCCCAAATTTTTTACCAAACCCTTTAATAAGTTTGAGACGTGGCAAGTGAGACCTATCATTGTGGAGTTCCGAACGGGATGGGGCTTCGGCAAACCGGAGGGCAAGGTGCCAGTCCGCCCCTCAGAGTTCAAGTACCCTCACAAATCGTTGGGGGCTGATTTGACGGCGGCTATTGAGAATTTTTTGGAGATTGACCCAGAGTTGGACGGTAATTCCGTTTTCGACGTGGCCTCCATTATTGATGATGAGAATTTATTGATCCGAGGTGGAGTGGCTCCGGATCGCCGACCATACCCTTCATCTTCGCGGGTTCCAGTTATTCTTTCAGCTCGGGATCCGGACTGGAGGGTGCACCAAGGGCTAGTATTTCCGTTTGAATGCGATTTCTGTGCCAATAATACTCCCTGCACTGACCCCGATCTTGCCGGTCTTTACTCATCTCTATACGCTTTGTTTTTGTGCCAGCGGTTCTCGCTATGTGTTAGCTCGACTGATTGTTTCTCTTTTGGTTTTGACTTTTTTGTAGGACCAAATCCTGAACCCAACATGCCTCTAAGGAAAGTCACCAACTACGGGGCCCTCAAGGATAAGAAAACGGCAGCGGACTTGGAAGCCGCTGCGGCTCGTCAGGCCGCACTGGGGGGAAGACTGGATGGTAAGTTGCCCATAATTAACAGGGCCGGCGTGCCTGTGTTGGCACCTGTGGGAGGTGCCCAAGGCTCAAGAGGAGTGGATACCATTGCGCCGATGCCAACGGTCCCTATTTTTTCGACCCCGGCGCCTTCTCTTTCTTTGACTCCTCCTACCTCGGGATCGGGCTCGGGGCCTGCCCAGCTCGGGCGTTGGGTAAGAGGCCTGCCTCAATTGAATCTGAATCCCCCCCCCCCCCGCCAAAATTCTAAGCACAGCCGGGAAAGCTCTCCTCTTCCTGTGGCCCCTGCTTCTGGATCGTATGTTCCTCGCGTCAGGTACCCTGTTATCGGGTCGCGAGGATGCGAAGGCGAGGGGCTCAGAGCTCGGAAGGGTGACTCCGGAAGTGAGCGGGGTTGACTTTTTTGACAGGAGCGCCAAGAATGCCTATATTGGCAACGGGTTGTTGTACCGTTTACATGCCCAGGATTTCACGGAGGCCCTTCTGGCTGACAAGAACTTTTATTCTCTGGCAGGCCAAGTTGGTCTGAATTTCGCTGAGGTAACCGTCTTGTTTTGCTTCTTCACGAATTTTCTTTGCCCGATTTCGTAGTTTGGTAAACATCTTTGCTTTTCAGGCTGCCAATTGTATCGACCTTATGAGGCGCAAGGGTGAGGCGGATAGGAGGCAACTTGACTTAGTCAGCAAACAATGTGCCGATGTGACCACTCAACGGGACGATTTGAAGAATCAATGACGTCATGGGCTAAGAGTTGAAGAAAGCCGAGAGAAACCTCCTCGAGAAATCCAGAGAGGCAAACGAACAGGACAGGCGGCTGGCCTCCGTTGTGGACCAAAGAGAGAAAGCTTTGCTTAAATTAGCCAGATGACTGCAGAAATGCACCAAATCAAGGAGCAATTGGCTTTGGACAATTCCGAGCTGGCCTCGACGAGCTCCGAGCTGGAGATTTCCAAGACTAGAATTGCCGAACTGGAGGCCATGCCCAGGGGGGCCACCGAGGAGGAGAGGGAACGGATTGAGGTGGCTTTCAAGGCCAAGTTCCTGGCGTCGGATGAATATGACGGGCTGGTTACTGATGCTTCCATTTATCAGTACGAACTCTCTAACCAACAGTACGCTCGCACCATTGCTCATCAAGGGGGCTTTACGGCTTATGACTTGCTAAGGTACGGGGCTCCGCTTGTCACCGATCCTCAATGCCGTGATGGCCATGCCCTGGTTCCTTTTGATGATGAAGATTTGGCTGCTCAAGTTCAGAGTGCTGCGGAGCGGGGAGAAGTATGGGTGCCTCCTCAGGTTGCCGAGGTCACCTATCAGAGTTTATTGGCGAAATTGCAAGAATTACGCTTCGTGAATGGGGAGACATTACCCCTTCAACCGATTTTGGACCTTATCTTGCAGGATGACCCTCGGCGCCAACGATTACCCGCTGAGATGCATCTGGGAGAAACTTCTAATTTAACCATCAGTACCCTTGTTGTTGAGGCGAGCCCGCCAGATTTCGAGGTGGCGCGGTCCGTAGTCGTGGAGGAAGTTACCCGCGAGGTCGAAGTGAGCGAGGTTGACGCTCTTACTGCCCCGGAGGGAATCGTGCCCGTTACGGTTTCTGCTGAATCCGAGGTTGATCTCGCCGCTGCTGCTGATCCCACTAATTCAAACCAGGCTGCGTCCTGAGTATTTGTCTTGTAATACGCTAGCTCTTTTGTGGACAACTTTCAAACAATTTCCAACTATTTTCTTTCGCTTTGATCCATGTAATGACTTTCCCGAACAAGCTTTTCTGCCCTTCGGTCTTGGGCTACCTTTTGCTATGTTGGTTATCCATTTGATGTTTTAAATGTTTTTGACTTTGCCTTGTCTCAGAAAAGTTGACCTCCTGTCTGGTGGCTTTTTCGAGGCGGGACCGAGGCCGACGAGGTCGCCGAGGTTGAGGCCACCATTCCATGGCCCTTTTTTTTTTTTTGCTCATTTATTGCACGCCGCCGTCAGGAGGTATTTATGGCCTGAAGTGACTGCTCCAGGGCTTACTCACTCTTTGCCGCCCTTGTAAACTGCACCATATTATATGCGGGTCTCTTCAACTTTTCCCTCATCATTGCAAGTCTTTTCACATTCATGGCTTCCCACCTTCTCCCTCTTATATAAGGTAAGGCCTCCTCTTCCATCATTTTTACTTTTTTCACTTCCCTGACCATGGCCCCCAAAAAGGATTGCCTAGGGTTTTTTCCTTCTGATTATGATACTTCTTCCTCGAACCAGGGTCCTGGTAGCAAGAAATCCTCGGGCGACAGTGACTCCTCAAGTTCTCCTACTTCATCTGAGCCTCCCAAGCCCGATGACGATTCCCCTACTGATAGTAACGGGGAAAAATCGTCCAAAGTTCTCTCTGACTCGGATGATGATTCCTCCAGCAAAGACGCCTCCGAGACTGGTGGATCAAAGAATGATAGCGACGATCCTGACGAATCTGGAGATGGCCCCGACGGCGATCACGGGAACGGCACCGGAGGAGGCGCTGAAGGCGGTGGTAGTGAAGATGGCGAGAGGGGCGGAGAGGAGTTCGGCTATGAGTCCGAATACGACGCCGGCGATGAAGGGGGTGATGACGGCTCTGACGGGGA
Organism: Campanula takesimana; assembly: GCA_026119855.1. Taxonomy (NCBI): domain Eukaryota; kingdom Viridiplantae; phylum Streptophyta; class Magnoliopsida; order Asterales; family Campanulaceae; genus Campanula; species Campanula takesimana. Next base: position 56,658 of record JAOWBW010002372.1, read on the forward strand.
ATCCGTAGGCTCTTTTTGAGTTAGGCTTTTAGATTTTTGCTTATCTTTTTGCATGGCTATGGCCCCAGCCAGTTGTGGGGTCGCCTTCTAATATTTGCCTGTAAATACGCTCTAGAATGCACATGGGGGAACTAGTATGTAAATTACAACTTTTTGGGAATGACAACTCTGCTAGTAAGTTTATTTCATAAGTTTTCTATCTCGTACTTATATTACAACACTTTTTCATTAATTGTAGTACTTTTTGAGATGGTCACTATGCCAAGCATTCTTGATGTCTTTCCCGTCTTTATCCCGGAGGCGATAAGTGCCTTCTTTGACTATCCTGGCGATCTGAAAAGGTCCTACCCAGTTTGGCCTTAGTTTACTGAATCCGGGTTCTTTGCCCGTGGCTTCGGCCTTCCTCAAGACCCAGTCTCCGACTTCAAAGCTTCTTTTACGAACTCTTTTGTCGTGGTGAAGCTTAGCCTTCTTTTTGTAATTCTCCATTTGAGCTCGGGCTTCTAACCGTCGCTCCTCCAAGTAGTCTAGATCTCCTTTTCTTGACGATTCATTGTTGGCTTCGTCAAAATAAGTTACTCGTGCGGATGGGAGCCCGACCTCAACGGGCGCCATTGCTTCGGATCCATACGCAAGAGAGAACGGGGTCTCGCCGGTTGAATTCCGACGAGTGGTTCGAACTACCCATAGCGCGGTGTTGAGCTCGTCCAGCCATTTTCCACTTCGTCCTTCCAAGTTTTTCTTGAGTGCCACCATGATCAGCTTGTTCGCGGCCTCAGCTTGTCCGTTTCCTTCAGGTCGGGCGACCGAGGACTTAGCATGCTCTATTCGAAGTCGTTGGCACTCGGCTGTGAACCTTGTTTGGAATTGAGTTCCATGATCTGATATAATTACCCGGGGGAGTCCATATCGGCACCAGATGTAGTCATGCACAAAATTGATTACATTCTCTTCTGTTAAGCTGGCCAATGGCTTTGCTTCGGGCCACCTTGTAAAGTAGTCCACCGCGACCACGACGTGGGTCATTCCATTTCGGGCTTTAGGAAAAGGCCCGATCAAGTCGATTCCCCACTTATCCCACGGCCAGGTTGGGACGAGAACCGTCTGCTCCGTGGCTGGTAAACGAGGAATGTCGGCGAAGCGTTGGCATCTGTCACATTTCTTGACATACTCCTCCGTATCCTTTCTCATTGTAGGCCAGTAATATCCATGGGCTAGGATTTTGTCCGATAGTGTGCGAGCTCCGGGGTGGCCCCCGCAGATCCCTTCATGTACCTCGTACATTAAGTTGGTGGTCAGACGGTCATGAACGCACCTTAATAAGGGTTTGGTGAAGGACATTCTGTACAAAATTCCCCCCATCACTGTGTATCTTGCCGCTTTTTTAGGAGTGATACTAGCCCGGTCGGGGCTGTTAGGTGTCGCCCCTGTTTCAATATATTCCTGAATTTCATCCACCCAATCCTTTTCCACCTCGTCGATGGGTTGGATTGTAATGCGCGAGATGGCCGGCCATTCGACGAACTCAAGCGAGCAATTGACTTCGAGCTCGGCGATTTCGCTCTCGGTTATCTTGGACAGCCAATCCGCCTCGGAATTCTCTTCTCGACAGATCTGATTCAGCTCGTAATATTCAAAGTTTTGAAGGAGGGCCCTTACCATGTCTCTATACTGGGCTAAGACGGGGTGTATAGCCTCATACTCTCCTTTGACTTGATACACTACCAGCTGAGAATCGCTGTTTATGATTATGTTGGGTATATTCATGTCACTGGCCAACTCTATTCCTCCGATCAACGCCTCATACTCCGCTTGATTGTTTGAGGCCTTAAATTTGAATCTTAACGCTCTTTTGAACCGATCTTGTTCCGGGGAAATCAGCAGTATTCCTGCTCCACTAACTGTTTTGCTAGCTGACCCATCAACATATAGGGTCCAGCAATGGCTTGGCCTGTTCGACGGTGAGCCGGACGCTTTATTACTTATCGAGCCCACCTCTTTGGCTTTCCCCTTTTCTTTGACGAGCTGGGCTTCCTCGAGCCGAAATGAAGTCTCTACGACGAAGTCGACCAGGGCTTGTGCTTTGATTGCTCGTCTCGGGGCGTACGTTATTTGGAACTCCGTGAGTTCAATTGCCCATGTCATAAGTCTTCCTGAGGATTCAGGCTTATGCAAAACCCTTCACAATGGTGAGTCTGTGAGCACAGTTATAGGATGAGCAGAAAAGTAAGCTCGTAATTTCTGGGCTGCAACAAGCAAGGCGTATGCTAATTTTTCAACATTAAGATAACGTCCTTCTACGGCGGACAATGCCTTTGATACATAATAAACTGGTTTTTGGGAGTTACAATCTTCCCTGACAAGAACAGCAGCTACTGCCAGATCAGTAGCGGCTAAATAAAGAAAAAGCTCTTCTCCTAACTTCGGGGAGCTTAGAAGTGGTGGCTGGCCTAAGTATTTCTTGACCTCGTCAAAAGCCACGTCGCACTCTGGAGCCCATTCAAAGCCTTTACTTCCTTTCAAAATTTTAAAGAACGGCAGACATTTCTCCGCGGATCTTGAAATGAATCGACCCAAAGATGTGATCCTTCCGTTCAGCTGCTGCACGCTTTTGATAGATCGGGGCGGAGTCATGTTGACGAGTGCCTGGATCTTTTTTGGATTGGCTTCAATGCCTCTTTGATTAACCATAAACCCTAAGAACTTCCCAGCTCGGACTCCGAAAGCGCATTTGCTTGGATTCAGCTTCATTTTATTGCGGCGCAAGTTTTCGAAGGTCTCTTTGAAGTCGATCTCATGGGAGCTCTCTTTGGTTTTTATCACCATGTCATCTATGTATGCTTCAATGTTTCTTCCCAGTTGATCCTTGAAGACAATGGCAATCATTCTTGAGTATGTTGCCCCGGCATTTTTGAGTCCAAACGGCATCATGAGATAGCAATAGGTTTTGTCGGCAGCGTAGAAACAGGTCGAGGCGTAATCTTCCGGCGCCATTTTGATTTGGTGATAGCCTGAATACGCGTCTATGAAGCTCAAAATCCGATGTCCTGCTATTGAGTCAACCAACTGATCTATGCGAGGTAGGGGGTAACAGTCTTTGGGACATGCTTTGTTCACATCGGTAAAGTCAACGCACATTCGAAGGTTTCCGTTGGCTTTAGCAACCATGACGACGTTCGATAACCACTTAGGATATAAAATCTCTTCGATGATTCCTGCTTTGACCAATCGCTCCACCTCTTCATTTATGGCCGCCTTCTTATCTGGGGCGAAATAGCGAGGTTTTTGCCGGATTGGAGTGAAGGCATTACTATTATTAAGCTTGTGCACAATCACTTCCTCACTGATCTCTTCCATATCCTCTACTTTCCACGCGAAAACATCTAAGTTATTGCGGAGGACCTCTACGAGCAGCTTTCTCTCTTGGGGGTCAATTTCCAGGCCCACCTTGATCCTTTGCTCGGGGTAATTTGGGTTGATGATGACTTCTTCCAGTTCATCGTTTGGGCGTATGTCTGGTGTTTCGCGGTCAATTAAGGATTCGAGGACGAGCTCGATTTGCGGCTCATTCCTCTTCTGTCTTCGGCTTTTTCTCACTTCGGCCCGGGAGGAATGGAAAGAGATGGTACCGATGTGCATAGTTTCTTTCGAGCTGACCTCGGAAGCAATTACTACCTTGGATTCACTAAGTTTTGGCTTCGTCGAGTTGGTTGCCACCGCCTCTACTCTTTTCCTTTTAAGAATTCCGCTCAGTAAATCTTCTGGTTTATTCTTGATACAGGCCACTCCGTCAGGGGTATTGAATTTCACTTTCTAATGGGGGATGGATGCTACAATTCCCAAAGCAGCCTGGGCCGTCATTCCGAGGATGGCGTTGAATTGTGACTTCAAATCAATCACCATGAAATTTACTTTGGCGGTTTTGCAGAATTCCTTCTCTCTAATTGTCACTTCGAACTCCATCATTCCCATGACTTTGACGGTGTGATTGGTAAAACCTTCCAACAGGCCTGCGTAGGGAGCCAATTTTTCCTGTTCCATGCCCATCTTCTTTAAACAGTGATAATAGAGGATGTCCCTTGAAGCACCAGTGTCTATTAGGACCCTTCCGATGTCGGCGCGCCCCACTGCGATGTCAATAGTTAGTGGTTGAGTAGAGTGAAATAGAGTGGCAGCCAGCTCGGACCGTTTAAAGGATATTACTTCTTCCTCCTCTTGAGGAATTGGGGGAATTAAGTATATCCTTTCCAGCCTCCTGATCTGAGTTTCTAGTTGGGCGTTGCTAGCCGGCTCGACCCCGATAAAGTCGATGCGGAGTCGCCGGCTATCTCCTTTGGGCTCGGGCTCGGCGGTCCTCTTTCCGGGACCTTTGTTGTTCCCCGTAGTCTTCGTTTTTGATATCCACTCCTTCAATTTTCCCTGGTCTACCTGACCTTGTAATGCCCTTTTCAAGTTCATGCAATTTTCTGTGGAGTGCCCGTGATCACTGTGATACGTACAGTACTGGTTGGGGTCGCGCTGCCACACAGGTTTATTCAATGGAGGGGGAGCCGGCAATTCCACCGACCTCATTACCACCTCTCTAGGGGCAGTGATTGGAGTGAAGTCCTTAAACGTGTCAGTTCGGCGAGTGCGGTTCCTTCCCGGCCGTGAGCTCGTTTCAGGCTCTACTTTGGGTTCGATACGCTCTTTCACTGGTTTCCGCGTTATCTCAGGCATATACGGCTCTTCCGAGCCCGCCACCGCCATCTCTCTCTCATACATCTCCTCAACTCCGCCTGGTTTGCGAAGTGAGAACTCTGTTTTGAGGGCTTGGCAAGTCAAGCCTCCCATAAAACATAACTCAATATCCCTTCTTTCCAGATCGACTATTTGCTCTGTCATTTTCTGAAAGCGGGTGATATAGGATGCAGTGCTTTCCTGGGTTTGCTGGCGGATTCGGATCAAGTCCTCTTTCGGCCTCGCTGTTACTCCGGCCCCAGCAAACGAATTGAGGAAATTGCTTCTCAACATGTCGTAGCTGGTGATTGAGCCTCGATGGTGGGCCAGGAGCCAAGATAAGGCTTTTCCTTGAAAGGTTGAGGCCAGTGCCTTGCACTTGATGGCTTCGGATTCCGTATATAAGGACATCTGGACCTCGAATCGCCCCACATGGCTCTTCGCACTAGTGGCACCGGAGTATGAATCCAGGGAAGGGAGGCGACGATTAGTGATGGGCGAGTTCTTGATCCTGTCGATGAAAGCATCTAGGGCCGAGGTAGACTTTTTTGGGCTCCCTTTTTGCTCTTTCCACAGCTCCTTGATCATTCTTTCCATAGAGGGGGTTATTCCCTGAGCTCCCGCGGTCTTGCCGCTTTGGGTCGCTCGGGTGATTCCGCCCGCGTTGGATTTGGTGGGAGTCTTGTGATTCTTATTTTTTGAGGAGGGGGGATTCCTTTTAGGTTGGGATTCTCCCTCGCCTTCAGGTTCCCCTCTTGATTCCTCTTCCTCTTCCTGATCATAGTACTCGTTGTCGTCATCGTCAGAGATGTCTTCAACGTTCTTGCTTTGGTATTTTCTAGGGCCCGGCTTGTCTACGTATGACTTCCCTCCTTTTTGGGCCCTGCTTTATTCTTCCAACAATTGAATGGTTTGGGCGTTAATATTCAACTGTTGGGCCACCAGAAGCGATTGTTCCTGGAGGGCCGCTAGCATGAGCTTCCTCTGGTGCAGGTGGTGGTGCTTTTACGCCTTTGGAGGCGGTGATCTGGGTTCTCAGATCTGAACCCCTTCTTTTTCGAGTTGGGCTTTTAGAAAACCCACTCCTGTCTCCCAAGCGGTCATGAATTGATTTGCCCTCAGACGCGGCCTAAGGCCTGTTGGCTGAGGGGGTCACTATCTCGTGATCTTGAGTTGGCTTTTTTCCATTTCCAGCCATTTCGAGTTAAGTAATGAAGAGTCGTTTTTTATGTTCGTGAGGAACTGACGGGCGTTTATGGGTATCAAACGACCCTAGTTTCTCGTGAAGAAAAATACTAAAGGTAGTAAAATTTATGCTTTCCCGGCAATGGAACCACTGATGACGCCACGGAATTAGGGGTCAATGTATTGGATGGATATCTGGATTTTGTTATCCGGTTCACCTGTTAACACAACAAAGACGATGAAACCGTCAAGGTCAAGGCCGGGTTTGATCCCGGCTTAGACCCTCGGGCGTAAGAGTGAGATTCTCTTGAGTGTCTAAGAACAAGGTGTGGAATACCTTGGGAGAGAAGTTTAGAGTTATCTGTGTGTTTTAAGTGTGTGTACGGGGTTTCATTCATACCTGAGATAGAGGTATAGAAAAGGCTTATATACCCCCCCCCCTTTTACCCAACGGTCCGACAGCAGGTCTAGGAGTAGACTTTACCAACTTGGCCATGTGTCGCTCTGCGATAGGTCGGCAGCCCAGACTTGACAGGCTATGACCAAGGGATGTCGTGATGTTGACACAGCCGGCGCCGAACATGGCAGGTGGTTAAGGAAGTCCAAGCGCATTTAAGTTGATAGGAGAGCTCTGACCTAGTCATTAATGCTGCCTTTATGCCGGAATCGCCGAGGAGGCTCCGAGCTCGCCGAGGTGGCGAAGCCCGGAGACTGAGAGATGATCCAAAACTCACTTCGGCTCGTAACATCTGAATGATCTTGGTATCATCGGAGAGAGAGACGAGGTTGACTAGTTTACTGGCATTTGAACCGCTTCCGAGGACGAATCCGGTTTGCTTAACATCCGGTTTAATTCTGAGCCCGGTTCATCTGGTCTGGGCTCTTCAGGTTTAAGGTTTAAGGTTTGATGTTTCAGGTTTAGGTTTTAGGGTTTCAGATTTAGGGTTTAAGAGTAAAAAACAGGATTTTTTTATAACTTATGGAGGAATTAATTTCCCAAAAAACACACTCATACTGCAATTGTGAATGGCTGCCCTAGACACACAATCGACAGCTTTATTAGCCACACTACCTACAAGAACTAAGGAATGGTTAAGTTGTTGAGAGTGAAATTGACTTTGGTTCCATTATTATTTTCTTTTGTTATATAGTACTCCCTCTGTCTCTAAATGAGTGTTTATTTTTAGGATTTTTTTTCCTCAAAATGAGTGTCCATTTTGATCATAACTTTGTCCCTAAATGTTTTTTTTTTAATTTTTTTCACCGGTCTCTTTATACTTGCAAAAACTAAATGTTGGTAAAGAGGATTACAAAATTATATATGAATTTTACCACCAAATTGTACAAAAAGTTAAGTCTCTTAAAATGAAATTTGGACACTCATTTATGGACAGCGGTAGTATTTCTTTTAAAAAGACAATATGAAAATGTGGTTTTAGAATTTAAAATCCCCCTCCCAGTTTAAGCTTTAAATCTACCAGATAAGAGCTTAGAGCATCCACAATAGTAAAACTATTTCAAATAACTTTTTTGTGTTTTCAATATGCCACATCTTCTCCTAGTTAACAAATAAAACCTCCAAGCTTTTTCTACGATAGTAGAGCTTTTTCACCAACTTTTTTGTGGACCCCACATCCAAGATTTAAGTTTTATTTAGAAATAATAACACTTTCACATAGGGGAGTAAGTGAAATTAAAAGGAAAAAATAATAGTTTTTGATTAATCTTTAATGGCCAACATGGGGAATTGGTTGAATTTAATGGAAAGAGCTTTGTAGAAGGAGTTGCTTTTTACTAAAGAACTTTTTTTAATAACTCCACAATGACAAAAGCTTTCTAAAGCTTTTTCATAAAAATAAAGAGCACTCAAAAAGCTCCCATTGTGGATGCTCTTAGAGACGTGGGGCCCTTGCGGTCTAAATCAATTTAATAGGGCTGAAATCATTAAAATAATTTTAAAGAGCCATAACATTCTTTTAAAAAAAATAAAATTAAAACTTTTAATAGTTTTTTTTTTAAATATAAGTTTTTGTATTGTTTTTTATAACTATTTGTATAACTTCATAAACATATTTGTATTAGGCAAAAACTTGTGTGAGACGGTCTTAGACGGATCTCTATAAGAAAGTAAATGGTTTGCCCATATGAGCGGGGCGGAGCGATGCAAACCCATTTCTTCTTTCATCATCGGGATCCGTCATGTGTGAGACCGTCTCACACAAAACTTCCTCTTTGTAGAGGTGGTCTCCCATGAGAACGCTCATTTTGTTCTCATGGATGAGAACGGTTGCAACAGGAGCAATTCTCCATGAAGCATAGGATCCCAACCCATGCTTCACTCAAAATCTGTCACGTGGCAGCGACCCATGACCCAAAGATTTATTTATTTTCAGAAAAAATAAATTTCGTTTTTGTTTTAGTTTTTATATTTTTTTGACAATTTTTTTCGTTTGCCAAAAGTAAGACTTAGTATAACTAAATGTAACAACTGTGTTACTTATAAAGTAACATTGTTTATAAATAAACATAACACCAGTTTTACAAAAAAAATAAAATAGCTCATTTTACTCATCTTTCAACTGTAATACTAACTATGAATACGTGTAACACTAACAATAACTAAATGTAATTATCGTTATACTGAAATGTAAAAGTTTTTTCAGTTTTTTTTTTTTTTTTTTTTTTTTTTTTGAGTATTTTGATTTTAATTTTTGAAAGAAAGTAACATTTGAAAAAATAACAACTTATATACATGAATGTAATTATTTGTACACGTAAATGTAACACTTTAGTAGATGAAATTGTAACAGATTTCTATAGATAATGTAATACTCTTACATGTATCATGATAAATTGAACTCATTGTAACTTATTATTTGAAAACATGTGGATATACTATTATACAAGTAAACGTAACTGTTTTATGATTTTATTATACAAGTAAAATGTAACATTCATTTATAAAAATTGTTACTTTCTTATTTTTAAAATGTTATTAACACAAGTGTTTTTTGTTCTAAAGTGTAAATGGTTGAATTATTACTTTTCTATACATATGTGTTACAATTATGTATAAACACTGTTACATACTCCCTCCGTTTCATGTCACTTAAGATTATTTCATTTTTCGTCCGTTCCACGTGACTTGAGACTACCCAAAATGGTAAAGAACCTTTATTATTCTTCCCACTCATTCTCTCTCCTACTTTACTTTTACACTCACATCACCAATCAACTTACTATTCCTCCCACTCATTCTCTCTCCTATTTAATTTTTCATACTCACAAACACCTCCTCCCACTATTTCTCTCTCTTACTTTTCCTTAATTTGTGTGCCAATTTTTTTGTCTCAAGTCGCATGAAACGGAGGGAGTATAAGTAACACGTTCGTTACATTTTAGTTATAATAAGTACTCCCTCCGTTCCGGGTAAGTTGCAACATGGAAGGGGAAGCAAAAAAATTAAGAAAAGAGAATAATGAGTGGTTGGGAGGAAGAGAGAGAATGAGTGGAGAATAATGAGTGGTTGAGAGGAAGAGAGAGAATGAGTGGAAAATAATGAGTGGTTGGAAGGAAGAGAGAATGAGTGAAGGATTATAAAAGTAATAAAGAGTTTCCTTATTTGGCATTGTTGCAACTTAAGTGGAATGCCCAAAGTGACAAATTGTTGCAACTTACCTGGAACGGAGGGAGTATTACTTTTGGCAAATGAAGAAAACATAAAAAAAAAACACTGTTATTTAGTTATAGTAACTATTATTTTTGGCAAACCGAAAAAAAAAAGTCAATTTTTTTCTTTTTGTCTGCGGGTCATGTATCCGAGTCGTGAGTTAAAAATGACCCGTCTCTATTATGAGACGGATCATAGTGTTCTCCTACAACAAGTTTTTGGCCTCTTTGTATTATAAACCGACTTAATCGATAATTATACTATCTCAGTTTAAAAAGAATTCGATAACTATAGTATCTCAAAACCCTGATCTATCTGCTAATTAAGATTAGATAGACTGTTTAAAATATATCTCCTTTTTCAAAATTCAAAATAAAACCATGTATTCCTACTAAAACTCTACAAAAACAAACCTGAGAGTTATACTCCCATTCGTCTTCTCTCCTCTCCTCCAAACCCTAGCAATGGAGGTAAAACCCAAACCTGAGGAATTCAATCCGCAAGAACAAGCCCTTCTTTTCTCAGTTCTTCCACACTCACTTCTACAACAATACCAACCAAATCCTCTCCAAAATAACCCTTTTATCTTCCTCTCTTCTCCTCCGCGAAATGTTGTTTACAATAATATAGTCGTCAACAACAATCTTAACAACAATAATGATATTGTTGTCAATAACACTAACAATCTTCACAACAACAACAACAACAATAATGTTGTTTATAATGGTACTGTCGTCAACGACAACAACAACAATGTTGTTGTTGACAGTCGTGTTAATAGTGACGACAGTACCATTAATGATATTGTTTTTATCGATGATGTATCCAAGGAAGATGAAGCGTATATTAAAGATTTTCCTTCTGGGTATCGTTTTAAACCGCTTGATGTTGAGCTCATTCTTTATTACTTGACGAATAAGGTTCTCAAACTACCTTTGCCTCCTAACAAGATTCCGTCCGTCGATATTTACCTCCATAATCCTGAAGATTTGATTGCAAAATTAACTGGTCAGTTCACTATATTAATCTTTATAAACTTGCTTTTAAGTTTGTTGTATTTTTTTTTTTAGGAAGTTCAGATTGTTGTAAATTTTTTATGAATGATTCTATTTTTTTGGTTGAGATATGATTAATTTTGGGCGATATTTATATTTAGATGGTTAACTTTAATTAAAAGTGCTTTTTAGCTATAGTATTTTCCATGAAATACAAATGTCTCTATCTTCTAACTATTGAAATCATGTTGATTCCATTTATTTTTTTATATCATTATTTTGTTTCTATTTCATATATAAAATACAGTTTTATGATTTTGTGAATATATTTCCTTATGACAATATGTTGTATTATTATTATTATTATTATTTTGTTTTATGAACAGAGAACAGCGTTGGACCATTCGAAAATGAATGGTATTTCTTCACCCCGAGGAAAAGAAAATATCAAAATGGAACTCGACCCAACCGAAGAGCTGGCCAGGGAGATCGCATTGGGTATTGGAAGGCTACCGGCGCGGACAAGTCTATTGAAGATAGAGGTGCCATTGTTGGATTTCGAAAGGCTTTAGTTTTCTATAATGGAAAAGCACCAAGCGGTTTAAAAACCAATTGGATCATGCATGAATACAGGATGAATATACCTCCCTTAAGCAAGATGAATGCAGAAGATATGAGGGTAATTAAAATTTTATTTGATTTCTATGTTCATATATATATATATATATTTATATGATTATGTATTATTCGTTTTCAATCGGTATTAATTAATGTTACTGAGTTTTAACGCGACTGCATTCATTGTTTTACAGCTAGATGATTGGGTGTTGTGCAAACTACACAAGAAGCTTTATAAAGCTGCTCGAATCGCTCATGACGATAGAGAGCCACAACTTGGCATTGTAGATAATGAATTCTTACCTCAAGATCATGACAATTATTTTAATCAATACGAAAATGGAAATTCTGGTAAACTTATGTTTGATCCGGCTATGCTTCCAAGACACTACGGTGATGATTATAATTCTTTTGTATCTACAATTGATCGAGCAATCAATCGGGAATTCAAAGCAACCAACATCGGATGATGGGATAACAACCGTCCGATTGAGGTGATGCTTCGACCATTTCGCCAAGTGAGAGTTGTGAAAAATCGATCAAGTGACCGCGTCGAATGACTTTTTTAGTTTAGTAGTTGTTATAGAACCATCTTATGCATGGTTTATTTAGAACTTAGTTATAGAATCATTTTATGTAGCCAATCTTATGGTTAGTGTTAGTAGTATGGTTTACTAATTAACCATTGTAAACAACATCTTGTGGTTATTATGGTTTAGTAACCCATCTTATAGTTTAGTAGAAGCACCATTTTATGGTTTAGTATTTCTTGTTTAACTATGGAACCATCTTTATAGTTTCTTTAAATTGATAAACCAAAATTTACAAACAGTAATCACCAATTAAAGTTTTCAAACCCGTCTATTAGTCTCAATTCTATAATGGCTTAATGCATTTATCCTCCTTATGGGTTCGATCCCCCCTCCCCCAGAAGTTAGAGAGAAGTTTTTCTCTCCCTAGGATTTGTCTCCTAGGCGCTTCTGCTGATGATTATGTATTGAGTTCATCTATGAATTAAATTTGAAAAAAAAAAAAAAAAAAAAAAAAGTTCAATTTTGCACCCAAAGCGAAATTTGTGCTGAAGTGGTACCCTAACTTTGAGTCCAGATCTCTTGTACCACTTTGTGTGCCCCTCTCTGTTCCATTATAATCTCAACCGTTTACATGCTTGGGTAATATCAACATAATGACAATCTTAGTGACTGCAAGCCGTTGGATCACTTGTGGCACAGGGAGGGGCACACATAATCTCAACCGTTTACATGCTTGGATAATATCAACATAATGACAATCTTAGTGACTGCAAGCCGTTGGATCACTTGTGGCACAGGGAGGGGCACACAAAGTGGTACAGGAGATCTGGACTCCCTAACTTTACCGAGTCCAGATCTCCTGTGCCCCTCCATGTGCCCCTCCCTGTGCCCCTCTAATCTGGACCATTTATGTTGATATTATCCAAGCATGTAAACGGTCCAGACTAGAGGGGCACAGGGAAAGGCACAAGCATGTAAACGGTCCAGACTAGAGGAACACAGGGAAAGGCACATAGAGGGGCACAGGAGATCTGGACTCAACTTTAGAGCTTTGGACCCTAGGCCCCCTGAACCAGATCATAAACCCATAAGAACCCAATCTGAGATGAAAATTCCATATAAACCCAGAGCTAGTTAAAGGACAAAAATACCCTCACTGCCCAAGCCCACATCCCAGCCCACTCATGCCTCACCAATCATGCTCTACTCTTATAATTAGAGTATAAGAATCATTTTTTTTTTCACATTTTCCAACTTTTAATAAAAAAATAAATAATATTTTTTGGTCAAATCCGGTCAAACTCTTATAAGTGACGTATAAGACAAGTTTCACTCTTATAATTAGAGTATAAGAGTGATTTTTTTTTACTTTTTCCAACTTTTAATAAAAATATAAATAATATTTTTTGGTCAAATGTAGTCAAACTCTTATAACTGACGTATAAGACCTGCTCTTCTCTTATAATTAGAGTATAAGAGTCATTTTTTTCACTTTTTCCAACTTTTAATAAAAAAATAAATAATATTTTTTGGTCAAATGTGGTCAAACTCTTATAACTAACGTATAAGACCGGCTATACTCTTATAATTAGAGTATAATAGTCATTTTTTTCACTTTTTCCAATTTTTAATAAAAAAAAATAATATTTTTTGGTCAAATCCGGTCAAACTCTTATAACTGACATATAAGACCTGCTATACTCTTAGGCCATGTCCAATAAGGTAGTTGAGGAGGGGGTTGAGAGGGATTAAACTAGTTGAGTGTGTGCAATAAGGGGGTTGAGAGGAGGGGGTTGAAGGGGAGGGGTTGAATAAGCTCAACTAGGTTGAAGGTTTTTTTTGTGGGGCCCGAATAGACACGTGTCGGCTTGGGAGTGGCCAGCACTTGGAGAGTGCAGCTCACCTCCCAAGCCGGAGAGTGGCTGCTGCTTTTCCCCCTTTTTTTTTTTTTTTTTTCCTTTTTGTTTCCAGCTTTTTTTTTCTTTTTTTCGGAGAGGTTTTTTATCCAAATTTTTTTACCTCAATTATTTCATAGTAAATTATTTTTTTATAAAAAAATAAATCACCAAAATTTATCATTTTTTCCCTCTATAAATTGATGTAAGTTTCATTTAATTTGAACACCGAAAAAAAAACCCTCTTTTCTCTTTAAAAATTCCTTAATTATCCTTTTTTTATTAAGTGTGAATTAAAAAAATTAAAAAAATTCTCAAATTTATAAATAAAAATAAAAATAATTTATTTTTAATAATAAATTATTATTATTTTTATTATTTTTTTAATTATAAAAATAAATATTGTAAATAAAATAAAAAGTGATGGGCATAGAATGATGAGTTGGGAGGAGTTGAATTTTAAACTAAACTAGCTTATTGTGGGAGGGGTAGTTGAGAGTGTAGTTGAATGATTAAGTGGATGGAGAGAGAAGATGAGGTGTCGTGATATTAAGGTAGTTGAATGTTTTTAGGGGGTTGGATTATTGGACATGGTCTTATAATTAGAGTATAAGAGTCAATTTTTTCCCTTTTTCCAACTTTTAATAATAATAAAAAAATTGGTCAAATGTGCTCAAACTCTTATAACTGACGTATAAGACTTGCTCTACTCTTATAATTAGAGTATAAGAGTCATTTTTTTCATTTTTTCCAACTTTTAATAAAAAAATAAATAATATTTATTGGTCAAATGTGGTCAAACTCTTATAACTAACGTATAAGACCGGCTATACTCTTATAATTAGAGTATAAGAGTTATTTTTTTCACTTTTTCCAACTTTTAATAAAAAAATAAATAATATTTTTTGGTCAAATCCGGTCAAACTCTTATAAGTGACGTATAAGACAAGTTCCACTCTTATAATTAGAGTATAAGAGTTAATTTTTTTCACTTTTTCCAACTTTTAATAAAAAAATAAATAATATTTTTTGGTCAAATGTGGTCAAACTCTTATAACTGACGTATAAGACCTGCTCTACTCTTATAATTAGAGTATAAGAGTCATTTTTTTTTTCACTTTTTTCAACTTTTAATAAAAAAATAAATAATATTTATTGGTCAAATGTGGTCAAACTCTTATAACTAACGTATAAGACCGACTATACTCTTATAATTAGAGTATAAGAGTCATTTTTTTTCACTTTTTTCAACTTTTAATAAAAAAATAAATAATATTTTTTGGTCAAATCCGGTCAAACTCTTATAACTGACGTATAAGACCTGCTCTACTCTTATAATTACAGTATAAGAGTCATTTTTTTCACTTTTTCCAACTTTTAATAAATAAATAAATAATATATTTTGGTCAAATGTAGCCTGCTCTACTCTTATAATTAAAATATAAGAATCATTTTTTTTTTTACTTTTTCTATATTTTAATAATAAAATAATAATATTAGTTGGTCATATTATCATCTCTTTATGCAAAGGTTGTAATCAAATTCTCCGCAGTTCCGTAGTACTTAATTGAGTATAATCTCAACAATTAAAAAATAGTTCAATTCCCAGATTAAAGAATTCCAACAAAAATGCATACAGAACCCAGTTCTCCATGCTATCCCTGACCCATGGTATACAAACTGAATTCACGATTCATTACTCCATTCAGCCCAAGTTACCAAGCAGGTTCTATTTTAATTCTAATAAAATCTCTAAAACAGCAACCAAACCAGTGTTCTTTTTAACATAAGCGGATACACAGATCCAAAAACCTAATAGGCGGCCTGAATGCTAGGAACAAGTAGATCTGGCCGGATCTGGTCGGACGTGGTGATTGTTGTTGCAGATCTGAAATGTGGCGGTCGGATGAATGGGGGAGACGACGGTGTCGGAGATTAGAAAGGAGATGACCGGGAGAAAGGAAGAAAGTCAAAGGAGTAGATGAACGATAGTCGATAGCCGTCGCCGGAATCGGGGAGTAAAAGAGCCCTAGGTCAGATCGGATCTAGGGCACAATAGCCGGTGACAGTTGTCGGATGATGGCGGCACAAGTGAGAGGGGGAAGAGAGAGGTGGGAGGCCGTCGCCGGTCGCCGGTCGCATAGCTGATACCGTCGTCGGAGACGGTTCCAGAGAGAGAGGCCCGTTTGTGTGTGTGGGTAGAGAGAGAGAGAGGGAAAGAAAGCAAAAATGAGGAGAGAGGGGGGAATAAGGGGTTTTATTTAGGACCAGGGGTAAAATTGGTATTTAAGAATTATTTTTGACTGGGTCAATAGGACATTGGGTTTTGATGGAATTTTGATCTGGACTTTGGGTGTAGGTGGGCTTAAGCATATGGGGTGGTTTTTATAACTTTTTGATCTGGGCTTAGGGTCCTTATGGAATTAAACCTCAACTTTACCCCCCAGATCATAATGGACGTTGGTAGACATGTCACATGGCGGGTATTTTGGCATTTCTCATTTCAAATTGTAAACTTTTTTTTTTTTTTTTTCCTAATCTTCTCGTGTATAGTAAAACCTATATGAAGATTTTTTTTTTTATGTAGCATTTATTGCTTAAAAAATAGATAGTTATAATATCCAATATAGAACACTAAGTTTATTTACTAAATCCATTTATTTAACAAATACTCCCTCCATCCCACAACAATGGGCACTTTTGGTCAAACCTACTTGAACTTTGACTAACATTTTATGCTAAATAATTTATCTACATAAAAGTTTAAAAATAGTTATTGATAATTGAAAGGTCCCGGTTTTCATTAAAACACTCTTAAGGCCAAAATGATAGAGAAATATGCGCAGCGGAATAGATATTTTCGTAAGCCTTATAGTTGTTGTCTAACATATATATTCCTAATTTGTTTGTCAATTTTATCTTGTCTATGTGATCAAGCAATAATATATTAAAGCAAAAAATATAAATGAAATTGAAAATTAAAGTGCAAGACAAGAAATAAAAAGAGACAAGAGGCGAGAATTTTTCAAGTGGTTCGGAGGCAAAACCCATCTCCTACATCCACCCCCACTGTCCCTGACAAGTGAGATCAATTCACTATAATATTCTTGTAATAACCGCAATTTTTTTTATTTATTTAATTACTTTAAATTGGGTACATTAATTTAATTAAATAAAAATTAGAATTAATAGATTAACTAAGGAGTAGGCCGAAAAATTGGGTTGGCCCGAACTTAGTTAATTAGACCCAACCCAAACTAACTATTACCCAAGAGTATAAATACCATGTTTAGTGAAATTTTAGGTTTTCACTTCTTAATTATCAAAAAGAACAAAACACAAAAACCCTAAACCTAACCCAAGCCGCCGGCCGAAAGTTAGAGAGAGGAGGGAGGAGAGATTTCGACTTGTTCGTTGAAGATTAATCCGATCATTCTCAAGGTAAGGTCAAACCCCATCTTTTAAAATTTATTTCAATGAATTCGGTTTATTAGAACTTAAACTATGCATGATTTAAGAATATAAATATTAGGGTTTTGCATGCTAGTGATTTAATGACAAAATCTTAAAAGGTTGATTTATTTGATCTAAATGCTATGGTAAGATGTTGATCTTCATGTTAGTTTATTTTTAAGCTTGATTATATAACCATGATTTGAATGGATTAATGCTATGCAATGCTTGGGGATTGAACAAATAAATCATTGAGGTTGAATTAGGTTTAACAAAAAGAAGAAAATATGGGGTTCTCCCCATAATGGGGTTCGGCCGAATGGCCATAAAACCATGAGGGACTCATTTGTTGATTTTGATGATTTTTGTTATTGAGTTGGGTATAAAAAAATTGATGTTTGGGAATTTAGAAAAGTTTAAAGAACTAGAAAGATAAACCAAATCAACGAATTTTGAAGATATAGCATTCGGCAATGGTCATGAGATTGGGTGTTAATTCTTGATTAAAATGTTAAGAATTGGGACGGAGAAGTTAATATTTTCGTTAGATTCATAAGGAAAAGAAAACAAAAATCTTCAAGAAAGTTGTTGAAAAGTTAGAAAACTAACTTGAGAAAATAGAATAAGTACTTGGAAGACCTTGAAAGTTAGAAAGTTAACGAGAAGAAGGAAGATTAAAAGAATTCAGTTAGTTTCCTAACAAAAAGTATTAAACTGAAAAACGTTAAAGTTAGAAGAAATAAAAAGGAAACCTTTGAAGTTAGAGGGGTCTAAGTGGTTAAAAAGAAACTTGGGGGACCTTTATGAACAAAATCAAAGTCAAAGGACCTTCCTGCAATTAATCCAAAGTTGAAGGACAAATTTGAAATTAACCCAAAGTTAAAGGACCAATTTGCAATTAATCCAAAGTTGAAGGACAAATTTGCAATTAACCCAAAGTTAAAGGACCAATTTGCAATAAATCCAAAGTTGAAGGACCAATTTGCAATTAACCCAAAGTTGAAGGACCAATTTGCAATTAATCTAAAGTTGAGGGACCAAATTGTAATTAAACTAAAGTTAGAGGACTTAATTACAATTATATTAAAGTTAAAGGACTGACTCGCAAATCCAAGTCAGAAACCTAAACGTAAGGAAAAGAGTAACGAAGTAAAGAAGTAAAAACGCATCTCTCAGTTAACTAAGTAGAAGTGGTTAACATTATAAGAGAGTACTAAAGTAAATTACTCGGTGCCTTGTAGATTTGCACAGAGAGGAGATTGCAAGGAAAAGCAATTCAGGTAGGGGATTACGTTCCTTACTGTTATTTGAACTCCTGTTTATTGGAATTCTATATTCTTTCTACAAGTTAGACTATCAGTATGGCATGATAGTATTTGAATAAACTCCGCGTTATTGAACGTTCTTTTGGAAGAATCCTTACTTAGTGATGTCCTCATTGATCTACTAAGTATCGAAGATTGAAACTTGTTATCACATACTTGTACCTTAGTATGTTCTCATTCTAACTTGTAAGTTAATCACTTACTTGTTAGAGTGGCCAATGTCCAGTTAGAAAAGACATTGACGGGACAGTCCAGTTAGAAAAGACTCGTCCTTAAACTAGGGATTGCATGAGTGATCACATGCCCTCTCTCAGGAATTGTCTGATTACAAGGATAATTCTAGACCCCGAGCATATATGTGTGGATACCATATATGTTACGACCTACACTAATGGCTTGGAAAAAGCTAGGTGTACAAAATTGTACCTTTGGCATTGAGGTTATAATGTACGTTACCTTGGAATTGACGGAACTTGAATGAATCCCTTTGGATTGTAGTGCCATAACCCTTTGAAAGTAAAATCTTAAAAGTAATACGGCTGTATTGTTCTGCAGTCTTGAATCAAAAGTAACTGAACCTATCCTTGTAAAAGTTATTCATAGTATTTGTTCTGGTCGTCTCTCCTTAGTAACCGGAGAGACCACGTATGAACTTACTGAGCATTCGTTCGCTTATCCCTTCTCTATAATTTTATTTCAGGATTTAAGTAGAAGGGCAAGAGAAGGAGAGCAGCCGTAGGAAGAACGGAAGATTGAAGAATTCTTATTTAGTTATTTTAAGAATCTTATTTAATTGGTGTAAGTTAAAGTACATTGATGGCTAGGGTTGTTTACCTGCCAAGACAAGTTTTTAAGTTACGCTTCCGCATTTATTTTGAATTGATGATGTAATAAAAGGTCAGTTGTGAACCCTAAATTGAGGTATTAATTATTGTTATTTAATGCCATTAAATGCTCAGATACAGTAAGAAAATTCGGGGTGTTACAGTTGGTATCAGAGCAATGGCTTTAGGTCTTATGGGAGAAAACTGAAAGTTAAGACTAATGGGAGAACTTAGTACTTGACTTGAATAAGATCTTACTTGAGGAAGTTCAAGTGATAAAATCTATCTCTAGGAATAACAATAGGGGTGTACGTAAAGTATGAATACACTTGGGGAAGTAGAAACCTCTTCATTTCATGTCTATCTATATTCTACAAATATGATATAATGAAATCTTGGGATTATGTACTAATTAAGTTTATTGTTGGTATGTGTAGGATCATGCCGAGGAGACCAATGAAATCTGTAAGGTACAGTGCTACCCTAAAGGAAGACATAGAAGCCAAGGAGAACATCATTAAGCAGTTAACTAAGGAGCTACGCAAGACTAAAAGAGAGCTTAAGAAGGAGACTCTAGGAGTCGGAAGCCTGCAGAATGTCATCAAGGGACGTGATGAGGACATAATGTATGTAGAGGGAAAATTGGCAGTACAAATGGAGAAAGTCAGAAGCTTAGAAAGCCATGTGATTAGGGCTAATCGCGAGTGGAACCGGATCAGTGTACAACTGCTAGATGAGATAGAGCATAGTAATGAACTGAAGAAGAAGATAGCTGAGCAAGAAGTGTATGAGGAAAAGCTTAGGGTTTCAAGCTATCAGATCTGGGCGGAGAAAATAGAGTTACAAGAGAAGTATGACCAACTCGAAGCCGAGCACGCACAATGTGGAATTTGATGAAATTAGTTACATAATAGTTGTTGGAATAGATTTTTTTTATGATTAGTGGGGTAATGCAATTAGACTTTTTGCTTATGTTAAGTTGAATTTTGGGTGTATTTTGAGATGTTTAATCTCACACCTTAGTTGAATAAAGTTAGTTATTTAATTTAAATACCAGAATTATGGATTGACTATTATTGTTTAGACTAAAAGTCAACTTGTCAAGAAAAGACAAGGGAAAACGTCGGATTGATTTGAAATAATCTCCGTAACCATGGTTCGAAGTAAGACGACCATTGGAGTAAGTTAAAGCTAGTTAAGTAATAAGACTAGTGAAATGAAGTGGTAATAAACAACAAAGTAAAACAGTTGTTAATTATGAAGTATAATAACTCCGGAACCGGAGAATAAAGGTTAAGTAGACTAACCAGAACAGAATAATGGTCTAAGTACAAAGGACCTACGAACAAGATGAAACTAACAAGTGAATCGTTAGTAAAAGAATAGTAATGTTAATTGTAACACGAACACCACACATAACTTGTAGTGACGAACATTCCTAGGGCACGGACTTGTTCTAAAGTGAAAAGGAAAAATTTGCAGATGAATACCAGAAGTGGAAACAACAGAAACGGCGAGGGCAGTGACAACAACAACGGTAATGCAGGCGGGCAGTTGGACCCGGCACTAGTGAATCTCTTACAGACGCTATCACAGACTGTGGCTGGAATAGGTCAGACTGTGGCTGGACTTGCTCAACCACCACCACAAGCTCCGTTTCGTGACCCGCTTGAGTTATTCCAAAGGAGGAATCCAGATTCGTTCTCGGACACAGCTAAGGAGAAGCCCGAGGATTGGATTAAGAGTACAGAACGCATATTCGAGACAATGAACTGCACTGAGGAGCAGAAAGTGGTATTTGCAACATTCATGCTGAAAGGGAAGGCTCAGTCATGGTGGGAGGCAGAAAAGCGAGCTGCTGTGGCTCGTGGTGACGCTGCACTTACATGGACCATGTTTAAGGCTATCTTTAACGAGAAATATTATCCTGCGAGCACAAAGAACACTAAGGTAGCGGAATTCCTGACTCTAGTGCAAGGGAACCTGACAGTGGCTGAGTATGGTGAGAAGTTCACCGATCTGCTAGAGTTTGCACCAAGGTTCTTCGATACTGAAGAACAGAAAGCAAGGAAATTTGAAAAAGGATTGAGTGATAGAATCAGGTACAGAATCACACCGTTAGCTCTGACTACGTATTCGGCGGTACTGGACAGGGCTAAGATAGTGGAGAGGGAGTCGGATAATTATCGTAACCGACGAGAGGAGAAAGGAAAAACAGTGGCTGAAAAGGCAGAAGGAAACAAGGGCAGTAAAGACCACAATAACAATAAGAGGAAAGCGGTGGACGACGGTCGCGATAAGGGCAGACATGGAAATAAGCACTCCAACAACAGCCATAGCGGAAATGGTCGGAACTCCAATGACAACAGACGTGAGTGGAATAAGGGCAGGAACCAAGGTTTCACAAGTAATGATAAGTGTACCATCTGTGATGGAGCTCACAAGACAGAGATTTGTTTCTACAAGGAGCGGCAGTGCTATAACTGTAAGAAAATGGGACACCCGAAGTGGAAGTGCCCAGAACCTAAGAAAGACGAACCAGCTGCAGGAACTAAGGACAACGGAGGAGGAAACGGTGGAGGCCGTGGTAGAATGTACACCATGACCGCAAAAGCAGCTGGAGTAAATGCAGATCTTCTGGCAGGTACAATGCAGTTAAACTCTCGTGATGTTTATGTATTAGTTGATACTGGTGCTACTCATTCAGTAGTTAGTAATGATGTAGCAAGGAAGTTAAAACTGCACCCAAAAACGTTACTTATGCCTTTAGCGATAGATACACCTACTAAAGACGCTATCCCCATCACTACCTCTTATAGAAATTTCACCTTAGGAATCGGAGATACGAATGTAAAGATCGATCTCATCGAACTGGATATGTCGGAATTCGACGTAATACTAGGAATGGATTGGTTGGCTCTACATCAAGCTAACGTGAACTGTCAAGAGAAAATAGTGACGTTCCTAGGAGAAGAAGGTAGAGAATACAGATTCGTGGGTTCAAGGCCGAGGAAAAGGGTAGGCTTAATCTCAGTGATGAAGGCCCGTAAAATGTTGAGGAAGGGATGTGTAGGATTCCTGGCATACATAGGTGAAACAGAAGAGAAGGGAGTAACCTTAGAGTCACTTGAAGTAGTGAATGAATTTCAAGATGTATTTCCTGAAGATTTGCCTGGTATACCACCAGTAAGGGAAGTAGAGTTCTCCATCGATTTAGCACCAGAAACCACGCCTATTTCGAGAGCACCGTACAGGATGGCTCCAACGGAGTTGAAAGAACTAAAGGAACAGTTGCAACAACTGTTAGACAAGGGGTTGATTAGACCGAGTGTATCACCATGGGGTGCACCGGTACTATTTGTGAAGTAGAAAGATGGATCTATGAGACTATGTATTGACTATAGAGAGTTGAATAAGGTGATGGTTAGGAACCAATACCCACTGCCGAGAATTGATGATTTGTTTGATCAATTGAGAGGAGCCTGTTATTTTTCAAAGATTGATCTTAGATCTGGATATCATCAGCTGAGGGTCAAGGATGTAGATGTGGCTAAGACAGCGTTTAGGACAAGGTATAGGCATTATGAGTTTGTCGTGATGCCATTCGGATTAACTAACGCACCAGCTGCATTCATGGAGTTGATGAATAGGATATTTCAGGAGTACTTAGATAAATGTGTTATAGTATTCATTGATGATATTTTGGTGTACTCGAAGACAAAGGAAGAACATGCTGAACATTTGAGGATAGTGTTAGAAATTTTGAGGAGACAGAAATTATACGCGAAGTTTAAGAAATGTGAATTCTGGTTGGAGAAAGTAGCATTTTTGGGACACGTAGTGTCGAAAGAGGGAATTCTGTGGACCCGACGAAGGTAGAGGCAATAATGGATTGGGAAAGACCGACTACAGTAACCGAAATAAGAAGTTTCTTGGGTTTAGCTGGTTACTATAGAAGGTTCGTAGAGGAATTTTTGAAGTTATCAGGACCATTGACGAAGCTGACGCAGAAGGCAGCCAAGTTTGTTTGGTCAGAAGAGTGTGAGAAAAGTTTCCAAGAATTGAAGAATAGATTAGTATCTGCACCAGTATTAACACTACCGACAGGAACGAAAGGTTTTGTTATCTACAGTGATGCGTCGTTGAAAGGACTAGGCTGTATACTGATGCAAAATGAGAAGGTGATAGCATATGCATCTAGGCAGTTGAAAGTACATGAAAGGAATTACCCGACCCATGATTTGGAGTTAGCAGCAGTAGTGTTTGCTTTGAAAATTTGGAGACATTATCTGTATGGCGTGAAATGTCAGATTTTTACAGATCATAAGAGCCTTAAGTATATCTTCATGCAGAAGGAATTGAATATGAGACAACGGAGGTGGCTAGAACTTCTCAAGGACTACGACTGTGAAATATTGTATCATCCTGGGAAGGCCAACAAGGTGGCAGATGCTTTAAGTAGGAAGAGTCACGGAATGTTGGCAACGTTGATCTCTAAGGGGGTAAGCATATGGAAGGATGTCAAGGAGATGAACTTGATAGTAAAAGTAAACGGATACTTGGCTCGATGACGTTACAACCTGCATTGTTGGGCAGAATTAAAGAGGCACAAGAGCTAGACGAGGGGAGAGAAGCTCTAATCGGAAAAGGGCAAGCAAAGGATCTTCACATGGGTGAAGATGGAATTCTGAGATACCAAAAGAGAGTATGGGTACCAAATAATGATGAAATTAAGAGAGAGATACTGAGAGAAGCTCATTGCTCGAAGTTCTCTGTACATCCGGGGAGTACTAAAATGTATAGGGATCTAAATGAGTCATATTGGTGGAATAATATGAAGAATGATGTGGCAGAGTATGTGCATAAATGTCTGACGTGTCAACAAGTTAAGAGTGAGCATCAGAAGCCAGCAGGGTTACTGCAATCATTACCAATTCCCGAATGGAAGTGGGAGAACATTGCTATGGATTTTGTAAGTGGGTTGCCGAAGACGGCAGGGAAGTATGACGCCATATGGGTTATAGTAGATCGATTGACGAAGTCAGCACATTTTCTGGCAATCAAGAAGACTGATTCGTTGGAAAAGTTGGCCAAGTTGTATATCGACGAGATAGTAAGGTTGCATGGAATCCCAGTCACAATCGTGTTTGATCGAGATGCTAGGTTCACTTCGAAATTTTGGAACATCCTACAGGAAGCATTGGGAACAGAATTGACCATGAGTATGGCGTTTCATCCACAGACAGATGGGCAGTCGGAAAGGACTATCCAGACACTAGAAGACATGCTGAGGGCTACTTCGTTAGATTGGCCAAACGCGTGGGACGAGCATTTACCGTTAGTGGAATTCGCCTACAACAAAAGCTTCCATGCAAGTATTGGGATGGCACCATATGAAGCATTGTATGGGAGGAAGTGTAGATCACCGGCTTGTTGGGACGAAGTTGGTGAGAGAAGGTTAAGTGGACCGGAACTTGTACAAGTCACGGCGGATAAGGTACAACAGATTCGGAAGTGGCTACAGACTGCACAGAGTAGGCAGAAATCTTACGCAGACAACAGAAGGCGAGAACTGGAATTTCAGCCAGGGGATAGAGTATTCTTAAAGATATCGCCCACGAAAGGAGTTATGCGTTTCGGGATTAAAGGGAAGCTAAGTCCACGATACGTGGGACCATTCAAAATTCTCGATAGGATCGGGAAGTGGCTTATCGATTGGAGTTACCGCCGGTATTAGATGGAGTACATAATGTGTTCCATGTCTCCATGCTAAGGAAGTATATTCATGATCCGAGTCATGTGATAGAGTAAAAGCAGTTAAGAGTTCGGGCAGATTTGACGTACGATGAACGACCAATCAAGATCATCGACAGAAAAGACGAGGTCGTAAGAAAACGTACGGTTCCCTATGTGAAAGTGCAATGGAGCAATCACTCAGAAAGAGAAGCGACGTGGGAGCTAGAAAGTGAAATGCGTGAATTGTACCCGGACATCTTCTCGGATTAAGACTGGTCAAAGTTTGAGGACAAACTTCTTTTAAGGGGGTAAGAATGTAATAACCGCAAATTTTTTATTTATTTATTTATTTAATTACTTTAAATTGGGTACATTAATTTAATTAAATAAAAATTAGAATTAATAGATTAACTAAGGAGTGGGCCGAAAAATTGGGTTGGCCCGAACTTAGTTAATTAGACCCAACCAAACTAACTATTACCCAAGAGTATAAATACCATGTTTAGTGAAATTTTAGGTTTTCACTTCTTAATTATCAAAAGAACAAAACACAAAAACCCTAAACCTAACCCAAGCCGCCGGCCGAAAGTTAGAGAGAGGAGGGAGGAGAGATTTCGACTTGTTCGTTGAAGATTAATCCGATCATTCTCAAGGTAAGGTCAAACCCCATCTTTTAAAATTTATTTCAATGAATTCGGTTTATTAGAACTTAAACTATGCATCATTTAAGAATATAAATATTAGGGTTTTGCATGCTAGTGATTTAATGACAAAATCTTAAAAGGTTGATTTATTTGATCTAAATGCTATGGTAAGATGTTGATCTTCATGTTAGTTTATTTTAAGCTTGATTATATAACCATGATTTGAATGGATAATTGTCGCGCCCCGTACCGTGGTCCTACATGGCCCCACGCTCGGGACGCGCACGGAAGACGTCATAAATCACATTTAACAAAAACTTTTCGAAAACTATCATAAAGATAAACGAAATCCACTTTGGAGTGCAAAACCTCCACTTAACTTTCAAATAACTTTCACAACTAAAATACTTGGCACGAAGGCCTACATTAACTTATACAAAAGAGTGAACACCAACATTATCCAAAATAGGTGTTACAAGATCAAGTCACGGATACACTACCCATTAAGGTTATACATTTACATAATGTAGCCTTTACAAACATACCCCAAAAGAAATTACCACCTCGACGCCTTCCTTGTGATAAGTGACCTATCCCGGATGCACGCCCTTATCTAAAACAGTAAACAAATAAGGGGTGAGATAAAATCTCAGTAAGCTACTAATATGCAACTACATTTCATGCCAACATGATAATCACAAAGGAACAATCAATAGGCAGTCACATATGCATATAACACAAAAGATACAGTCCACTCATCACATAACACATAATGCGGAAATAAACACTCATAAGTGGATACTGAGCCAAGGTTCTATAAACGGAACACCATCCTTTGAGAAGAGTCCGTTGAGCAGCATGAACGAGCTGAAGCTGGTTCCGGAACCAAGTAACAACAACAACCAGTAGTGGGAGAAACAACACATAGTCATCCCCCACGCGAATAGCTAGAATACTCACCGAAGGAGCTAGCTCATCCCAACCACGATCACGGGAAGGGGCATCCCACTCAAGGCCACTGAACATGGGGAAACTGGGTTACCAGTGAAGTACATTATACTGGACTCGGCTCGTGCCATTATAATATACATCACTGCCCAAAACAAACACAACAATGCCAGCTGGACTCTATACAAGCATATAGTAATAAATACTCGCTTGAAACAACAACGGGCAATGATTCCAAAGTAGGGAACCAAGCCAAAATTCATCACAAAGGATTCAAACTAATTCTCATGAAGGGATCAATCAACAACAACATCACACTTGAAGTTACTCAAAAAGAGTACAATGGTTACACACCTTAACACATTACAAACATGATCACAAACGGACCCAAACCAATAATCCCAACCAATACTTAGACATTTCATTTAATAAACCCGTTCATCTCGAAGTACTCAAAAAGAGCCTTAAAACGATAGCTTACACAACTAAAACGGAGTCCGGGTGAGAAAGTTATGACTTACCGAAGATTGAACGAGAAACGAGAAATTATCAGAACAGGGGAGGGGAAGCGCGCGCCTCATACAAAGGGGGTGCGCACGCCTCCTCCAATCAGAAGGAATTTCGACCAAGTGGGAAACGAGGAAGCGCACGCCTCCCTAAAGAGGATGCGCACGCCTCCTTAGACCAGAAGGACAAAGCCAAAAGGGGAAATGGAGGGTGCGCGCGCCTCATTCCAGAGGAAGCGCGCGCCTCCTTCGACGCACAGAGGAAATCTGCAGAAACTCCTGGGTTCTTCCCAAAATTCTTACCCAAATCAACCCAACTTTGTACCCAACGAATTCAACCCTTCTTTTTGCATACCCAAGCACTCAACATGACATAGAAGTCTACAAGAACTCAAATAACATCAACTAAGGATCCAAACCAAGGTTAAAGCTCAACATTACCCAAATTTCACAAAAGATGGTCAAAGGTACAAATCAACATTTAAATTCACAACTAAACATGAAATCATCATCCAATGTTCACACCAAACATAAATGACCAATTTTAAGCTAAAGGGGGGCTTAGTAACTTACCTCAAAGGAATCCAAACTCAACCAAATCAACTTCTATTGAGCTTCCCACGAACCTATCGACGATCTAGACATTTGGTATAACATGAACAATGAGAGGAAAATGGGGGAAAGATAAATGAAATGAAGAGAGAAGGAAGAGGAGAGTTTTACCTTTCCACAACCCAAGGAGAGAGAGAGAAGATGGCTGAAAATGAGTGAGGGAGGGAGGTGAGGTGAGGTGAGGGAGAAGGTGAATAATTCAAAAATTTACACTTAGCCCCCCCTCCATTACTTACCCAAAACTAATACTTCCTACTAACAACTAAGACTCAACAATTCTATACTAGCACAAATTCAATTAAATGTTAGGCATAAAATATTATAACACACCAAATGCACACATCATATATAATTAAATAAATAATTTAGCAAGTAAATAATTAAATAATTATTTATTACTAAAAAATAGAGACGGGGTTTCGGGTCGTGACATTCACTCCCCCTTAAAGAAAATTCGACCGAATTTTAATACTTACCAGGATTTTCGAACAACACGGATACTTCCGTTCCATCTCATCCCGCAATTCCCAAGTCGACTCCTCAACTTCGTGATTCCTCCATACCACTCTAACTAGGGCAATGCTCTTGTTTCTCAACTCTTGCACTTTGGTATCAATCACTCGAATTGGTTTTTCCTCATAAGACATATTCGGTTCAATATCTTCCGGTACTTCTGACAACACATGAGACGGATCATACACATATTTACGAAGCGCTGAAACATGAAACACATTATGCAATCGGCCTAAAGAAGGCGGTAACGCAAGACGATAAGCAAGATTCCCAACTCTATCTAATATCTCGAAAGGCCCAACAAACCTTGGAGCAAGCTTTCCCTTCTTACCAAACCTTCGGATTCCCACCTTCGGAGACACTTTCAAAAACACGAAGTCACCCGACTGAAACTCGAGATCTCGCCTCCGGTGGTCGGAATAGTTCTTATCTCTACTTTGAGCGGTGATTAGGCGATTTCGAATAAGCTTTACCTTTTCAACCGAATCATTAACCAAGTCGACACCCCAAATCTTAGCTTCCCCGACTTCATCCCAACAATTAGGAGACCGACACTTCCTACCATATAAAGCTTCATAAGGAGCCATCTCGATACTCGATTGAAAACTGTTGTTATAAGCAAACTCCACTAAAGGTAAATGAGTATCCCAAGAATCATCGAAGTCGATCGAACAAGCCCGTAACATGTCTTCAAGAATCTGAATCGTTCTCTCCGATTGACCATCGGTTTGTGGATGAAAAGCCGTGCTAAACCTCAATTCGGAACCCAAAGCCTTCTGAAACGCCTGCCAAAACCGAGAAGTAAACCTAGGATCCCGATCAGAAACAATACTAACTGGAACCCCATGCAATCTCACGATCTCGTTGATATACAAAGTCGCAAGCCTTTCCATTGAATAGCTAATCTCGATGGGTAGAAAATGAGAAGACTTTGTCAATCTATCTACAACTACCCAAACTGCATCATGCCTTCTTCTCGTACGCGGTAATCCGGACACAAAATCCATCGTTACATGTTCCCACTTCCATTCCGGTATCTCAAGAGGTGAAGTAACCCCGGGTCTTTGATGTTCCGCTTTCACCTGTTGGCAAGTCAAACATCTCGATACATAATCCGCTATTTCCCGCTTCATGCCACTCCACCAGAATGCTGTTTCAAATCCCGATACATCTTGGTACTCCCAGGGTGAATAGTATACTTCGACTTGTGGCCCTCATCCAGAACTTGGCGCTTTACTCCTCCCACATTGGGAACACACAAACGACCTCTATAACTCAAAACCCCTTCAGAACTAAGAGAAAACTCTTCAAACTTTTTGTCCCCAATCTTACTCGAAATCTTCATCACTCGGAATCATCCTTCTGAGCATCCCTAATTTGTTGAATTAAGGCAGGTAATACCTTAATGTTCGCAAAGATAGCCCCATGCTTGGACTCATAAGGATCCCAATCTCGAACATCTTCCAACATTTTCCATTCACGCACCATCAATGAAGCTACATAGGATTTCCGACTAATGGCATCAGCGACCACATTTGCTTTACCCGGATGATAAGAAATGGTGCAATCAAAATCCTTCAACAATTCCATCCATCTGCGCTGTCTATTGTTCAACTCCTTTTGTGAGAAAAGATACTTCAGACTTTGGTGATCGGTAAAAATTTCAAACTTTGTCCCATATAAATAATGCTTCCACTTGTGCAACGTAAAGACAATAGCCGCAAGTTCCATGTCATGGGTAGGATAATTTTGCTCACTCGGAGTCAACTTCCTTGAAGCATACGCAATCACTTTCCCATTTTGCATTAAAACGCACCCGAGGCCTTCTTTAGAAGCGTCACTATAAATAACCAGTTCATCTTTCCCATTGGTAACACAAGTACAGGAGCGGTGGTCAACCTCCTTTTCAACTCATCGAAACTCAATTGACATTTTTCTTCCCACACAAACGGCACGTTCTTTCTGGTCAACTGAGTCAACGGGGTAGCAATTTTGGAAAATCCCTCAATAAATCTTCTATAGTACCCGGCTAAGCCCAAGAAACTCCGAATCTCCGTAACTGATTCCGGCCTCTTCCAATCCACGATAGCTTCATCTTTGAAGGATCTACGGATATCCTCCATTAGAAACCACGTGCCCCAGAAAAGAAACTTCTTCAAGCCAAAAGGCACACTTACTGAACTTCGCAAACAATTGCTTCTCCCGAAGAATAGATAAGACCATTCGCAAATGTTGTTCGTGCTCCTCCCGAGACTTCGAATAAACCAGAATGTCATCGATGAACACCACCACGAAAGTATCAAGATACGGTTTAAAAACCCGATTCATCATATCCATAAATACCGCAGGAGCATTCGTTAACCCGAAAGGCATGACAAGAAATTCATAATGCCCATACCTACTACGGAAAGCAGTCTTGGGAACGTCTTCAGAACGAATTTTCAACTGGTGGTAACTACTCCTCAAATCAAGCTTCGAAAAGACCACCGACCCCTGAAGCTGATCAAACAAGTCATCAATATGGGGAAGAGGATATTTGTTTTTGATAGTTACCTGATTTAGCTTCCTGTAATCGATACACAGTCTCAAGGATCCATCCTTCTTCTTGACAAACAATACCGGAGCTCCCCACGGTGACACACTAGGGCGGATAAACCCACGATCAAGTAACTCTTGTAACTGCTCCTTCAATTCTTTCAATTCAACCGGAGCCATTCTATAAGGTGCCGCCGATATAGGAGTTGTACCTGGAAGCAAGTCTAAACAAAATTCGATCTCTCTATCAGGAGGCATAGAGTACTCCGTAGAAAACACATCCGGAAACTCCCTAACAATATTTACCTCTTCCACACTAGAAACCTTTTTCGTTAGTATCCAGAATACTGGCCAGAAACCCAACACAACCACGGTTCAACAACTTTCTAGCCTTTATATACGAAATAACATGAACCTCTTTACTCAAAGGAATCGCCTCAAAAGAAAATTCAGGGGCATTAGGGGCAGAAAAGTAACCACCTTTTTAAAACAATCAACAGTAGCATGGTATCGACTCAACCAATCCATACCCAAAATGATATCAAAATCTTGCAATGGCAATAATATCAAATCAGCAAGTAAAACATGCTCACGTATATGCACATCACAGTCACGCAATACCTTATCGGTCACCAAAACTCTTACCCATAGGGGTAGACACTTCTAACACAAAAGGTAGAGACTCAGGCGAAGAAGACAACTGAGATGCAAAATGCACAGACACATAAGAATGCGAATAACCGGGGTCTATTAGTGCATGCACGTGCCCTCCTATTAAACATAGAAATAATACCTCCAATCACGTCAGAAGCATTCGAAGCCTGTTGTTGGTTGATGGCGAAAACACGACCTTGTACCTTGGGCTTGCCCGAGGCATCCCTCTTCTGACCCGAAGACGACCCGGTACCACTACCAACTGACTGATTCTTCGATTTAGGACAACTAAATTGAAAGTGACCCAACTGACCGCAATTCAAGCACTTTCCCTGCTTTTTCCAACACTTCTCCTCGGAGTGCCCTCCCTTTTGACAATAATTGCAACCCGATTATTCTGATCCCCGAAGTGTTACCTTGATTCTGTTGCCTGTTGCCCTTGAGAAGTTCCCCTGAAAAGTGAATACATGTTCTGTGCTCCTCTAGAGTCACCACGATGAGGTTGTGGCTTCCCTTGACCTCCTTGTTTCGCTACACTTGTTGATTCCGTCCTCTTCTTATGCTCTACTATGTCCTGCTCCACCTGGTAGGCACGATCAATGGCATCTTGTAGGTCTTGGAATTTGTGGGAAGTAAGTTGGGTTCTGATCACGGTCTTCAACCCTTTGACAAACCTCGAGGTCTTCCTTTCTTCAGTCGAAACCATGTAATTGCAATAGCGAGCCAATTCCGTGAATTTGGCAACATACTCGGCCACCGTCAACAGTTTTTGTTCCAAGCTAGAAACTCGGATTCCTTCCTATCTTGGTCTACCTTAGGAATGAAATGCTCTTTGAACTTTTCTTGAACGTCTCCCAAACATGGGGTACCCGTGCCTCCTCCCAACTAGCTTTCAACGATTTCCACCAATACTCTGCGCCTCCAACTAGCTTGTAGGTCGCAAATCTTACCCTATCCTCATCGGAGCTTTGTAAGACCTCAAAGATCTTTTCCATGGACTCAACCCACCTTTCTGCTGTAGCCACATCTGACCCTCCATCAAATTCTGTCGGCTTCATCCTCAGAAATTGTTCCAATCCAGTCCTCGGAGCCAATGGTGCCTCTCTACGATTATTATCATTCATGTTTTCAATGCCGCCTCAAATATCCCTTGAAACATTGCTAGGG